>CAJHZI010000187.1:70000-130000 GCA_905160935.1 Enchytraeus crypticus
TATTAAATTTGTAGCCTGAAAGCAGTGGATTTCTAATGGCTAAAACCAAGTAGCAATAGATATTTATTAATAAGGCACACTACACGGTGTCATATTACGCAATGTCATTGTGCATATAGCCCGAGTGTGAAAATCTCAAATTCTCCAAAATTAATTATATAACCAAAATGCAACTAAATGTTTTTAAATCATCCAAATCCATGTATTTTTTAATATCTAGGAGTCACAAATAAAGGTGTAGGGGGTTGAGATAATCAGGTAGTCAGTGAGTGGTAGAGCAGTCAGGTGTTAGGAGTCTATTTCATAAGTCACCTATTACAACAAAGTACCACGGGACGCTGATGTCCAGTGGCAAGGTGTCAGGATACTTGCCTCGGGTCATGAAGGCTTGGAATCATATCCTGGTGGGATCAACTGTGGTCTATTGTAGCACCTGACACTACGAGTAATTAATAAGCGCTACGGTAGAGACGAGAGGTGTTGTGTTCAACGATATGAGATACAATACAAATACGATAGGTATTTAATTCAATACAATACAAATAGGACTAAGTATTTAGCTAAATACAATACAAATACGATGAGGTATTACAATACAATATCGATATGACGAGGCATTTAACTCAACGATATTAGATACAATACGAATACGATGCGTTATATAACTTAATACAATACAATTACGATGAGGTATTTAACTCAATGCAATACAAATACGATGAAGTATTTAACTCAATACATTACAAATACGATGAGGTAACTAACTCTATACAATACAAATACGATGAGGCATTTAACTCAATTACAATACACATACGATGAGGTATTCGATTAACGATATCAGATACAATACGAATACGATGAGGTATTTAACTCAATACAATACAAATACGATGAGGTATTTAACTCAACGATATGCTATATAACACAAAAACGATGCATTCCAAATGGTACCACAAAATGCAATAAGATACAGCATAGTGTATTAAATATATTTAATGAATTAAAAATACATTACAAGGCGTTAGGCTGCATTTTTTAATATGTTCACTGAAAATAATTGAATATTTAGACAGGAAAAGTTTTAGATTATAATATTCGTATTCAGTTTTTGCTTTTCTCTCTCTCACACACATACTCACACACGCACACACATACAAACACATACACACACACGCACACGCACACACGCACACACACGCACGCACACATACACACACGCACACACACGCAGACACACATACACTCTCTCAATGCTAGGACAGGGTGATAATATTTATCCAGTGTCTCTATGGAACAACAACAGAACGTTTATCATCCACTCGATAGAGGGCTCTGCAGCAGCAGGTGCTGACTATACTTGTGCAACATGAGCAAATTACAGGCTATCCATTGCGCCAAGACATTACCCGTCTAATGTGTTTACTTTATTTCTCTCTCTCTCTCTCTCTCTGTCTCTCTCTCTCTCTCTCAGTCTATCTCTGTCTCTCTCTCTCTCAGTCTATCTCTGTCTCTCTCTCTCTCTCTCTCTCTCAGTCTATCTCTGTCTCTCTCTTTCTCTCTCTCTCTCAGTCTCTCTCTCTCTCTCTCTCTCTCTCTCTCTCTCTCTCTCTCTCTCTCTCTCTCTCTCTAGAGTCTCTCTACCTGTTGTCTGTGTGCGTCTTTGACACAGTAGATGTGCCTTGTTGTGTGCTTTAACCATCAGCACCTGGAAGTCATGGTCTTCCATTAAATTCTTTATCGTACTTACACTGTGCACAGCTGCACTCCTGGAAGTTATAATCTTTCTCTCTTTCTTTCTTTTCTATCATAAGGCAGAAGGGTTAAAAAGGTTATTAACTTTCAAATTCCATATTAGATATCTACCATGCTAAAATGCACCATGCTAAAATGCACCAAGCTAAAATGCACCAAGCTAAAATGCACTATGCTACAATGCACCATGCTACCATGCTATTATGCTACTATGCTGACAAGTTACAATGCTACCATGCTATTAATTTATATCTTATCAATTTCTCAGATAGACCATCGAGTTCAACCCAATAAATCTATGTCCTGACACAAGAGCAAGCTCACAACCCAGCCCAGCATATCATTGTCGTTAACTAATCGTGAAAAAATCTTCTTTTTGATGGAAAGCATCATGCAGCATTTGACGGGCACAGCCTCCAGTTTTTTCCTGTCAAAGCTTTATCATCAAAGAGCTGTCAGGTCTAGTATCGACCCGGGCTTTGATGCTGCCAGCCTAGCGTGCAGTGACTGTGGGGGTGGGTATGGAAGGGAATGGAGTGGGATATGGAGGGAATGGGGTGAGATAAGGAAGGGAATGGGGTGGGATATGGAAGGGAATGGGGTGGGGTATGGAAGGGAATGGAGTGGGATATGGAAGGGAATGGGGTGGGATAAGGAAGGGAATGGGGTGGGATATGGAAGGGAATGGGGTGGCATATGGAAGGGAATGGGGTGGGATAAGGAAGAGAATGGGGGTGGGATATTGTTGTGGAAAATGCACTAATATCTAATATCTAATATCTAATATCTAATATCTAATATCTAATATCTAATATCTAATATCTAATATCTAATATCTAATATCTAATATCTAATATCTAATATCTAATATCTAATATCTAATATCTAATATCTAATATCCAATATCTTACCGACCTCTTCCTTTATCCGGAGGCAGTGGCCAAGTCGGTAAGATATTCGACCGCAAATAAGTATGTGCGGGGTTCAAATCCTGGGCTTGCCCGTCACTGACATTGCTTTCGAGTGATGAAACTGACGTTAACATTAGCTTTAGCTTTTTTACAAAGAAATGCGTATTAGTGTGGGATAGTGGGGGACTAAGGATGGCAACGGTAAACCACCTCAGAAGCCATACTTTTCCCAAACTGTATGCTACATATAGTATGAATAAGGTATAGACTTTGTGGAGGAATTAACTCGTTGAGGGCTCATATGGAGCGAGAAAGCAGACTTTTAGTATGAATATGTAGCTTGAACCTGCCACTTGGCACTGAAGAAGAAGTGGGGGATTAATGTAGGGAAGTGTGGGATTAGTGAGGGGGTATAGGTAGGGAAGTGTGGGATTAGGGTATGGGTAATTGTAGGTGGGTACAATGAGAGACTCATATGCTGGCAAGAATTAGTGACAGAACGAGAGCTGCAATTACTAGAGCGTCGTATTGGCGAGGAGTGCGGGGCTGAACAGGTGTGTGTGTGTGGATGTGTGTATGTGTATGAGCAAGCTTGTGTATGTATGTGTATGTGTGTGTGCGCAGGTTTGTGTATGTGTGTATGTGTGTATGTGAACACGCAGATTTGTATATGTGTGTATGTGTATACGTGTGTTCGCATACTTGTATGTATGGGTGTGTATGTGTGTATGGGTGCATGTAATCACGCAGGTGTATGTATTTGTGTGTGTGCGCGCGCATGTGTGTGTGTGTATGTGTATAGGTGTGCATGTATCTGAGCACACAGGTGTGTGTGTGTATGTGTGTGCGTAGGTGTGTTAAATGTATATGGGTATGTACGTAGGTGTGTTAAATATATATGGGTATGTGCGTATGTGTGAGTAGGTTTGTGTATGTGTGTATGCATGTGTGTGTATGTAAATGAGCGTGTACCAAGAAGAGAGAGATAGAAGGAGAGAGAGAAAGAGAGAGAGAGAGAGAGAGAGAGAGAGAGATAGAGAGAGAGAGGTACGTAAACTGCTGAACAATGTATGCTATATATCAATTTTATACACTAGAAGTCACACAGTTAAGTTTTATAAGCCCATGGGAACACAGAATAATAACTAATAATAATAATAATATTATAATATTATTAATAGAATTAAGAGCTGATAAGCCGCGATTATATGGGCATAATATGTAACGATAAAGTTATAGCCACAAGTCGGTGTTTAAAGCTCTTATCACTTTGTGTTTCCTTACAGCTACAATTATCTAACAGACAACAATGTTTCGCTTACCGCCAGATTAAAACAGAGGTAATAAATTAATCCTAATTTCTGGTTATATTACAGAAGCGTCGACTACAGAATCACTCAATTTGTTCACATGGTAACGAATCTTGATCACTTGTGCAAGCGTATTGGCGGTGTTTCATTTGATAAAATAGTAACATAAACGCAAAAGGCAACCATTTACCAACAACCATGTTACTAAAAACCACTGAGGGAGAAAGCAGGAAATAAGGAAAACTTAAAAAACAGCAATTAAGAAAGGAAACCATGTAGCACATGCGCTATGTCATGTGTTTAACTATATGGAATAAAAAAGCTGGTATTGATTTTATACAGTAGCTCTCTGCTATTTACAAATTATAATCTCCTTATTTTTTGCATTTTCGTTTCTATCTATCCTATCTATCAATCTGTCTATATGTCTATCTCTTTTTCTTTCTCTCTATCGTTCTCTCTCTATATTTCTCTCTTTCTCTCTCTCTGTCTCTCGTTCTCTCTATATCTTTAGATCTCTCTCTCTCTCTCTCTCTCTCTCTCTCTCTCTCTCTCTCTCTATCTATCTATCTATCTATCTATCTATCTCGTGGTAATTACCTTGTAAACTCTAATTAAGGCGTCTAATCAGTGTCCGGTATTAACGATGTCGTGATTTCTGTGTTTTAATAAGTCTTAGCCCCGCCTCCACTCGTAAGAGTTTTAACGAGTCTTAACCCCGCCCCCGCTCGCCTGGAGTTGTTAGAAAGACGTGGTCAAGCACAGCTTGAGCTTGACTGCTGCAGAAGATGAGTGGACGGTGTCTCTATGATCAAGCCCTACAGTTGTGTGTTGATAAACACTCGTGAGAGGTCGTCACACGTGTGGTAGCGCTGTGGGTGGATAGAGGGGTTGAAGTGGTCGCCTCCTAAACTCTTAACAACGTCCCCTGTTGCTTAGCCATCTCCACCGCTTCCAATAGCTGGAAATATTCCTCCTCCCCATTTATCACTATATCTCTCTCTCTCTCTCTCTCTCTCTCTCTCTCTCTCTTTAAGGTGTTCATATCTAGAAATGTCAGTTTAATTTTGTTCTGATCTAAGGGAATTCATTCAAAATGATTAATATTGTATATTCCCAAATTCTTAAAAGATTATTGAATGAATTGCATAATTCATGAATAACAAATTCTTATCTCTCTCTCTCTCTCTCTCTTCCTCTCTCTCTCTCTCTCTTCCTCTCTCTCTCTCTCTTCCTCTCTCTCTCTCTTCCTCTCCTCTGTTAACAGTCTAAGGAAGGGCCCATAGCACACATTATTCAATTAGGCATGAGTCTGTCTAGCGGCACGGCATTGCCAGCATCTTAATATCTACGTGGAAATTGTCACCATAGCGCTCAATACGCTAGGTCATTGGTCTAAATTTTGACCCGCTTACCTTGGATCTTGGACTTGCACTATTTTGATCTCGCTTTCTCTTGTGGTCTCTGTGTACCCAGTCGTCAACGTGTGGTGCTTGGGCGCCTGTTTGTGTAGAGTCTTCAAGAGACGTCCCTGACATTGCCTTATGGCGAGGAGCCGGACGTTAAATTCCTATTGATTGATTGATTGATAGAGATTGTTGAAATCTTAAGTGATCACCACCATACCACACCACGAGGTGATGACCTATAGAGGTGATGACCTATAGAGGTCATGACCTCGTGGTGTGGGTGAAGAGTCTCTATTAGGCTGCTTCACATTGTCTCGAGACAGGCTGAAGATGTAGGAGGCTTTTGATCTGCGGTGGAAGGATGGAAAAATCAATTCCACTGACTCCAAATGAATTCATAGCGACAAAGTTCAATGAAAGAGATTTTGAAATGTCTTAAAGAAATAATCACAGTTTAAATGTTTTTTACTTCAAATTGATACGATGACAATTTAGTATCACTGATATTAGTACAATATAGTAACATTAGTATAATATAGTACCACTTGTACAATATATATACTACTTGTATAACAAAGTACCACTAGTAGGCATACAACATAGTACCACTAGTACAACATAATACCACTAATGCAACATAGTACCACTAGTACAACATAGTACAACATAGTACCGTTGGTGGATGGGACAAGTAAGTACTAACGTAAACACAAATATCAATAAACAGGTAAGAATATTTTAGGATGTAGACAACCTGAAGGTGTTTCAATGATAGTAGATCTATACGAGATCCTTTCTTCTTACAAGAAAGGCGTCGCCTTTAGCGAAATATTCGCGGAATGTTGCGTAACTAGCATCAAAGAGTGTACACTTAACAGATATTTAGACACCCCAAGCACCCATCAGACCTGAGATCTACATATCAATGTAGGCGTCGTATAAAGTCTATCTTAAAGTTTAGTACTCCACGGAAAATATCTTGAAGAAAACAAACAAGATGAACTGATGTGCTTGAATTAGCAAATATCATAATTTTATTGACATCCGTTAACAACAAATGCATCAGGAGTCAAATGAATCGGTAGGTTGTTGATGTGTAACCAGTATAAACCAGAATAAACCAGTTACATTTCACCGCTTAAACTAGATTAAACCGGTTAAAAATCTGCCAGTTACAACCAGTTAAAGTTTAACATTTTTTAATCAATATAAAAAAAATACATATTTGACCTTTCAAAGCTAATATACCAGTTAATTAAAAACCATTTAAGCGTCATGAACCAGTTAAGAATTGCGAGCTGCATAACAAATTTACAAAATAGAAAACACGAGCAATCATAGAAAAGCAAAATATCACTAACATTATAAAATATAAAACATCAAGTTTAAAGATGCATCACAACAGAATTCTGCTAAAAAACAGACAATCTTCTACATAGGAAAATTATTTACAATAATTTCTAAATAAGAAGCTTCTAAAGAAGAATTTCTACATAAATAACTTCTAAATTGTCTATACAAAATGTGAGCTAAGTTACATAGTGATAACATTTAAAATGTTGAACTTGGAACAAAGGAAGCGCGATTATGACTTTGAACTTTCCAATATTCCATTTCCAACATTTCAACAGCTATTACCGATGTCTATGCATATATCGATGTCTATGTTCTGTATTTCTATAATCTGCAGTGATGTGTGCTGTTGGGGACGTCCCTGACATCATCCCTGGATGAGGAAACGACGTTAAACTTCTATTATTATTATTATTATTATACTATAACGCAGTATGACTTAAAACTATTCAACAAGCTATCATCGATGTCTATGATATGCTATCACACAGTCACTTACTAACATTCTAATAAAATCAAGACGTCATGAAGAGGTCATGATATCATTCTAACATCTGTGTTGCATAATAAATCCTTACACAGTCAGAACTTGTCACAGTCACAGGTCTATAAATAGTACGGCCTACACTACACTATGTATGTTACTATAAATAGAACACTACACCATGTACATGTTACTTAAATAGAACACTAGACTATGTATATGTTACTAAAAATAGAACACTACACCATGTATATGTTACTATAAATAGAACACTACACTATGTATATGTTACTATAAATAGAACACTACACCATGTAAATGTTACTATAAATAGAACACTACACTATGTATATGTTACTATAAATAGAACGCTACACCATGTATATATTACTATAAATAGAGCACTACACCATGTATATGTTACTTAAATAGAACACTATACTATGTATATGTTACTATAAATAGCACATTATACTGTGTATCTGTTACTATAAATAGAACATCATACTGTGTATCTGTTACTATAAATAGAACACTATACTATGTATATGTTACTATAAATAGAACATTATACTGTGTATCTGTTACTATAAATAGAACACTAGACTATGTATATGTTACTATAAATAGAACATTACACTGTGTATCTCTTACTATATATAGAACATTATACTGTGTATCTGTTACAATAAATAGAACATTATACTGTGTATCTGATACTATAAACAGAGCACTAGACTATGTATATGTCACTATATATACACTTTATGTAAACTTTTTTTTATAAATATGTATACTTAGGACTGATTATCTGGATTTTGGAATTCGCACCGTTTTTGGACCTTCTTTTAGGCTTGATTTTGTCTCAATAGTGCTCGATGTTGTCATTGATGACTGTAGCACTCTAATTGTTGTTGTTATTGTTACTATACGCTACAATAAATAGTACACTACATATGTTACTATAAATAGTACACTTCAATATGCATATGTTACTATAAATAGTACACTTCAATATGCATATGTTACTATAAATAGTACACTTCAATATGCATATGTTACTATAAATAGTACACTTCAATATGCATATGTTACTATAAATAGTACACTTCAATATGCATATGTTACTATAAATAGTACACTTCAATATGCATATGTTACTATAAATAGTACACTACATTTGTGTTACTATAAACACTACACTATATACGCTACTATTTCCAGCGCATTGGGAATGCTTTTATTGAGAAATATGAAACAGATTAGATCCACTCACAAGATTGCAAATGAAGAAGTTATTGAGAGAGGCGATACAGATAGACAGTTAATTATTGTGATAAAAACTAGAAATAAAAGCTAGATGGACTTATTATAAGAGGATTGGTTTGCAATGGATACAATGCAAGGAAGAATGGAATGGAATAGTTAGAGGAAGACCAAGATATGGATGTCGCATAATTTTATAACAAATTCATACGAAATGATGGAAAGAAAGGCTGAGGAAAGAACTGGTTAGAGAGTTATATGCAATGGACCTGCCGTTAGGCTGTGCACTATAGGACGATATGTTACTATAAATACTACACTAAATATGTTACTATAAATAGTATGCTATATACATGTTGTTATTAACAGTACACTGTAGATATATATGTTACTATAAATAGACACAGTACACTATTAATTACTATAAATATATGTTACTATAAATAGACATAGTACACTATCAATTACTATAAATATATGTTACTATAAATACACATAGTACACTATAAACGATATATATATATATCATTCATATATAGTGATATATACTATATATATATATATATATATATATATATATATATATATATATAGCTATCTATATATATATATATATATATATATATATATATATATATATACACACATGCATATAACCACGGATTGTTTTATGCATTACAATATACTGTAAGAATAACAGGAAGCAAACAAACTGCGAAGTCGATTTAAACAGACATAACATATAAAAAATATCAAGTATAAAACATAACATGATTTTTCCCTTTATGAAAACATTACATATCTACACAGAGAAATAGTACATAAATCAAAAGAGCGATTGGTATATGAACGTAGATTACATTGTACTCGTTAAAGGCACAAAGAAACAATGGTTAGAAAACAAATATTTCATAGAATGAATACAGACATAGCACGATATTGTCAGTAGATAAACAGTTCATATTATATTCATAAACAAGTACATAGAGAAACAAGTATATACTCTTTCATAATAATCTTCATCCTAATCTTTGACTGATCTTCTGTATTTTGGAATTTGCACCGTTTTGGACCGTCTTTTGCTCACTGGCTTGGATTTGTCTCAACAGTGCTCGATGTTGTCATGGAAGACAGCATCATCCTAATTGTCGCTATATGCTCGTATACACATATCTTACACACAGACTGACACAGTGAAATGGATCTATAATTAATGGCACTCCAGTCAAAAAAGCAGTTAATAAAGCAGCAACATTAAAGCACGTTCTAAATATATACAACACATCAAAATGTAAGAGTCAAACAGCTGAACAAATGAATATCCCCTATGGTCCCTGGAAGGTTATTCGTGTATCGGCGCTTTCTGTCAGTCAACTGGCGCTATCAAGTATCAACAGCTAAGATACGATTAATCATGGAAACAAAGCAGTCTCGAAGACCGCTAACTGTCCAAGAGACTGCTACAGAAATGGTCGTTTAAAAAAATTAAAAAATAAATCTGTGAAGCCAAGGCAGCCAAGTTTATCAATCGTTTCTGTATACAAGAGTTCCTGTCAAACAGTGGTAGACTGAGATTCGACGAAGTATAGTGCGCAACATAAACACAAAGTCCATAACAATATCAAGCTCATATAAAATGTGAAGCAGAAGAGATGTATGAAGAACCGAACCCGCGGCCTCTTGTGTTAGAGTCACTGGCAAAGCATATCAATCAGCGGTAGCATCCATCAATGAAAGTTAATTAGTTAAAATAATTAAGTAAAATAATTAAGTAATTAGTTAAAATAAGTAGATATATGCATTATTTCATTCAGTAGTTAATTGAGATTAGTTCATTTAAAATAAGTACAGCTCTGAGATTAGGACATAGTCAATCATAATTGATAAATCGATACATTAAGTTGATATAGTTAGGCAGCAAATAGACGGGTGGGCTGATTAAAGATCGAGCTACTGCAAGTGAATTATTGCCAATGATCCCAAAGCACACAGAGCACTGTATAGATAGATTAGCAGAGAAGACGAGGCTAGAAGATGATGATGTGAAAGAGGTCAATGCACTTTATTACTACTATTATTATTCTTATTATTAGAAGACAGAAGATGCTAGACAGAGAGACGATCATCATCATCTTCTTCAAGAGAAGAAGAAGATGATGATGATGATTAGCAGACAGACGATGCCAGATGATGATGATGTGAGAGGTCACTGCACTAGAAGATGATGAGAGACGTCGCTGCACTAGAAGATGATGATGAGAGATGTCACTGCACTAGAAGATGATGATGAGCGAGGTCACTGCACTAGAAGAAGATGATGAGAGAGGTCACTGCACTATATAGTCCCTGCAGTTCTTGAGACAGTGGAACTGTCTGACCAGAGATGAGATGAAATCTGAGGGCTGCACTACCAGTGAGATGTGGGCGCCCTTAGCCCTCAGGTAGCAACTTATCTAGAACAATAACAACAACAGTCACGTGATCAGTGAGATATGGGCGCTCTTAGCCCTCAGGTAGCGACTGATCTACAACAACAACAACAACAGTCACGTGATCAGTGAGATGTGGGCGCCCTTAGCCCTCAAGTAGCGATTGATCTACAACAACAACAACAGTCACGTGATACCATTGTCCAGGACATCATCCAGCACTAGAACTGTTGGTGCAGTTGCTGATCATGGCAACAACTATTGTTGTTGTTTTGTTGTTGTTATCAACACAAGTCAAGCAGTAAACACTGGCATCACCACATCGCCACTGGCTCCAGCCAGTGGCGATGTGGTGATGCCAGTGTTTACGATGTCGATAAGATACTCGACCGCGTATCAGTATGTGCGGGTTCAAATCCTGGGCTAGCCCGTCACTGACATCGCTTCCGAGTGAGGAAACTGACGTTAACATTAGCTTTACAAGCTTTTTTTAAACCTTCGTTGTTGTTGTTGTTATCAATACAGATCAAGCACTAGCCTCGTTGTTGTTGTTGTTGTTGTTATCACTACAGATCAATCACTAAACCTCGTTGTTATTGTTGTTGTTATCACTACAAATCAATCAATAAACCTCGTTGTTGTTGTTGAACAGGTTGAGCGGTTGAGCATTGACCTCAGTGATCCACCAGTTACAGCGCCCCTGTCCACTGACACGTGGCGCCCTCTCCTCTAAGCCGTGCTGAGCCGCTGAGCCACCTGGCTCTACCGCACTGATCTGTCGAAACAACCGGAGAGACAACGTAGAGACAACAGCAGTGTGCGAGACAACGCAATACCAATACGAATACAATACAAATACAATACAATACAATACATATATAATACAGATACAAATATGATACAAATACAATACAAATACAATATAATACAATACACATATAATACTAATACAATACAATACAATACAATACAAGTACAATACAATACTTACACTACAATACAATACACTACAATACAATATAAATACAATACAATATAAATACAAAACAAATACAATACAAATGCAATACAATACAAATACAATACAATACAAATACAATACCAGTACAATAAAAATAATAATAATAATAATAATAATAATAATAACAATAACAACAATTAGAGTGCTACTGTCATCAATGACAACATCGAGCACTACTGAGACAAAATCAAGCCGGCTAGCAAAAAGAAGGTCCAAAACTGTGCAAATTCCAAAATCCAGATAATCAGTCCAAAGTGTAGGGAATTAAAGAAAAGGAGGTTTAGGTGCAGGTCGCTGCTCATGGACACTGGATGGAAAGAGAGATGGAAAAGATACGTCTTCAACTGCCTATGGAACTGATCATAGGAAAGCAAAAGGCTGATGTGTTTCAAATGAAGATTTCCGAAGATTAGATGGAAGAGAATTACAGATCTGCGGTGCAGCATGCTGAAAAGAACGATTAGATAGCTTAGAGCGCGAAGGTAAGCTAGGTCTTACAAGAGTAATTAATTTAGAAGACCGAGTAACAGCAGGCTGCATCACTTTAATCAAGTGAGACATACAAGTTTGTCCAGGGATGGTGATGGACTTATAGGTCAACGAAGCTGTTTTGTAAATGATACGCTCTTAGGTCTTTAGCCAGTGCAAAGACTTTAAAATGAGCGTAACATGTGAGTACTTGGAACTACAAAAAATTGCTCACGCAAGAGAATTCTGAACAAACTGCAATCGATCAATCTCACAGCCAGGGAGATTTAAAAACAGGGAATTGCAGTAGTCCAACTTCGATTGCACAATGGCAGCACCAATTGTAGCAGCTGTCTCACGTGACAAATATGGACGTATTCGACGAAGATCACGGATATGGAAGAAACATGCTTGTGAAGTTTTAGTTATGTGTTCGTGGAAGGTTAGGTGTTTATCAAGGATAACACTGAGATTTCTCACAGAAGAAACAAGTGATATTTTAATACCCGAAGATAGCGAAAGAGTTTTCCCATTCAGCTTCAGAAGCTGTTGAGGTGTCCCGACCAACAAGAATTCAGTCTTAGATGGATTACGTGTCAAGAAATTAGCAGACATCCAAGAGGATATAGACTGAAAACTTTGTTGCAGGTGGGTTTCAGCACCAGAGTAGGAGTTAGGGGTGAAACAAGTGTACATTTGAGTGTCATCAGCATATAGTTCATGATCAATAGAATGAGAAGAGATCAGTGAGCTTAAGGGTATTGTATATAGGTTGAAGAGGATAGGACCAAGAACGGAGCCTTGAGGCACATCATACTTTAAGTGGGAAGGTGAAGAAATGTACTCCATCAGTTTCACACTAAAATATAAAATACAGTGCAATATACTTACAAAACTGTTCAGTACAATACAATACAATAACCATACAGTTCGTTAGCCGACTGGTGTTATAAGTCTTTACGACTTACTGAACCAGTATAATTAAGTTAAGTTAAAAATCGCTAACGTTATTATGAAACGTTTACTATTGATATGAGGAAATGGACGTTAAACCTTTATTATTATTATTGTTATTTTTCCGCAGTCAGTCCACATGGTGGCATTTTTAACTTTGTCCGCTGAAAGTTAAACGTTGCTATCGCCGCAGGGACATTGCCCTGAATCCACTGCTTTTGGCTCCAGAAGGGCCGATCCCCACTTCCTCTGCTATTGAACCACCACTACTGTGACTCCCCTCAACAGGCGTAGATTATGATTATTATTATTATTATTATTATTATTATTATCATCATTATCAGTATTATTATTATTATTATTATTACTATTACTATTAATAATAATAATAATAATAATAATAATAATATTATTATTATTATTATCATCATTATCATCATCATCATCATTATCATCATTATCATTACTATTACTATTATATCACTCCTAACCTCAGCCGTGCCCCCCACAAAGCTTAGTCCCAGTGACTCGTCAGTCTCTTCTCTCTCAATGCACAAGACTTTAGCGTACGGTGTGCGTACAACACCCAGCCTGACGTCCATCTTGTCCGCACAACTCCTGATCAAGTGCTTAGCCACTGTCGCTTCCTGCGCAGGTCTGCCATTAACTGAGATCAGCTGATCACCTGTCGATCAATCAATCAAGCGATCGATCAGTCAATTAATCAGTCAATCGATCAGTCAGTCAATTGATCAATCAATCAGTCAGTCAATCATCAATAAATCAGATCAATAAATAATTAATCAATCAATCAATCTATCGATATTTATATATAATCAGTCAGTCAATTGATCAATAATCAGTCAATCAATCAATAGATCACTGCATTTCAAATAACAAGTAATTGATTGAGATAAACTTGCACGTGAATAACAGTCTCTCATTCAATCAGTCAATCAGTCAGTCTGTCAGTCAGTCGCTTATTCAATCAATTAATAAAAATTGTAATCACGGCTAAACTTGATGTTTATTGCTGATTTTTAGACAGCACAAAGATCATCCAGTATGACATCTAGCACTCTACGATGTCTATGACAACACTTAGCACAGATCTGGTACATACCAATGTGCAGCACAGACTGGAAGTAAGGATAGCTTCTCTGGTGCCAGCCAACGATCCTGTTTAAATTCATTTAACAACCAGTTCTTAAAATAAAATAAACGATTAGCATTTCAATTAAAAATGAAATGAACAAAAGGTTGTTCTCAAAAATTCTCTCAACTCAGTAGCACACAATTGCAGCACACAATTGTAGCACATAATTGTAGCACACAATTGTAGCACACAATTGTAGCACACAATTGTAGCACATAATTGTAGCACATAATTGTAGCACACAGTTGTAGCACACAATTGTAGCACACAATTGTAGCACACAATTGTAGCACATAATTGTTGCACATAATTGTAGCACATAATTGCAGCACATAATTGTAGCACATAATTGTAGCACACAATTGAAGCACATAATTGTAGCACATAATTGTAGCACACAATTGTAGCACACAATTGTAGCACACAATTGTAGCACACAATTGTAGCACACAATTGTAGCACACAATTGTAGCACACAATTGTAGCACATAATTGTAGCACACAATTGTAGCACATAATTGCAGCACACAATTGTAGCACATAATTGTAGCACATAATTGTAGCACACAATTGTAGCACATAATTGTAGTACACAATTGTAGCACATAATTATAGCACACAATTGTAGCACACAATTGTAGCACACAATTGTAGCACACAATCACAGCATATAACCGTAGCACATAACCATAGCATATAATCATAGCCCATTACCATAGCACATAACCATAGCACATAATCATAGCACATAACCATAACACATAACCATAACATATAACCACGGCACACAATCATAGCATATAACTAGATCACAGTGCGTCACATAACACATGTCTTAAAGTCGTGCGAAGTTTCTACCAATAAGATTAACAATAAGATTAACAATAAGATTAACAATAAGATTAACAATAAGATTAACAATAAGATTAACAATAAGATTAACAATAAATTAACAATAAGATTAACAATAAGATTAACAATAAGATTAACAATAAGATTCTAACAATACAAAAAAAATCTTAAACTCATTCATAGACAAAACTAATTTGATGACAGCCTTAAGGTCCTTAGAATATTTGAAAATAACCAAAAAATAGCCAAAAAATATCAGAAACTAACAGAGAATAACAGATAATAGCAAAGAATAACGGAGAATAACAGAAATAACAGAGAATAACGGAGAATAACAGAAATAACAGAGAATAACGGAGAATAACAGAAATAACAGAGAATAATGAAGAATAACAGAAATAACAGAGAATAACGGAGAATAACAGGAATAACAGAAATAACAGAGAATAACGGAGAAGAAGCAGATCGCACCAGACAGAGCCGAAGCAGTTGACGAGAGCCAGAGCGTGTCGACAGTCTTTCTTGCTGATCAGCACAGTCAATCCATCAGGGCTCGCCATCTCATCCTTCATCTGCTGAACCTGGGAGGGGGTCAGGGGGGAGTTAGCCCCCAGGGCCAGCAGCCGGTGAGACATATAGGGGGGCGGCTGCTCGTGGGGGGCCCCCGACCCCCTGCTGCCATTTTCAGAATTCACGAAAAAGAGACGCGGGTCGTGGTTTTCGTAGCTCGGGGAGGGAATGTCAGTGACGGGGGAGGAAAGGGACTCGTGGTAGCTCGGGAGGAATGGTAGCAGTGCACGATGAGTGGTGTGTTGTTGTTGTTCTATCTCGTCATCGTCATTGTCTGTTGCATCGATGAGAGGAATCTGATCGTGGTGTGATGGATTGTTGTTGCTCGAAGTCTCCGGCGTGATCGCCGGTGTAGAGGAGTTGTTAGCCTGCACGGTGAGCAGCTGAGATTCGATCCTACGAGCAGGAGTAGAGTAAACGTGATTCATGTAGTTGTGGTCACTGTATCTGGGTCGAGCTGACCCAGTTTCCAGATCACCGCTAGTAAGATCAATTAGATTTCTCGACGACTCTGCAGGCATCGACACGCAGTTTCTTTCCATATCATCCTCCTCTTCTGCCGATATCTGTCGAAATTCAAACTGGACGATTTGTCCAGCGATTGAATTTGAGATTACGGCTGAAGTGGCGTCCCCCCCAACGATTGGATTATTTTCGTACTGGGGGCTGTAGGCGATGGAGACAGGGCGCTGACGGTTTGTGGATGTGCGGGGGGGCACGGACACACTGCGCAGGGGCACCTGAACGTAATCCCCCCTACCCTGAAAAATTGTTTTTGATTAGTATCCATTTTAGTATAGTAGGACTATAATCGTATGCAATAATAATATGATAATATGATAATGTATGTATATATATATATATATATATATATATATATATATTTTTTTTTTGCAAATATGTATTGTATTGTATTTACAGAGTTTCCATGCATTTTTTTGACATATCATGCAAAAAAACATATTAATGAACAGATAAATAGATGCATTAGACACCTAAATCTCAAGTCAAAAATTAACATCTTATTTAATGAATCCTGTGGCCATCAGAGAGGGCACAAAGTGCTCTATCTAGCTGACCACCACAGGAAATAAGTCCGAGAAATGATATTAGTAGTTTAAAACTACATGTCTACAGACTAGCAAAAATATGAAGTATAACAGCAAAAATTGCAAACAGCAAATAACCAACACACGAGTAAAACTACTAAAATTAGAAAATATGACCATACGAAAAATGAATTTGCAATCATAGCAAAATGGCTAACTATTCCGGCAAGAGCGGACAGGAGACACTATTACGAATGTATAAGAAAACTTTTGTAATATCGTTTGAATAAAATATATGATTTTAAGTTACGAATTTCAACAGGAATAGAGTTCCATATACAACAACATTCAAAGACATTTGTCAAGTAGTTTGCATGATTCGTAGTAGAAGAGAGATAACAAGTTAATGAAAGCCTGGTATGATACCCACTATTTGATAGGTTTGATCTAATCATATCTCTGATAATCTTAGACATCGAGCCTTCAGAGAAAATACACCTATATATCAAGTTGGCAGAGAGAAACTTATATAATTGATATATCGGTAGAGTATTGTAATTTACGTAAAGTAGTTTAGTCTTGCACAGCCTATCTTGAAATTGTAGAATTCTCAGAGCTCTGTTGTTCGCTATGTGTAGAGGATGTAGGGCCTTATTCGTGTTTTTCCCGTACACTATTAAACCATAAGATATTCTACTGTATACACGAGAGAAATACAAGTTTTGACGGCAATTTATCGGAATATAATCTCTGCGTTTATATAACATACCACATACACTATTTATTTTGCAGGTAACTGATTTAATGTGTTCGGCAAAAGTTAATTTTTCATCGATAAGAACACCTAAAAACTTAATTACCTTTACTCTTGATAGGGATTTTTCATCAACTGTAATTGAAAGATTGTTTTCTGATATATAGGTCTCGCAAAATTCAGTAGGAAAAAATATCATAAAAACTGATTTAGAATAATTAATAGTTAGCCTATTACTTTTGCACCAATCACTAATTAGCATGCATTCAATGTTAGCTTTATTAAACAGATTTGGTAGATTTTTGGCACAAACAAAAGAACTAGAATCGTCTGCAAAAAGTTTGAGACATCCTGTGCTCGAGGCATGTTGAATGTCATTTATATATACTGAAAACAAGAGAGGACCGAGTATAGAGCCTTGCGGGACACCTACATCAACTGGTAACACAGAGGAGCATATATCAGCTATAACTGTGTATTGAAATCGGCCCGAAAGGTAAGATTTGAACCAAGTATGTGTAAGACCCCGCACACCATAATGCCATAATTTATCTAACAATATACTGTGATTGACCGTATCGCTTTTGTCAAATCAAAAAATAAGCCCATAACAAAGTTTTTATTTCCTTTTTCATTGCGTATCATATTGGTACAGCTAAAAAGTGCGTCGACAGTGGAGTGGCCAGATCTAAAGCCAAATTGATTTTCATACCAGATGTCATTCTTATTAAAAAAATTAGAAATTCTTTCATACATAATTTTCTCAAATATTTTGCTTAAGTTGCTTAAAAGTGAGATCGGTCTATAATTTTCCTTATTGTCCAGACTTCCATTTTTATGTATTGGGATAACTTTAGATACTTTGAAATTGGTTGGAAAGTGACCTACCTGGAAGGATAGGTTAATAATATGGCTTAAAGGTGCTGCGATGAACTGTGCAGATAATTTTAGAATCTTGGTGTTTAAATTATCAGAACCAGCTGCAGAGATGTTCTTAAGCGATCTAATGGTGTTGTAAACCTCGCTTATGGAGACAGGTTTCATAAAAAATGAAGACGATATACTGTTATTAAGATATTTTTTATAACTGTGATTTACACCGGCAATTTTTGAAGCTAAGTTCTTGCCTATGCTAGAAAAATAATTGTTAAAAACGTTAACCATTTCTGTCTTGTCCCTGGTGATGCCGCCATCTGTTGCTAGTGTTTTAATACAGGAATTACTGGAATTGCGTTTATAGGAGCAAATGGAATTTAGTGTTTTCCAAATACATTTTATAGAATTCATTTTGTCGTTAAGTAAATCATGATAAAAAGACACTCGGTGGTGGCGCAACCTCTTGTCAAGCTTATTCCGATAAGCTTTATAAACCATTTCGTCATTTTTGTCCTTGGATTGTTTAAATTTGTAGAATAGATTGTTCTTAATTTTTATACAGTTTTTAAGCTCCTTTGTAATCCAAGGTTTATCCTTTAGTTTCTTACGGGAGCATTTGATCAAGGGAAAATTGACTTCTGCCGTATCGGTTAGTGTTTTGATTAAGAACGTTATAGATTTATCAACATCTTCAGAATTGTAAATGAGGGACCAATCTAAGTTTTGCAACTGATAGGCAAATTTTTCTATATTTTTTCCGCTATAAATACGAATGAACGGTCTATCACAGTATTTTATTTGCTTACGTCTCGATGTAATTATTACTAAGTTAGCATAGTGATCGGTAATATCAGTCATAACAGTGAGAGACTTTACTTTACAGTCATTACTATCACAAAAGCCTAGTGTAGTAAATACATGATCAATTAAGCTCGACGAATTTCTAGTGCATCTCGTAGGTATAATACTGAACGGTGTAAAGTGCAAGTTAACAAGGTTATTGACATACTCACCAACAATCCTATCGCTATTATAATTAAGCAAATTCAAGTTCATATCACCAACAATAAAGCTATTACTCACAGGTTTATATATAGCTAAGAATTCAAAGAATAAATCAATAAATTCCCTAGTAGGCTGGCTGGGATGCCTATAGAAGCAATAAAAACGTATTTTACCAAAATTGTTGGCTATTACATCAACGACGATAAACTCAGCAGCATTACTGAAAAAATTTGTATCTTTCGAAGAGGCAATAAAATTATATGAGAATTTATTCAGGATAAAAATTGCAACTCCTCCAGCTCTTTGTGTAAGAGGAGATGAAAAAATATGATAATCAGGGAATATGTTGTCAAAGAAATCAATATTAGACCCCCAGATTTCGGATAAAATAATAATATCGAATTTTTTCTTATATGTACTAAACAGATCAAGCAATTTAATGTAATTTGCATTAAGACTTCTTATATTGAGGTGAAAAATAGACAAATCTCCAAGATGAGCTTTTATAAGACAGTTACTCGCTTGAGGAGTGTAGTAACCCATCATGGCGTTCTGTATAAGATTGTCGTCTATTATATCGTTGAACTTGCAGAATTCAGAGGGATGCATAGGAGCATAGCCGTTGTTGTCGGGTAGAGTAGTATCAGCCATATTTAGAGATGTATTGAATTTTGATGCTCAGATCTTGAAGTTCCACTGAAAATCCATTCGCGTACAATACTACCGTCTGGCCACGAACTGTCGCTGAAAATAATATCTTCATACTTTGAGTCACAGGATAACATGAAGGCTGCAGAATTAAATTCTCGCCCATCTTTTGTTTTACTCGAAAGTTTCCTGCACGTGATAACTTCCGCACCGGCATCCTTTAGATATTTGGTGACGTTATCGGTTGTGGTATCCTTGTTGAGCCTTCCTAGAAACACGGTTGTTTTTCGAGGTATGACTTTCAATTCTGAAGTATCCGTGGTCGCCCTTTTACCCGTTATGACTCTCCTAGGCTTTCTATTGTTGACTGGTATGAATGGCTCAGAACTGGGGTTGAGGGGAACGTTGCATGGAATTGGGGTTTTGACCAAGTCAGCCCATGACCTATTTCCTCTGGAATTGAAGGGTTGGCTAGGTGGACCATTAGATGAAGTGAGGTCCTGAGATGAATGGTCTTGTGTGGAGGAGGCCAACTTCTTTAACTGCACTATCGATTCTTCTGCTTGAAGAAGCCTGGATTGCAGTCGCTTATTCTCCTCTAAAAGATTTCCTATTAAATCTGACATCATTTCCTTTATTGACTGTGCCACGATTGGACCAATCACCTTGCCCAGTTCTTCTGCTACCTCCCCATTTCTTAAAGCCTCAATGATTTCTTCACCAGCTGATCGCTGCTTTGGCGGCATGATCGTAAGAACCACACGCGAGAGATCTCTATTTAATTTCTCGAACGTTTACTCATGCGTAACGACAATGTGGACTTCAATATGAATGGATGATCATGCAATATAGGCCTGAAGTCTTAGCATTAATTAATTAAACAGGTGTGATGGACCAAAGTCCAGCTTGGAGAGAATCTTAAACTTTTGATAAAATATATATTGACAATATGTATCCACAGATTATATCCGTACTAATGATTGCCCATATTATTTGCCGCTACTAGAGTTCTTATGGTAGAAATTTGAACTAGGTAATTTAAGTAAATATTAAAATTATCGACGAAAATATAATGTTTATATTACACCTACAGCAGTGTTACCATATACAAATATTAGCATTGTTACTATATACAAATATTATAATATAATAGTATGAAATAAAAGATTCAAAAGGATTTTATTCCATTAGATTAAAAAGATTACAAAGATTGTGATAAAATGCAGTACAGTAAGTGATTATTGGCCGATCTATTTTTGAGCATTTCGTCCAAATGTAACGTCAAGAAGTAAAAATAAGAAGCATTGGTACAAATAACACACACAGGATAAAACAAAGGCAATTTTTATTTTAAATTAAGCATTATTAATTTGAGAATATTAATCTTAGAGCAGTCAAATTACAACTGTGCATTGCAAGGCAGATATAAGTAATAAAAAAACATAAATTATTTGTCTACAACTGACTGAAAGAAGCAATTCACTGCATAAATGTAAACCGAGAGAGAAGAGATGAGATATAAGAGATAAGAGAGATAGGAGAGAGAAGAGAGATAGGAGAGAGAAGAGAGATAGGAGAGAGGAGAGAGATAGGAGAGAGAAGAGAGAAAGGATAGAGAGGAGTACATGAGAGAGAGAGGAGAGAAAGAATAGAGAAGAGATATGAGAGAGAGAAAGAAGAGAAAAGCAAATGTTCTCACCTCAATTATTCCAAGAATTATAAGTTTTCCTTCAATGGCCCGGCACCATTCCATCATGGAATCTCTGCAGATAAAATGCATCTCTAAGTAATAAGTTATCATATGTATGCTATAAGTCTATAAGTAACGATAAACTGATTGATTTAGCAATTAATAATAGGCAATAATAAGAATAGTAACAGATTCTATTAATAGCAATTGGTTGATTCAGAAAACCAAAATTCATTAAATATAAAGATTTAACTGATTTAACTGATTGATTGATCAAACAGATTTACACACACCTAGATGGACCTATGAGTAACTGATTGATCAGAGACATTCAAACTGAAAACTGACCCAGACAGCACTATGATTGATTGATTGATTGATTGATTGATGAGAGACACATGAACACACCTAGATGGCATTATGATTGATTAATTGACTGATTGATAGATAAAAGAAATTTATACACATATAGATAGCACATTGATTGATCAGAAAGATTAAAACACCTATATACTGCGCTTGCACCTAGCTGGCTTTATGATTGACTGATAGCTATCGACAGTTTCTAGAGATTCGTAAGCACATCCAACTGGTGCTATGATTGACTGATTGATTGATCAAGAAACTCTTACACACAGCTAGATGGCGCTATCATCGATTAATTGATTGATTGATCAACAGATTCTTAAACACACCTAGATGGCGCTATAAGGCTGAGCTGACGGTTCTTGAGAACGATGCTGAAGATGTTGGTGTATTTGCTGATCCTCTGATTGGGCGTCACACCCTCACATCCGTCGAGGAAGATCATCTTGAGCGGAGGACTGGCAAATATACAGTCCTCATTCTCATAGTACTCCAGGTAGGGGTCCCGATTGCACATTACCCCAAATATGAACCACCTCTTCTCCGGGCGCTGGAAGAATAAAATCAATAAAAATAGGAAAATAAAATTAAAATAAATAATAGAATAGAATAGGAAATGTTAAAGACGTGATATTTGTTAATGTACAATCTGCTGGCAATCTTCTTCTTCTTCTTCTTCTTCTTCTTCATCTTCCCTTAAATACCAGTTTAACCAGGGTCGAGATACGAATAGACTTTCTCTAGTCCTCTCTGTCCCACATCATATCATCAGTCAATCCCTTATTTTTCATGTCCTTCTTAATCACCGCATCCCACATCAATTGTGGTCTACCTTTCACTCTAGCTACACATCCAGCTCTTCCCTCCAAACTCTATTTCTTACGTCCTCATCTGCCTTTCTCTTCATGCCCATCTCAGTACAATATGCCCATCTCAGTACAATATGCCCATCTCAGTACAATATGCCCATCTCAGTACAATATGCCCATCTCAGTACAATATGCCCATCTCAGTACAATAAGCCCATCTCAGTACAATATGCCCATCTCAGTACAATATGCCCATTTCAGTACAATATGCCCATCTCAGTACAATATGCCCATCTCAGTACAATATGCCCATCTCAGTACAATATGCCCATCTCAGTACAATATGCCCAAATCATCTCCATGCAATAATCTACTACAGTAGTAAGTAAATTATCCTTATCAATGGGAAACCTCTGACTGTAACTTCTATAAGATATGGCTGGTAATCAATGATTATACCATTATTTGTATCTGTAAGTACTGTTTAAAGTTTCTTCAATTAATCTCATTAATTATATAAAGCTGGTAAAGCTAAGGTCAAGTCAGTTTCCTTACTCGAAAGCGATGTCAGTGGCAAGCCCAGGATTTGAACCCCGCACATACTGATCCGTGGTCAAGTATCTTTACGACTTCGACTCTGGCTCCAGCCAATAATAATCAATCAGTTAGTTAAAGAATTATAAAAGTAATATTTAGTGTACCTTAAGTGAAGCGCCAAACTTTTCAGAGTTGGGCAACTTCTTCAGGTAGCCTTGTTTAATGATGACTCGCTGCATGGACATTCGGTCCCGGTAATTCCTCCCCCTGCGATTTCCCGTGATCTCTCGTCTGACCGCCATCGCAAAATTACAGAAAATTAAGGCAAAATACTTCAGTTCTCAGATTACTAGATTACTTCAGCGACTACTGAAATAAATTAACACATATTGACATAATTACAAGTTCTTTTAGTACATAATTACAAGTTCTTTTAGTATATAATTACAAGTTCTTTTAGTACATAATTGCAAGTTCTTTTAGTATATAATTACAAGTTCTTTTAGTACATAATTACAAGTTCTTTTAGTATATAATTACAAGTTCTTTTAGTACATAATTACAAGTTCTTTTAATACATAATTACAAGTTCTTTTAGTATATAATTACAAGTTCTTTTAGTATATAATTACAAGTTCTTTTAGTAATACAATAATATTCATTACTCAAGAATATTTATTTGCTTAAATTATAAAACAACTAAATGCATGAATAATTAACTAAAGCACAGAATGATTAGTACATTACAGCAGTAAAGTTGTAAAACTGTAATATAAGTACATTATTTATCTCTTGAGTTATGCCATAAGGCAGGTCCAAGGTACATAATCTTATTGACAGTATGATGTCACGTTCAGTAGGAGAACACCACAGCTCAACAAGTTGACCGACCAAAAGTCTTTGCCCGTAAACCCCCTGCAAGCTAAGCCCCTAAGCCAAACAGTAAAGTAGCCATTGGCTTGGGAATTTAGTTTAGTTTCTGAGGTTGTTTCCATTATCTACTTCAGCTTCCTACTTAGGCGTCCTTTAAGTTAAATGCAGTTTACGGTTTGGCCTATTCAGCGGTGGCCCGGACAGAATACTGAGTAATAGAGTATAATATTTTATTATCTGAGTAAACTAATATTAGAAATAAACTGTTACTTCCCAGGTTACCAGCATCTAAATAAAACCTTAACCAACCACGACGCTAAAGATTTATGGTTCAAATTGGCCATAAGACGGACGGGCGGGTACGTCTGCAAGCAGTAAATTACGATCAAATATTTAACGACGCAATTACATCCTGGTTGATCAGTTGCAACGTAGATCATATATTAAGGAAAAATTCTAAATTGATTTGCTATGAATTAGCAAGAGCTAAAGTAAAGAAACATCTCTACCGTCGCATTAATGGATAACATTTACTAAAATAGCCCAATGCCATTACAATCTGCGCAGTAAATTTAGTAGAATTATTAGGAATCATTGCGATTAAACATGGGTAAAGTTCAACAGCAATTAATCAAATACAAAAATGCATCTAAAATCATACTAACATCCAATAAATTAATCTCTATATATCATTAAATAAATAAATAAAATTAGTTACAACTTTCTTAAGGAATACTTTTATAACAAAACTTAAGACAAAACTTTAACTTTTATTAATTTAAATGTTTACAAACACGAGGGGTGCGGCGGCATAGATATGTAAATTAATGTCCAATAGTAAATCTATTATACTGGTTCCGGAAGTCACGACAAGAGATGCGCAACAATAGTCACGTCGTAATTAGTTGAAATCTCAAGAGGCTCATTCAACTCTCTCTTTCTAAGCTTGAGACATATATTCGTAGTCTATCTCTCAGTCAATTCCTACCGTAGATCGATATATTCTATCTCTCTTTAAATTTTTCTGTCCATTTGAATGTCTTAATAGCGTAGGGGTAACGTCATGAACTTTTAAATGACATACCCTGAGGTGCATTGAACCCTCGTAGCATCGAATCCCAGCCGCGCTGAGAGTAAAATCTCGGACATTCACTGGACTGGTTACACGAAAAATGGACCAAATTTTCTTAACGGTGTAAACATGTGGGATTAAAAAGTGACAGATATTAACATAGTTGATCGTTTCACTATATGCGTGTTTACTTACTTTACCATCTTTTGACTATTTTTTCTTATTGTAACCTAATTTTCAGCTGCAGCTACTATCCTGCACTACACATGAATTACTCACCCCAGAATTTTTTCTTTAAAAGAGGCATAGCATTGAGAGCCGTGGATGGCTAGGTCACACTTTAAAAATATATCGCAACAAAACTTCTTTAAATTCCATTTAGTATTTATCTTATTGAAATATGATTTCCATCTGGTGAATAAGTTTAATTTGAAATATTTATTGCACTACAATATGATTGACATCTGGTGAATGAATATTATTCAATAGAATGAGTATTATTGAATTATTTTTTCTATTAAAATATGATTGCCATCTGGTGAATGAAAAAATCATATGGTTATTTATTTAATTAAAAAATGGTTGACATCTGGTGAATGAATGTTAATTAAAATATTTTTTATTATTAAAATATAGTGATGACGTATTACAGTTATATTCAATGCTAGACCATAATGTCATATTGCTCTTGCCTTGCTAGACAATAATGTCACATTACTCTAGCCTTGGTAGACAGTAATACCATATTGCTCTATCCATGTTAGACAATAATAATAATAATAACTTATACGTTTATTTTCGTTCAATCTGACAACCGCAGAAAGTTACAGCACAGAAATTCCAACAGACACAGCATAACAAGTTACAGATATAGCATAAACAGTTAATAGGCTAGATATAAGAGAGATAAAACTAAAATTGTCCTATTGCTCTTGCCTTGCTCCTAATGTCATATAATGACTCATATTACTCTAGATATGCTAGACAATAATGTCATATTGCTCTAGTCATGCTAGACAATAATGTCATTATTCTCGCCAGCGCTGAACACTGACGTCATATCACAGGTACCGTAGAGATTTTAATAGTGACTCGAGGACTGACAGCACTGCTTGTATAACAGGGTCAGAAACTGAGCACAGTTTCGCAGCTATGCCTATGCTATACATGAGTTACCCTACAGGTGTATTCAATTTAACTATGCATGTTACTTCCATTATAATTGAGACTTGTAAACATATTGTTGTAATCAAAATGTAACTTTTATTATAAATATTTTATCAACGGACTGAAACACAAATGCAATGCTGTGAAAATGAACTTTAAAAGAGATTTTAGATATAAATGGAAGTCAAACACTTTGAGAATCAAGTAGTAGCGAAATTTATCATAATCAAAAACAGATTTAATCAATTGAGATGCCAACAACTGAGGACAAGCAGCAAGTTATAATTAAATTATAATTGTAGTAAATTAGTGACTTTATATCGAAAGATGTCACTAACAGCAGAAAACGGTTTAAGTACAATTAAATCACTGGCATAATACTGGCAATAATTATAATAAATACAGTACACCAAAGTAATGCAGTACACAATAGTACAATGAAATAAGCCGTACAAGCACAATAAATAGCACAGCAATGTAATACAGAACACCATGTAGTACAATGAAATAGCAGTACAATACAATAAATAGCACATCACTGTCATTCAGTACACATGTAGTACAATGAAATAGCAGTACAATACAATAAATAGCACACCATTGTCCTTCAGTACACATGTAGTACAATGAAATAGCAGTACAACACAATAAATAGCACACTATTGTCATTCAGTACACATGTGGTACAATGAAATAGCAGTACAACACAATAAATAGCACACCAATGTAATACAGTGTAGTGCAATGACATAAGCAGTGCAATATAATGAATAACAACACAATAAATAGCACACCATTGTAATACAGTACTCAATAGTACAACAAAATAAACAGAACAAAATAATATCTATAAGTTTTGAACATTGCGACTCAGTATATATAATAAAGTATATTAAGAAGCAATTTTAGGTTTGGATATCCAGTATATACTTCGCCACTGAAGAAAGTATCAGTCCCATTCCAAATAAAATAAAATTTAAAGCTCAATATACAGCGAGAGACAAAACGAGATAAACAGCATGCTTGCAGGTCAAGCCAAGTGAGATAAATAACCAGAATGTACAATACAGAAGCACAATAGATATCATTCAGCTAGTGCAGACACAGTTTATACAACGACGGTGCAGATTCAAAGCTAAAAACACATTACTAGCAAATCATAGTTCCACATTTATATCTATAGTAGCAATTTTATTCACCAGTAGTACAGTAATTTACCCAAGAGAAATAATTACAACAGACTTTATCATGAAACTAATCTCTCAGTCGTGCTAAAGTTCAAAATCAATATAAAGTTAAAAGCTGAAGAAGTAACAATTAAAGTTCTGCGCTAGAGTTCAAAGTAAAAACTAGAGTAAATAACTAAAAACAGCTAAACGATAACATACAACGACTTAGGCTTAACAAACGCATCTTACAGACAATATAACATCTCTTGCAAAAACCGTCTACAGGATAGACGCTATCAGCGTACAGCTGTTACCCAATGTGAACAATATCAGTTGATGGGCGATTTTAATGTTTGACTCAACGGACAATAAAGTTAGAAAAATAATCCACCTCAACCGCATGACACTGAACTTAGAAAACCCTGAACAAGAGCCATCAGTTCTAAGTCAATCAGTCACATCAGACGATGACTCATCATAACTCATCAGACGATGACTCATCAGACGATGACTCATCAGACGATGACTCATCACATGATGACTCATCATACGATGACTCATCAGACGACTCATCAGACAATGACTCATCAGATGAAGACTCATCTTATTTTCCACTCAGCTGCTCGTAGAGCTTCGGCACGTAATCGTCCCACTCCGCCTGGAAGTAATTCCCGGCCACGGGATTTCCCAGGTTGTGATTGGCCGCAAACTGAGCAACGCTGTGCTTGCTCCGCCCCTGTCCGCTGCGATTGGTCAGGTGCTTGACGTCGCTGAATGATTGACGTCCCTGCTGCTGATAGACGAGCAGTACATAGCGATGCAGCTCTGTGTGAATATAAAATAACATGAACCAGCTGATGATGATGATGATGTTCTGAACCAGCGATAAATAGAGCACGGATGTAAAAAAGTAAACACGCATTACATTGAAATGAGTAACTACGTTGATATCTATCACCTTTTAATACCACATGGGCGACGCAGTGAAACGTTAACACTGCAACAGCATTAAAGAATAGAGTGTGGAACACTACAGTAATGAAGACCAGCGTATTGAAGAATACAGTATTGAAGACCAGCGTATTGAAGAATACAGTATTGAAGACCAGCGTATTGAAGAATACAGTATTGAAGACCAGAGTATTGAAGAATACAGTATGAAGACCAGCGTATTGAAGAATACAGTATTGAAGACCAGCGTATTGAAGAATACAGTATTAAAGACCAGTGTATTGAAGAATACAGTATTGAAGACCAGCGTATTGAAGAATACAGTATTGAAGACCAGCGTATTGAAGAATACAGTATTGAAGACCAGCGTATTGAAGAATACAGTATTGAAGAATATAAAATTTAAGAATACAGTATTGAATGTTCCACTATTGACAAATACAGAGTTGAAGTATACAGAAATGAAGAATACAGTATCAAAAAATACAGTATAGAATACAGTATTCAAGAAGACAGCATTGAACAACAGAGAATAGAAGAAGAGAGGATTGAAGCAGAGCTCTGTAATACAGTAATGTATTGATAATCTCATATACGTATTGATAAGAACTTAATGTATAGATGTATATATAGATGATTCACTTGTGCCCTGAGGGGGTCCAGCTCCCACGTACTCTGTCAACACTTCTCCGGCGCTGAGGTCCTTGCCCGGTGTGTTCACGACGCACCAGTGCTGCCATTCACGAAACTTCGGATCTGCGCGGCTAGGAGCGTCAGGATCTGAGTGAAACATAATCAATCAATAAATCAATACATCAATCAGTCAATCAATAAATCAATCAGTCAATCAATAAATACATTAGTCAATCAATAAGTCAACCAGTCAACCAATAAATTAATAATAATAATAATAATAATGAAGGTTTAATGTCCGTTTCCTCATCGAAGGACGATGCCAGCGATGTCCCCACTTCACACGTCAATGAATTAATCAATAAATAAATCAATCAGCCAATCAATAAATCAATGAAATATATTAACCAGTCAATCAATCAGTTAATCAAATTTGTAGACTATACATCTAATCAATCATTGATTAGTACAAAATGATTATTATTTAAAAAATGAAATAAAACTTTCTTATAAAGTATACAACACAATCAATTTACATCGAATTACAAACTAAGTAGGGAATCAGAAAAGTCTTGAAAAGTTTATATATATATATATATATATATATATATATATATATATATATATTAACCATTTAGTTTATGAAAAAATTATATAAATTAAATGGCACTTTAAATAATTTGAAGTTTAATTTTTAAATAATATTTGTATATAAAAACGAAGCAGAAATGAGGCAAAAATATCAATCTTTACCCAGTTCTAGCTGTAGGATAAGTTGTCAGATTATACGTTATACTGTTAAATTTAAGATTCAGGTCTCATATTACTACAGCAATTTACTCGAAATGGTAGATTTAAAGATGTGAATAAACTCTCACTCACCATTCATGATGATCGTGTAGAAGGCTTTGGGGTCGGCTTCCCAATCCAGATTAGGGGGACTCTTGACCTGAAATATGACAAAAACATCCAGTATAAAAGTAGATGACGAAACAAACATATTAAGAAATCAGCACTGACACTTCAGATAGTTCTATTTACATTATTTCCTGATAAATAGAATATTTCCTTTTCCACTAATTACAATTTAGTACTGGAGTGCACATAATCGACAATTGGTCATCGGTTAAGAGTTCCGCCAGCGCCTCATATAGGATTGACTCAAATCCCACCCATTGTTCATTTAATAGTTGAAATCTATAAATACTTACTGCATACAGTAACGAATCCTACATCAAACCAGTGCACCTTTCTTTCTGCAAGTAGACTTATAGTTTACTTAAAATGTTTTCATTTAAAACAAATCAATATTTAATGTCAACCAGAAATTTTTTAGTTCCACCTAATATCAAAAATTAAAAGCATTCACTGGTATTCCAGTGCGACTGAATACAGAACAGACCTGGGTAGGAGTGAGAATCTGCCCGGGCTTCACTTCAATCGTGCCATACTTTACCTGTTACAAATAAAGAAGTTGCGAAGTTTTAGTTGAGAACTTTAATACTGTGAGCCTATGATAGACCCCCTTGTGACCAGCAGAGAGAGACAAAACTAACTTAAAGATATAAAAGCTAAGCAGACTAGTTGATTGGTTATACTGATTAAAGTAGAAAGCTTCAAAAAAATCTGTGATTTTGCAAGAATGCAATGATCAGGACTGATTTTTGGGATTTGCACCGTTTTAGACTTTCTTTTTGCTTACTGGCTCGGATTTGTCTCAATAGTGCTCGATCATGTCACGGACGATAGTAGCACTCTAATTGTTCTTATTACTTTGGACTGATTTTCTGGATTTTGGAATTTGCACCGTTTTTAGACCTACTTTTTGCTCGCCGGCTTTATTTTGTCTCAATAGTGCTCGATGTTGTCATCGATTACTGTAGCACTCTAATTGTTGTTATGTTATGTTATGTTGTTATCTTTTACACCGGTACCGTAACCGACAAACTTTCCATTTAAAAATTGGCGATTTTACTTTGAATGAAGGGCTTGAGCGTGTTGACATCGAACACTTTACCTGGAGCAGGGCTCTAGGGGACTTGATCTTCATGTCCTTAGAGATGTCATCCTGGTTGAACTTGTCCATCATCCCGGAGTCGTCGCAGAAAACACTGAAAAATATTCCAATAAACATCAGCCTACTTACAGCTGCTGATCCTGCCATCTCTGATTGGTCGATGCGATGACCTAGTATATGTGACCCACTTAATTTTCCAGTATGGTAGATATCAGAGGTAACTACAAGAAAATTATCAGCAACAACAACAGCTGCAGCAAAAGAAACAATTAAAGTGTTATGGTCTTTAGTGACAATATCGAGCACTATGGAACTGAAGTCATGTAAGCCTCTATTCTTCTTTATATTCTGTTTCCTTATTCATATCCACATATATGAGTGGATCTTAAAAACATCTTACATTCCTAATCTCATAAACGTCTCACTCTACTTGTCTTTCTTTGCTTTCAGTCTTTTGTGGCCTCTTTTTAGTTAACTATCAACAACAACAACAACAACAACAACAACAGAATTAGAGTGCTACTGTCGTCAGTGACAACACTGAGCACTGTGGTACCAAATCAATCCGATGAGCAGGGTGTGGGATCTAAAAACGGTGCGATCCAAAATTCGGGAGTTCGGTCTGAGGAAGGGTACTAGTTGAATGGAGGTTTGCGTGTTGGTCTCAGTTCATGTATACTGGTTGAATACGAGTGGTCAAAAAGAAAAGCCTTCAACCGTCTATGGAACTGTTCATATGAAAGGAAAGGATGATCAGCAGAAGATGAGGGGGTGCGTAAATTGGAAGGAAGAGAATTCCAGATCTGAGGAGCGGTGTGCTAGAAGGAGCGCTTGGAGAGCTTACTGCGAGAAGGATGCTGGGTCGCTCTAAAGTGATTAACTTAGAGGACCTAGTGGATGACTGCATGGAGGAAGGCTGTCTCACTTGTATTAAGTGGGACATGTAACATTTACCAGGGGTGATGATAGACTTATATGTCAGAGAAGCTGACTTGTAAACAATGCGTTCGCTGACTTTAAGCCAGTGCATAGACTTCAGGAGAGGCGTCACATGGGAGTGCTTAGAGCGGCTGAACGTGCAAGGAAATTCTGGATGAATTGCAATCTGTCGATCTCACAGCTTGGGAGATTCAGAAACAAGGAGTTTCAGTAGTCCAGTTTAGATTGCACGAGTGCCGCACCGATGGTAGCAGCGGTCTCAACGGTAAGATATGGTCGTATTCGACACAAATCTCTGATGTGGAAGAAGCAAGCCTGTGAAGTTTTGATGATGTGATCGGGGAATGTGAGATGCTGGTCGAGGATGACACCGACGCTCTTGACAGAAGAAACAGGTGTGATAGCCAGGTCGGGAGTGAGAGAGAGGGAAGCCTCATTCAGTTTTGATAGTTGTTGAGGTGTCCCAAATAGCACAAACTCAGTCTTGGATGGATTCAGCGCTAAGAAATTGGCAGACATCCATGAAGCTATCGACTGGAAGGATTGCTGTAGGCGTGCGTTGGCATCAGGATAGGAGTGGGGGGTGAAGCATGTGTATATCTGAGTGTCGTCAGCAAAAAGTTGGTGGTCAAGTGAATGAGAGGAAATCAATGAGCTTAAAGGCGTAGTGTAGAGGTTGAACAGGATTGGACCAAGAACGGAGCCTTGAGGCACACCGTACTTGAGGTTGGAAGGTGGAGATGCGTACTCTTGCACTTTTACGCTGAGAGCACGACCGGTAAGATATGAGGTAAACCATGCAAGAGCATTGCCATGGATACCAAACCATGAGGAAAGACGCTGTAGGAGGATTTGGTGATCTATGGTGTCAAAGGCCGCAGATAGATCGAGCATGCATTGCAGAGCCCAGTGACACGCTGAGTGCTCATGGCGTTAGTGATGGTGTTGCAGATTGAGAGAAGAACAGTTTCAGTAGAGCGGTTTTTGGTGTATGCCGATTGGTGTTCATTAAATAGGTCATTGGATTCAAGATGAGTGGACTGTGTACGAAAGACTAATCTCTAAGTAAGTTTGGAGAGGTATGGTAGATTGGATATTGGTCTGTAGTTGGAAAGTGATTCTTTATCCAGTGAGGGCTTTTTCAAGAGTGGTGTGACGATGGCATTTTTGAATGAATGAGTAAATGTGCCAGTGGACAAGGAAAGGTTGACAGTCTTGGAGATTGTGGGTGCGAGAACATGGATGCACTTCTTCAAGAGAGAAGTAGTGATAGGATCGAGATTACAATGCTTAGGAAGTGAATCCAAGACTTGTTGCGTAATCTCGTCGATGGTGACAGGGGTAAAGCTGTGGAGATGCTCACGGATTGATTTGGTTGTTTGAATATAGTGTTGAGTTGGCTACATGAGTGAACATTAGAATGTTTCCTATCCATGTCTTCTTCCCGTTTCTCAAAGCATTTATCAACTATCTATCTGTGCCACCCCGAGTGATCCCTCCAGGATATCTTTATTGTTGTAGCTTTCTTTAGACTTTTTGTTAGCAGTTTTATCAGATGATATCTATCATGTTCTTTTAGAATCATATCTTTAACAGGACATTAAATTCCAATGATTGCTTATCCATTTGACCAACCATGCAATCCTGTGAATGGTCGAGATTTTACTCTCTGATCAGATCCACCTGGAAATGATTTCGATCTCTACCTAATTAAGAAAAATCCGTTTAAAAATTCATAACATACGTTGCTTAACGCGCTCAGGTATTGAAGTGGGAATTGAGAGCTAAGGGAACGGTAGAATATTTCGAGCTATTATGTAGGCTAATGTATTTACATGTACAGATCTCCCGGTATCTATATTACAGACCCCTGTATTTACAGATCTTCTTGTATCTATATAACGGACCCCTGTAATGTATTTACAGATCTTCTTGTATCTATATTACGGACTCCTGTAATGTATTTACAGATCTCTTGGTATCTACATGTATATTACGGGCCCCTGTAATGTATTTACAGATCTTCTGGTATCGATATTACGGGCCTATTGCAGGGGAACACACCACGGAAAATGAGAGCAAGGGGAACGCAGCTCCCGTGCGTTCCTCCATTTTAACCATTGCATGATAGAGCGCACTACACACGTACTGCAGCTACTAATTAATTAGACATTCAATAAACTTCAGGCTTGCACATGTATGCATCAGTACCTCGGGATTGCATGAATAATTTAAGCTACACACACTTTGATATGGTCTAGCCGTTAGTGGGAAGCTATATTTAGTAGTAGGCTTGAAGATCATTCCTAGACAAGTGTTTGGTTTAATTACTAACTACCTGTATGTATGTGCAAAATTATACGTTTATCACAGTTAGCTGTTGTTGTTGCTGTTTTGTCTAATATAAATGTGTGTGTGAGCTGTACTGCAAGTTGTCTGGAGACAGTGGCAATGTCGGGAAGATACTCGACCGCGGATCAGTATTTGCGTGGTTCAAATCCTGTGCTCGCCCGTCACTGACATCGCTTTCGAGTGAGGAAACTCACGTAAACATTAGCTGTTTTACTTTTTGATTTGAGCAGAGCTTGTCCACACCTGACTATTAATACATTGCACCTGACCTGACTACTTATACATTGCACCTGACTACTTATACATTGCACCTGACTACTTATACATTGCACCTGACTACTTCTACATCGCACCTGACTACTTATACATTGCAGTTTACACTTATCATTCACTTATCTTCGGCCAGTGAAAGCTAGTAGAGATAGACAGTGTCATGAGCTATAACGGCTGAGTTAATGTTGATTCTTGTTAAGTTAATTATAGCATTTACTGCTAAATCTTATGCTAATAAATCAAACTCAAGTCGTCTCCAGGTCATAGATCTCGTACTTCTTGTTCTCGCTAATTGACTTACAGAAGTTCTCGTTTAAAAGCCTGAAAGATATTTACTCATAACATAATGTTGTCAATTTCGTTGCTGGTTACTTGTTTTTAATGTAACTAATTTTAGTATCAAGAAATAGGAAGGCCTAAATGAACAATGTGAAATGAACATCAATGAACATGTTTCAATAAAATTGTAAATATTTATTGTTCGGTCTTGATGATATAAGCACAGATTTATTCATAATATCCACTTACCTAATGTATATAATTATAGCACTGTGTCTTATAATATATAATAATAATAAAGGTTTAACGTCCGTTTCCTCATCCAGGGATGATGTCAGGGACGTCCCCAACAGCACACATCACTACAGATCAATTCACCCAGACCAATCTGCAAAAGAAATGTGCTGAGGAGAAGTAAGGTCACATTGCACCTAACTAATATATATATATAATTGTAGCAATGTGCCTCATAGTAAAAATTCTGTAATACACGTCATAATACGTATATCTTCTATTATGCACCTCATATTTATACCGTTGTTCGATATTACACGTATTGCTGTATTACGTGCGATGGGGGACGTCCCTGACATCATCCTTGTATGATGGAACGGACGTTAAGCCTTTGTTATTATTGTTATAAACTAACTGAGAGTTATAGCTCCAACTACAAAACCGATTGGATGACGGAATGGATAACAAGCTTGCATGAGAATCACCAGATCATAGGTTCAAATCTCAGCCGGACCGTCTCTGCCAATATCTGTCTCTCGTGATACTAGAAACAAACCTTAAACGTTGCAGCTATCTAGACTTCAGAAGTCAAAACGCTACACAGTAGGCCATTCAGAAACGATTCTAGAGATTCTCCATATAAACGACTCAGTTAAATTCCGTAGATTGTTCTAAATGACAGAGATTGCTCGAGCAATTAAACCACACCATTGTAATAATATTGTTTGATTCGCTGCGTGAAGTGCAATAAACTCTGACAGCTTTTGACAAATTGACGCCGTAAAATTAGTACTCAGTCCAAACAGCAGAGATCTTTTAGCGGCAGAGTAGGTAGGCTCAAGTCAAGCTATAAAATTAATTACTGTATTACGATAAATGTTATTGTTACTTGTATACAGACGTCGTATATATCTCTAGAAATATAATTGCGATACTTATTTCTGACATGTTGATCTGGTTTACAGCTTTCCTAGCGGTATTATTAGCTGTGTAAAATGATGATTTAGAGTCGTACGTTATATTTATTAAATCCACAGAATTCATTACTAATGCTATTATTAAAAAATTGTTTGTTAACTTTCATTATTACAATTATTTTTATTAATTGGTATTATTATTATCTATTATTATTACTATTTTTAATACTATTATTAATATTATTATTAAAACCATTACAAAATATTATTATTGCTACTATTGTTATTAATAGGTATTATTATTAACTATTATTACTATTACTATTGTTAATACTCTCTCTTCAGTGCACTCCCAAGTGGCAGGGTCAAGGTACATATTCATACTCAAAGTCTTATTTCTCGCTCCATAAGAGCACTCCTTAGATCAACAAGTTAATCCCTTCACAAAGTCTATACCTTATCCATACCTTATGTAGCCTATAGCTTTGGAAAAGTATGGCTTCTGAGGTGGTTCCCGTTGCCTTCCTCGGTTAGGTGGATTAATTACCATTTAATCCTGGGGGAAAATATTTCATGGTGAGGTGGGTCCCCTCTTGCCATCCTCAGCTCCTGCCTTAGTCGCCTCTTACGTACACGCGGCAGATGTTGTTTGCGGTTGCCCAATTCTACAGTGGTCCAACCACACCCGAGAACAACACGGGGAATATTAAATAAACAATATTAATTATAATATTAATACTTTTATATTAATATTATAATTAGCAGTAATTCATTGACTACTTTACAAGTCTCTGCAGGAACCGCATTCAGATTTAACCGGCGACCACTCTTACCACTCAGTGGAAGGTTATTCGTAGCCCGGTGACGCCTCATTAACAGAATTATTTAAAGTTTAACGTCTGTGTCGTCATCACACGAGGATCAACCAAAAGCTGCACGTATTTTGTATCACACTAGATAGAGCGTACACTAACAAGGGCTTCCATTGAAAAATGATTTTTAAAATTGTGCAGAAATTGCAGTTTATGACAAATTCTAAGTACACAATCAAGATTAGAGAGTTCATATTCATACGACATTTGACTAGTTATAATACTGTCGAGTAGGGTATATTCTACACAATCAGTTCAATACAAATATCTCACAGTCATAGACATAGCCACAGTCATAGTCATGGTCACAGTCATGGTCATGGTCATAGTCATGGTCATAGTCATAGTCATAGTCATAGTTATAGTCATAGTCATAGTCGTAGTCATAGTCATAGTTATAGTTATAGTCAAGTCATAGTCATAGTCATAGTCATAGTCATAGTCATAGTCATAGTCATAGTCATAGTCATAGTCATAGTCATAGTCATAGTCATAGTCATAGTTATGGTCATGGTCATAGTCATGGTCATGGTCATAGTCATAGTCAGGGTCATGGTCATAGTCATAGTCATAGTCATAGTCATAGTCATGGTCATAGTCATAGTCATGGTCATAGTCATAGTCATGGTCATGTTATAGTCATAGTCATGGTCATAGTCATGGTTATAGTCATGGTCATAGTCATGGTTATAGTCATGGTTAAAGTCATAGTAATGGTCATGGTCATGGTCATAGTCATATTCATAGTCATGGTCATAGTGATGGTCATAGACATAGTTACTGTCATGGTCATTGTCATGGTTATAGTCATAGTCATAGTCATGGTCATTGTCATGGTTATAGTCATAGTCATGATCATAGTCATGATCATAGTCATAGTCATAGTCATGGTCATAGTCATATCATGGTCAAAGTCATAGTCATAGTCATGGTTATAGTCATAGTCATGGTTATAGTCATAGTCATGGTCATAGTCATAGTCATAGTCATGGTCATAGTCATGGTTAAAGTCATAGTCATGGTCATAGTCATGGTCATAGACATAGTTACTGTCATGGTCATTGTCATGGTTATAGTCATAGTCATAGTCATGGTCATTGTCACGGTTATAGTCATAGTCATAGTCATGGTCATGGTCATAGTCATGGTCATAGTCATAGTCATGGTTATAGTCATAGTCTCGACCTGCCCCTGCCTCTGTTACCAGCTCTTAACCTTTGCAAAGCTGCAATGTCCTATACCATGTCAACATTTTCACAATTTCCAGTTTTAACCTCGAGCAGGGGCGGATGACAACTGACCCTAGTATACACGGACCCCTGGTGATGACCCCCTATCCCATCTGACATCGAATCCCTCCTCTTACTCCTCAGCGATGTTGTTGTGGACGATCCTAACCGAGCTTGACAGCAGCTAGACTTACCACGTCGACACAGGACGTATAGGCGCTGACGAAACTGTCTGCGGAACACGCAGTAGATGACGAAGTTAAGAGTGGAGTTAGCCGACACGACGAGGTTACTCATGTGATAGTAGTAGAAGTAGGCCGTACCGCACTGGTATTCCTCCTGCCCTAGTATGTAGTAGAGCAGTTGATTGAGATAGGCCGGTGCCTGACAGAAGAGAAACACTAGAACAATCACGATCATCACAAGGGTGATATTCTGTTCCTGATCCTCTTGCTTAGGGATCATCGGCCGACCCGGGCTTCGATCCTGAGCCTTGCTGATTCGCCGCGACGATAGCTGATTGATCGCCAAACGCTTGCGAGCTTTGAGCAGTTCTCTAATTAGGCAGGTGTTGAGAGCGACTAGAATGAAAAAGGGTCCAAGAAAGACGAAGAGACAGTAGAGAATATTTTCGTAGACAGCATTGTAGGTTCGGCTCAGCTGAAGCGACGAGGGTCGATACTGTGGCACCGTCTCGTTCGTCGTGGGATCAATCACGTAATCAATGCAGTGCTCGCAGAAGCGCGGTATGTTGTAGACGAGTATCAGCACAAACAGAGTCGCCACCTGTATTCGAACCCTCGTCATCGTGCAGAGCATAGGGGCTCGGAAGGGACGACAAATGGCGATGAAGCGGTTGAAGGAGATAAGGACGGTGATCCAGACAGTGGCAAGTTGGGTGATGTGGACGAGAGGGTGGACGTATTTGATGAGGTAGGCCATGAGAGGGTGACTGCGGTCCTCGACGAATAGAGAGTAGGCGGGAAGGATCTGAGACACCCCCGTGGCGAGAAGGAAGGCGTTGTCGACCACTGCCATGACCTGGAGGAGGAACGTGGCTGCGTGGATCTGCCGGTCCATGTTGAGCACCACGAATGAGAGGGTGTTGCCTGCGTGAATCAGTCAATCAATTAATCAAACCATCAATCAATTGATAACTGGATTAATCGATAACTGGATAAATCGATTAGGAAATTCAATAAGTCAATTTGTTGATATGTCAATCAGTGAATTAGTTAAACAGTCAGACTATCAATCAATCCATCAGTCCACCAATCAATCAATCAATAAATCAATCAATCAGTCACTCAATCAATCAGGCAAATAGTCAATCAATCAATTAAAGAGTCAGTAAATCAACTTAGCAAATCAGTCAATTAGTCAATCAATCAGCAACGACCGAAACATTGACATTTTTAGTATTTCAGTACAATAATTTGTATTAACCGAAGCTGTTTTTTACTGTAGTGAACTTTTGACCTTAGCTATCACTGCACTTACAAAACATTCGTTCTGATGGAGAAAATTCTTAATAGAATCTCTTGCAACAGACAGTATCGATGTCATATTTTGTGAAAACAGGGACTGGATGTTTTCATTGCTAGAGGAATGATATCATATCTCCAGCGATTCCATTTGTTATCACAATCCTCAAAACATTTATCCGAGGCTACGATACCATCAGGACATTTGTCAATGTGCTGCAGTAACTGGATTTAAAAATCCTTAAAAATGTAATAATTTTTAAAATTTAAGGAGATATTCATTCACTTTTAGTTACTTTAAAAACAATAGCAATTTGAATCATGCTAACGTCGAGCACTATTAAACCAAATCTAAGCAAAAGGATCCAAATACGGTTTACAATATAAAATATAGAAAAGCGGTCCGAATATTCAGGACACCCATTGGTTAACGTAGGAATTTAGAGCTAAAAGAACGGTCAACAATATTTCGAAACCCTTGTAATACCTTTAACCGTCTCCTAGTATCAAATATTGGCCCCTAGCTCAGAACAAACCTCAGAATAAGTGAGAGCTAGGGAAAAGCAGTTCTCCTGCGCCCCCCCCCCCCATTGTAACCTCATAGAGTTCTCTGAATAACCATAACCATCGCTTGGTTGAGTTGTGCTTTGATTAGCAATTAAGAGAGCTGGGTAGAGGGGCTCATTTAGCTAAATGTTCTATCTTGGGCATTCATAAGTTAATCGTAGAGCAAACTTGAACTGGAAACCTGAAACCATAGAGATCTATGGATGAGTGCATCTACAGATACGTAGAAGAGATGGAGAGAGAGAGAGAAGAGAAAGAAAAGAATAAGATAGATAGATAGATAGATAGATAGATAGATAGATAGATAGATAGATAGATAGATAGATAGATAGATAGATAGATAGATAGATAGATAGAGATATAGAGAGAGACAGACAGAGAGAGAGAGACAGAGCGAGAGAAAGAAGGAGTCTGCGGTAGGAAATCAATTTATGCTAAATTATTGCGGATGGCTCCAGTCACTATCAGTAAGGATTCAGGACTTAGACGGATGGAAGCATTGGGACTCGGATTCCACTTCCGTCTTTTTATAGGAAACTTTGATTTTATGCTAAGCTGACAAAACTCTGTCATCGTTTTGGCAGAACTTAGCAAACACATACGGTCGACCGTCGATTAAGAGTCAAATTTCAGCCAATATTAGCATACGGTGACCGTATGATTATAGTTATTAGCGTATACCACCACACGACCCTGGGTCACGAGGTCAGTTCAGAAGTTAGGGCCTTTGTCTGTGGGCTGGGTTATTAACTGCAGCCTATGATTTGGAAATAATGGCTTTCAAGTTGTTTCCCTTTTTCCTTTCATAGGCGTCTCTTACAACAAGCGCAATTTAAGTTCGGTCTATTCATCAGTGGCCCGGACACAACACGGTGTCTCAGAATATATAAATCCATTTTTATCCATTCTCAAGGGTCTAGGTCTATTTAGTCAGAGAGAGCATTCAGACGGCAGAGAATATGATTTCTGCAGAACCACGTTTCGTCTGTCAGGTTTTATGATTATTCTCTCTGACGTTGCAATAAGAAGCAAGTGGCGCTGTGACGGGGGATGAAGTTCCTCTCTTAGATTTGTTATCTCGTAACCTTAGGTTGGTTATATCGCTCTCTGTTTTACTGCTGAATGATTTTAACGCTAAATGATAAATAATTTACTGGCTGGAGCCAGTGGCGAAGTCGGTAAGACACTCGACCGCAGATCAGTATGTGCGGAGTTTAAATCCTGGGCTCGCCCGTCTCTGACATCGCTTTCGAGTGAGGAAACTGACGTGGATGAAGTGAAGAGTGGAAGGCGATGTCGACATTGTATTATAGATCCTCTGTCAACCTTCAAGTGTCGTTTTAGTATATACTATACTGATATGAGATTTTCTTTTACCTTACAGACAAAGCGCTTAATTGAACGACAAAACGTCGTTTCTTTCTTTCGCTAACTTGTATGTAACGTTTAGTCAAAGTGATATTTGGTCAATATCACCTAAGAGGAAGTCGATATATAGCGTTTTAAATAAAGTCCTGTTTAAATGACGCTCCAGATGACCTTGAAATTACAAATCAACAAATGGGTTACAGAAACTTCCTTCAACTTTCTTCTTTGGCAGACAGAATATTTGTCAACAGGTTTTTCTTTCTTCTATTTTGTTCTTTGGATAATCTTACCCTTTCATCATATGTTTGTGGTTGCTAAAGGAACCACATTTGTTTCATTTGAGATTTCAGTGCTAAGGGTTCCCAAGTGGAAACTGACGATTTATAAGGGCTTTTCTATAAAATAGAAAGTAAATTATGATTTGATTCTTCATTATAAATCAATCAAAATTATATATTAAATATTCTATTAAACAAATAGGCAAGATTTGCATTATAAGCTAAAAATGGTAATTTAATTCGTAATAAAATGAAATATATAATGCTAAAATTAAATATAAAATTAAATATATAATGCTAAAAAAGCTAATGTCAGTTTCTTCACTCGAAAGCAATGTCAGTGACGGGCGAGCCCAGGATTTGAACCCTGCACATACTGATCCGCGATCGAGTATCTTCCCGACATCGCCACTGGCTCCAGGCACAAATATAATTACATAATTATAAATATACATTAATTTACATTAATAATTAACACACATTAATTAATAATATAATTAAAACACATAATTGATTAATAATTAATGCACATTAATTTAATTTAATTACTTACTAAATTAACGACTTCAACATACCTACAACTCCGAACACAACCATGGAGCCAAATATGGCGACATAGATGATGAACGTATAGAGTTGACACTCCAGCTCTTTACTTGTTCCTTCATTTCCATGTTCCACACTACCGTTCCCTTCCCCTGCCTCCGCTATCAGGTGATACCCGGGGCTCTGCGGGGCGTCTGACAGCGTGGCGTTGTGACCCAGCGGGGCGTGAAGGTCTGGCTCTGCCCCGGGGCCCTGAAGACATTGACCCATAGCGAGGCTGATGTTCTACTCAGTGGGGGGAGAGTCTGTCATTGATCTGACGTGATCTTGTGTTTGAAGAGATCGATAGAGTTAATCTCACAGTTCAATGAGTTGAGATGACGTGGTTAGGTGGGTTGAACGTGGAGATCTGAAATAAAAATATACTTAGGTTACGTGAAGGATGATAGGAGAACACCCTCACTCTCTCTCTCTCTCTCTTAGTGCACTGCCTACTGGCAGGTTCATACACACAGCATGATGTAAACTTGTACAGACACACAGCAAATTGTAACTTACAGGTCAAAATAAAGGTTAGATTGAGTATTAACTCATATAGCAACGTTATATTAATATACATATATTATTCTATGTTATAAAAGTTAATAGCTGGTAATGTACAGCATCCTAATGACAACAATTTTTTTCATCATGGGCGATAATTTCGAAGGAATCATAAAGAGATGGCTGTCTCAATCTCTCTCTCTCTCATTCTCAGTTTTTTGAGGTTTATTAGTATCAGTAAACTCTATTATATGAAGTAATGTTATAAAGCTATAGATGGCTCCGAGGTTGGAACAGACATAGTTATACTACTGATTAGAGACTTGGTTATACTATAGGTTAAAGACTTGGTTATACTATAGGTTGAAGACTTGGTTATACTATAGGTTGAAGACTTGGTTATACTATAGGTTGAAGACTTGGTTATACTATAGGTTGAAGACTTGGTTATACTAAGTGTTGAGGACTTGGTTATATGATGTGTTGGGGACTTGGTTATACTCGAGGTTGGGGTCACGGGTCTAACAGTAAACCATGCGGCATATCGATCTATCGACTCTAGGCTACGCCTCTATCCTGAGGGACCCGTTAACTGACTCCAGCACGTTCTGTTTACCTTTTTCCCTCTAAGATACGCGTAAAATATCTCCCATAGAGTGACACTTATCCAGGTTTCTACTTAACAAGCTAACGTCTAATGTTTAACGTCAGCTATCAGTCTAGAACATTGTAACATTGACAGAGCGAGCACTGGGTTTGAACCCTGAAACTACCGATCCGCTGTCCGACACCTAATTAGTGGCTGGAGTCAGTGGCGAAGTCGGTAAGATACTTGACCGCGGATCAGCATCTGTGGAGTTCAAATCCTTGGCTCGCCCGTCACTGGCATCACTTTCGAGTGAGGAAACTGACGTTAACCTTAGCTCTTAGTTCTAATCGAACACGCTAAGATTCGGCTAAATTTCGAGAAGTTTGTAAAACTTTGTATACCAAATGCCAGTTTCATTAACTAGAGTTTTGTACTAGTCAATTAGTCTATTACACGTGAAGATAGCTAATTCTAAGCGTCGCTGCGTAAACAAAGTCGTTACTGGAGGGTTTAACGTCAAATTCAGAAGCCCGAAAGGCTTTTCTTCAAGACGGAGAACCCGATCATCGCTGTGGTTGATCATCTGATCAACCAAAGCAGCAGTCAGACTAGACTGAGTGATGATAAAGTTCTCAAAGTGATATATAAACATGCTGTATTTAAGCATTTCCAAGGTGCGAGAGACATATTAGAGAATACAGCATTTTACTCGCTAATGTGGGTATAAAATTATGTGCAAACCATGCACAGCCATCACGCATTTACTATTTGATATAAATGTCATTGTGAGTAATTGGGTAAACAGGATTGTTTTCTCAGGAAATGAAGCCCATGCGCACTAAATGATAGTCGAAGCTGAGGAAGGCATAGGGATACCTCGTCATAAGCAGAATCCCCCAAGAATAATGGTATATCCAAAGGAATGTTAAGATGATTTAAGGATCCTGTCGTGTGTGGACATGAGACATGAAGAGAAAAATGGAAGTCAGAGAGTGGAGGCGTTATATACCATGGACCTGCCAGTAGGCAGTGCACTAAGAGAGAGAGAGAGAGAGATTAGTCTTTGTCGCGGTGTGTTCACTTGTCCAAGAGTCAATCGATCATCATAAATATTATAAATAATAAAACTAGTAAAATTTAGGCTCGTAATAATAAGAAACATTAATAAATCATAAATCATTAGTAAATCAATCGCTAAATGTATAATGCTAAAAATAAAATTAATATAATTTAAAATAACAGTTATACAAGATCTGGAAATTTTGCTGTAGTCTCAGTTAATTGTAATGCATTAACTTGTATAATATTTAGAGCTTCATCAAGACCTCTGCGGTGTCCAATTATAACTCAAATTCCAAGAAATTCACTGTACATATTTAAAATCTAATTATAGCATTGTAATTACATCTGATATTCCATAGTACCCGGGAGTAATACTGATTTCTTGAAGCAAATACCGGCCTTCGAGCAATGAAAGAAAGTATCAAATAAAAACAATGATGTAGTCTCTAATGTTCTCATAAATCGTGACGTCTGGAGTGGAAAAGAACATTCAAAGCTCCAGAGAGAACTAAGTTTAACGTCTGTTTCTATTGAAATATTTCGTAATTAACAAACTTCTAATTACGAATGCTTATTGAAACAATCCGTCAACTGCACTGACAGAATTTCCACATCATCTAAACGACACACTGTTCATGATGAGGACTCAGAACACAAGCGTTACAAATTATAAAACTATAATAATAATAAAAATAATATGATAGGATATAATATTATGCTAATGATATAAAACGTAAACTATGATTACGCTGTTTTTATTATTATTATTATTATTATTATTATTATTATTATTATTATTATCAACTATTACTACTACTATTGTTAAGTATGGGGGAAGTATTAAGATAATTAAGAGTATATACCATATAGTGTCTGATTAAATGATGATCATGATTAAATGATGATTAAATGATGATTAAATGATGATTAAATGATGATTAAATGATGATTAAATGATGATTAAATGATGATTAAATGATGATTAAATGATGATCATGATTAAATGATAATTAAATGATGATCATGATTAAATGATGATTAAATGATGATTAAATGATGATTAAATGATGATTAAATGATGATTAAATGATGATCATGATTAAATGATAATTAAATGATGATCATGATTAAATGATGATTAAATGATGATTAAATGATGATTAAATGATGATTAAATGATGATTAAATGATGATGATGATTAAATGATAATTAAATGATGATGATGATTAAATGATGATTAAATGATGATTAAATGATGATTAAATGATGATGATGATTAAATGATGATTAAATGATGATTAAATGATGATTAAATGATGATGATGATTAAATGATGATTAAATGATGATGATGATTAAATGATGATTAAATGATGATTAAATGATGATGATGATTAAATGATGATTAAATGATGATGATGATTAAATGATAATTAAATGATGATGATGATTAAATGATGATTAAATGATGATGATGATGATTAAATGATGATTAAGTGATGATGAAATGATGTTAAATGATCGAGCCTGAAGTGATTAGAATTCTAGGCTCGATGATGTCAGGTGATCTGATCAGAAATCAATATCAGCTTGACTGCTTGTAGGACCGGCAAAATGGATAAGTAAGCACGTTGTCTAGAGGTTTTAACATGTGATATTTGAGTAACAGATATAACCATGGTAATCATTTCACTGGCTGGAGCCAGTTGCGAAGTCGCTAAGAAACACGACCGCGGATCAGTACGTGCGGATTTCAAATCCTGGGCTCGCCCGTCACTGACATCACTTTCGAGTGAGGAAACTGACGTTAACATTAGCTTTACCAGCTTTACCAGCTTTCACATAACATTGTATTTAATGAAGTAAATCTGTTTGGTTTCTTCTAAGTGAAAATGACAAGAATGTAACTTTTACATTTATCATATCAGAAAACTGAGGAAAGTTTAGACTTTTTTTTCCAAATGCTTCAGCGCACATGGAGTTAGACTGTACGTAATCATATTACTTGTACAATACAGTCGCTGAGGTCATATTGAAGAGAAAGCACTGCCTACCAGGGCAGTGACCTCTCGTTAACTGCATTAAGATATTGCAGGAGGATAATAGTTAAAGAAATCACCCGTACCAAAGGAACTTCAATTGTTCTACATCAATCTTTCATTCTAAAGAACATTCCGTACCATAATATTATTAGTAATGAAGAAACTTACGTACCATATAGTCGCTATGTTCATGTACTTATGATTCTTTCAAGTTAAATCTTATTGAAGAAAGAATCTTGCTATTTTAAAATAATAATAATAATAATAACACATATTATAGTGAAATGATCAACTACGTTGATATCTATCACTTTGACTACCACATGTTAAATCCGTTAGGCAATTTTGTCCATTTACCGTGTAGCCAGTCCAGTGAATGCCCGAGATTTTACTCTCAGATCAGCACGGCCTATGTATGAAAATGTATGTTTCAGAAACTTCTGAGGCAGAATGGAAGGAAGAATAGGCAGAGGCAGGCCGAGATTAGGTATGTTAGATGATTTAAATGGTAATTAATCCACCTAACTGAGGAAGGCAACGGGAAACCACCTCAGAAGCCAAATTTTCCCAAGCTATAGGCTACATATGGTATGGATAAGGTATAGACTTTGTGAATGGATTGACTTGTTGACCTAAGGAGTGCTCTTATGGAGCGAGAAAGCAGACTTTGAGTATGAATATGTACCTTGAACCTGCCACTTCGCAGTGCACTGAAGAAGATGATTTAAAGACACACTCAAATGTGGAAATAAAGAGGAAAAAGAATGACAGAGAAGAGTGGATGCGTTATATACCATGGACCTGCCAGTGGAAAGTGCACTAAGAGAGAGTGAGAGAGAGATGTTCCAGAGACGTCCGTAATAAAAAATCGTCTCTGGTAGATTAAGACTTTTAAATGGATTGGAAGGGACTTTCCTGTAGTACACATTACTAGACTAATTCACTCGAAGAAAAACTATTTTAAGAGAAACAAATAAGCCCTAAACTTTAATAGTGAACTCAGTATACAAGAGTAAGTCAAGAGGAAAATGTCATCTTTAGAATAGTTTAGGTTAACGCCAGTTTCCTCATTCCAAAGCGATGTCAGTGACGGGCGAGCCTAGGAATATATCAAATACAAAAATGTGAGCCATCATCATCATCATCATCTTCCCTTAAATCCCAGTTCAACCAGGGTCGGGATACGAATGGACTTTCTCCAGTCCTCCCTGTCCCACACCATATCATCAGTCAATCCCCTATTTTTCATGTCCTTCTTAATTACCGCATCCCAAGATAAAATACAATAATGTGAGTCAATATCAGAAAAACATTTCAGCATCGCCTAATCATCTCTAACTCGTCTAACGTTGTCGTCTCTTCAAATCCTCCTGCGGGTCTAATTTTAACTCTCATAGCATCGTATATTTTAAAGCGGCATTATCAGAAATATGCATCGTTGTTATATCAGAATAACCACAAATAGTCTAATTCATATCCACGCTATCCACAAATAGTCTAATATATTTTAAAACGGCACTATTAGAATTATACATCGTTGTTATATCAGAATGTCCACAAATAGTTGACGTTGCTTTGAAGCAGCTAGCGGCTCCTCACGGCTCATTACGCTGAGAAGGTTTTATAAAATTGAGAAGTCATAAGAGACATAGGATTAGTCATCTATCAATCTCTCTGATCTACAAGACATAGAAAATAAGCCTTAAGATTTACACTCCTTGAAATCAAGGTCTTTTATCTACCCACTCGGTACTAAAGTAAATCACTAAGACTTTCAATTAAAACAAAAAGAAAAATGAAACATGACTGTCATGCCACCCTACACGTGGATAATTTTTCACTGGAGCCGATTCATTATTTCTAAAAACACTGAGTGCATTTAATTTAGCACTGGCAAGATACTCGACCGCGGATCAGTAGGTGCGTGGTTCAAATTCTGGGCTCACCCGTCACTGACATCGCTTTGAGGAAACTGACGTTAATCTTAGCTTTTTATTTCTTTGCAACGTTCTTAATTGATCTACTATTTACTGTTCTTTGTACTTAATTGATTATTAAGATTTGCTTTTCAATGTTTCGCTCCAAAAGGAGCATTGTAATTGCTTTTTCTCTAATAGCTCTTTGGAAGCGACGCTAGAGAAAGATTTCTTGCCGAAGAAGTAAGAGCTGGGTGTCTACGGGTAGATATCTATCGTGATCTAAAAACAGATCTTCAGCATAAATAAATAAACAAATCAAACTTAAGTAATGCTTCCTTTATCAGAAACTCTTCAATGATCCAGATAACATTTCATCAATCTCCGAGGATTCCTGGAGAATGTATCGGATCAATTGTGGGATCACTCCGGCTAATCTTCAAAATTGACAGTGGTAACGCTGTAGCTATGACAGTGGTAACACTGAGGCTGTGACAGTGGTAACACTGTAGCTATGACAATTGGTAACACTATAGCTATGACAATTGGTAACACTATAGCTATGACAATAGGTAGCACTATAGCTATGACAATAGGTAGCACTATAGCTATGACAATAGGTAACACTATATGGTATGTGTCAGTTAAAATAAAACAAGTTTAGAATCGAATTTTTAATATTTGCTGCAGCGTATCCCCTAGATATTTCTGTATCACTTAATCTAACTTGAGATACGAAGCTTAACTACAAGTATATGTGCCGCAGAGAGACGATGAAGCAAAACTTTCGATTTTGAGGCAGATTTCGACTGAATAAGCGACTCAATATTCTGGATTTGTTCTCCTAGGCCGCGATGATTGCGGGATTTGAAAGCAGCGCATGGGAATTATCTCGCCGTGCAAATCAATCCATCGGAAGCCCAATAAACAAAAAATGTAGAAATATCTGAGCTGTGAGGATTTAGAGTTCTCGTGTACATTTATCGATCTGTTAAAACCAATAATTATGTTTTATCTAACCATACGCGCAATTACAAATGTCGTAGGTGGAATGAGTTGTATACACACACACACACACACCACACACACACACACATATATATATATATATTTATATATATATATATATATATATATATATATATATATATATATATTCAACCGTTCTTCGTTTTCCTTCATTTTCAGTTTTGTTAAACTGTTTCCTATTAAATGAATTCTACCAGATATGTTATTTAACTAGATCTCAATTTATAACAATAATGGTTAGAAAATTAGTTAATCCTTTCAAATTCGTTGTTTCAGAGTGAGTGAAACTAATGTCTCAATTATAGAAGTAAAATTTATGCTACTTTTAGTGCATTGAAATGGTTGTTTATCTGAAGTTTCAGGAAAACAGTAAACCCGCATTTTAGTGAAATGATCAACTATGTTGATATCTATCACTTTTAATACCACATGTATGAACCGTTAGGTAGTTTAGTCCATTTTTCGTCTAACCAGTCCAGTGAATGTCCGAGATTTTACTCTCAAATCAGCGCGGCTGGGATTCGAACCCACGAGGGTTCAATTCACCTCAGGATCTATCATTTATAAGTTCATGACGTTAACCATTGCGCTATTGAGACATTCACTCCTAACTTTCGTAAGAAGGAACGTTCTCTTCTAAGCACACACGGGCTGATGGGGAGGGTCTAGAAAGAAATAAATGCTAGGGAAAAAAGGAGATGAAAAGCAAGAAATGCTTCAATAGAAATGAAACGTCTTAGACGATATCGTGTAAACGAAAGCTCTCTGCCCAAGTGCTGCAGTCTTTGATCATGTAAGAGCAGATTATTGACATTAGCAGAAATAGCAGAAATCAATTTATTTTCTCTGTTGCAATCAATTTGCTACATGATTGATCGGTTTAGACCTGCAGAAACATGCGAGAAAGAGGAAGTAAACAACAAAACAGGTACTAGGCCTAGCTAATAGGCCTAGTTAGAGGAATTAGACCTATTGAAGCTATCAGTCCTAGTTGGAGGAATTATTTCACTTATAAATAACTGTAACTCGCCCCACACGAACATAGGTTCAAGGTACATATCTCAGGACGCGCTCAGTCGAAGTTAACTATTTAATTAATTATCAATTTCATTAATTAATTAAATTATTAGTCGAAATAATTAACTTCACAAGCATAAATATTGTCGGCAGAATAGAATCTACCAGTCGGCCGATTTTCCCAGCTAAATTAAAGAATCTCGGTCACACTTGTTTCAACAGCTACTCAACACGGTCAACGACATTCGCTTAGAGGAAGTTGAAATATTTATGATCCGCATATCAAGCTGTGAAGATTTAACGTCCGGTTCCTCGCTCCAATGAACAGTCAGGGACGTCGATTTTTCCACCCCTATATGTTAGGCTGCCACCCAAACATTTTAGGCCGCCACCAAAACATTTTAGGCTGCAACCCAAATATTTTAAGCTGCCACCCCAACATTTTAGGCTGCTTCTTGTATTTTAAGCTGCCACCCCAACATTTTAGGCTACCCCTATCATGTTAATCTGCCACCCCAACATTTTAGGCTACCCCTATCATGTTAATCTGTCACCCCAACATTTTAGGCTACCCCTATCATGTTAATCTGCCACCCCAACATTTTAGGCTACCCCTATCATGTTAATCTGCCACCCCAACATTTTAGGCTACCCCTATCATGTTAATCTGCCACCCCAACAGTTTAGGCTACCCCTATCATGTTAATCTGCCACCACAACATTTTAGGCTACCCCTATCATGTTAATCTGCCACCCCAACATAATAGGTTACCATCCCAAACATTTTAGGCTGCCACTCACTCTCACCTCATGAAAGAAGTGTGGCCACGCCACTGACCCTGCCCTTCACGCTTTAGGCTGTTAACCTCCAGGAGCCGACAATCAATGGGGTGTTAATTTAGATTCCTGGGTCAAAGGTCACTATCCCGTGACGTCACAATGTGACAGGGACAAGGATTGATGAGTCCAGCTCGACAGCAGGACTCAAATGATCCGGATTAAATGTGAAGTGAACTCTAATCGCCGACGTTTAGATTTAACAAGGCGCCGACCAACTCTACTATGACTAGGAAATGAAGATGGATGAGAGTAGATCAGACGAGGTTCAAGAAAATGCTTGTTACAGATTTGACAGATGCGCAACTCAATTTTGTGACACTTTCTCCTTTATCTCTGGCATGAACAAAAGTTTATAAAAATATCTGAGATTACTAGTTATATGTAGAGACTATATTTGATGTAGACTTACTAATGAATATTGTGCAAGATTTCTTAAAATTGTGAATGCAAATGTCATTATATTTTGAAGAAATGTTATGATAAATAATTACACTAAATAGGATGAAGATGGTCTGCACATTTCACAAAAAACAACCTGCAGAAAATGTTAGCAAACGCTGAAACCGGTTCATTATACAGCGATAGAGCAATATAGAAAAACATCACGACGTAAAACAATGAAGTTTTGTATGAACTGCTGCAGTTGAAAAATACTTATTGTCCCAAGCACGCTTTGTGTCTTGTAACGGAATTTTAAAAATTGTCGCATTTACAGAAAACTATTAAATATTGACTCAGGAGTTGTGATAAATCTCTCACCTGGTTCTGCTACGTGCTAAACTCAAGTCAGAGTTGATTTTAGTGGTCTTTAGTCAGCAATTAGCCCCCCCCCTCCACTGATAAACTTTCTACTACATATTTAATGCTTCGCTCATTAGTGAGCACATCTTCCATAAAATCTAAGCCTTGAACCAGTTTTAGTAGAGTAGATCTGCTGTAGCTCAGGCAGTAGAGTGGCGAAGTTTAATCTAGGATATTTGTAATTTCCCGTGTCGTGTCCGAGACACTGAAGATTAGATACGGATAGAAAATAACTGCATCTGTCGTAAGAGAAGATAAGGATAAAAAGGAAGGCAACGGGAAACCGTGTCAGAAGCCACATTTTTCTATGCTATCTGCTTCATAAGATATAGATAAGGCAAAGCCTTTTGTCAAGTGTTTAACTTGTTGATCGATGAAGCGCTCTTATTGAAGCTTGACACCAGACTCTGAGTGTACCTCGAATCCGCCATTTGGCAGAACCCTAGAGAGAAAGATTGAACCACGAAAGCGTAGCATGTTTATAATAGAGATAAACTGAACTCAGTGGAAGCGAAGAATTAAAATTAATTTTAAAAGAGTTGAATGAATAAGTTGCTCGGACGCTGATATAAAGTGTCGCAGATTCAAGTCTTAGCTAAATCGAAAGATTTACACTATCTGTACATCACACATTATTCTAAATTATTGTACATCATCATTTTCATAATTATTATTTACATTATGGTACATCATCATTTTCATAATTATTATTTACATTATGGTACATCATCATTTTCATAATTATTATTTACATTATGGTACATCATCATTTTCATAATTATTATTTACATTATGGTACATCATTATTGCTTGAGAGAGATAGACCACAACTGACGTTGGATGCGGTTATTAAGCAGGACATGAAAAATAGGTAATTGACTGATGATATGGTGTGGGACAGGGAGGACTGGAGAAAGTCTATTCGTATCCCGACACGGGTTAAACTGGGATTTAAGGAAAGATGATGATGATGATGATTGTACATCATCATTATCATCATTATTATCTACATTACTCTACATTATCATTATTATTCTGGTCTCGCCCGTTACTGATATCGCTTTCGAGTTAGGAAACTGACGTTAACATTAGCTATTTTGTTATCTGTGCCGGTAGTCAACGAGTCAACCTTACAATTCCATTCTTATTGTTTAATATCACAGCTTCCTTACTCCACACGTATATGACAAGCAAATGAGACACTCGACATGCTCATTTGCTTGTAATTCGGAAATCATATTTGCAACAATTTGCTTTGAACACAGAAGTGAACTGTAGGAGTGTTTCTGTTTATGAACAATCTATCTAAAGAAACATCTGACTAACACGATCCGACACACTGTGATTAACTTTAACGCACCCTAAACATTGCTTTCTATCACAAGGGCTCTCAAATAAAGAAATGTTGCAGAGAGAAAAAGGTGTCCCGAAGCACTAGATCAGAGCGAGGAATTTTCGGTATATTAACTGAGAGATGATTTAAGTAACTTCAGCAGACTCTACTTCTGAGCTGCATTAAAGTTGTATGATACTTATCGATGTTGTCATGGACGACAATAGCACTCTAATTGTTGTTATGTTGTAATATAACTTCAAGTCTGAATTTCACTTCCCTAATAGTGAAATTTAAGCTACAATCTACTTTCAATCTTTATTTCACCCAAAGGCAGCAAATTAATAAAAAAGTGACAAACTAACATAGTGTACCTTAAAGCACGCAAGAAAAAACAAAGAATAAATAAGTTAATTCATGGGGAATACTGTCACTAAATGAAATTGCGTAAATTAATATTATTTATTGTCTACAGCGTTGACTTAAATCTGTCTTTTTCAACAGATCTTGTAATCTATGAATGTTAAAAATATTATACAAAACAGCAAATAATTCATACTAGATATCTGAAATACTTTAAATAAAGCACAATAATATAGCAATGCTTAAATTTTCTGTGAGAATCTCAAAGCAATTTGTATCAAAGGCATTTCTAAGGGATGAATTGTGAAAGGAAACGGAAATTAAACTGCCACATTAAAGGTTAGACCCTATCTAATGCGCTACTGCTAGAAAATTTTGTAGAATTATAAACGAAATAATATTTGTAACAATTTATCAAATCGTCAAGTAATCTCATGGACAGAGTATTCTATAATATACAGTCAATTTTACTGAATTACTCAAGAAAAGATTGCTCTCTATTAACAAATTAATTACAAAAAGTGTTAATATTTCAACCGTTTCCCTTCCATGAAACTAACGCCGAAATGTTGCAAATGCAATAAGAAAAAGTTAAACGTACATTTTGCCAATCTGGTAAATACATGGGTATTTTATCTTATCCGCCCTCCTCTATCAAAATATTCTTAAAATAGGCTAAGCATTAGATGAATTGCATAGTCAAATAGCACCCTAATTAGGCCAGAAAAATGGCAAAGAAATTGTAGCTAAAGAAATATAAGCTTGTAAGAACCCAGCATACCAGCGCATTACGCCACTTTACGCCATTTACATTACGCCACCACGCCACTTTACGACATTTACATGGCGCCACTACGCCACTACAAATACCGAGTGGCCCGGCTACTCACTACGCCACTACGCCACTATATCTACCTAGTGGCCCCGCTACTCACTACGCCACTACAACTACCGAGTGGCCACGCTACTAGACCTGGTAGAGGTGTTAGGTCACAGCTCTGTGGTGTGACATTTAAAGCGGGAACGTCTTTCACAAAGTTTCAAGGTCCATCCTTTGCGAATTTCGTCATATTTTATGAATATAACTTGGCCGGTTCTTATGACCTTAATTACAATATATACTCCTGGGATGGGCCGCATATTGATTCCCTATCCATACAGGAGAGAGAATGTTCCTAGAGAGACCGGTAGACGCCACGTTTGAAGCCTGGGTTGAGTGCGTACAAATATGACAACTTCTGAATGGCTATCGTACTGTGAAAGAGAGCTCTTGATTAGCTTGCATCATATCATTGCTCCTAATTGATCTATGTCATATCATTGCTCCTAACTGATCTATATCATATCATTGCTCCTAACTGATCTATATCATATCATTGCTTCCGATTGGTTTATATCTTATTATTGCTCCTGCCTGTTTGGTTTATATCTTATGAGTTTCTATTATTAACTGTCTGCTTAGTTTTTAATCTATTTAAGTTATATATTTTATGCAAAACAAGAATAATGTTAATCGCGACTCACAATATACTCTATATGAGAATTTTTATATTTAAAAGTACAATAATATATTTGCTTCATAAATTCACTCATCTGCCAGTGTTCTGGTTCACAGGCTATTTTTCTATTAATTTACAGATAGTTTTTAATAATTGATTAATTGATCGAATGATTAATTGATTGATTGATCAGCTGAAGCTCAGTCGATTAATTAAACAACCGTGCCAGACAATCCATGTATATCTCATAACTCATTTTTATTCTTCGATTCAGCAGCAGAAGCAATGAGTCCATGGTCGTCCCTAGAGTGCCATATCATTGGGATACTGCCTAGGAGAATGCACCTGGGAGAGTGTGCCCAGGGTGTTTCCAGTGGGGTGTAATAGGAGGGTGTAGCCAGTAGGGTGTACCCAAGAGGATGTAATAGAAGGGTGTAGCCAGTGGGGTGTACCCAAGAGGATGTAATAGGAGGTTGTAGCCAGTGGGGTGTACCCAAGAGGGTATATAGGAGGGGTTACCAGAAGCTGGTGAGGAGGCCGGGTGTATTTAAACCCCGCACATACTGATCCGCGGTCGAATATCTTACCGACATCGCCACTGGATCCAGCAAGTAAAGTGGTAAAGGCCTATATCTTAAAAGCAGAATAACATTTAAATCGGTTTAGCTGAATCGAAGAGCCAGATAAGACCACTAAGGAAGTACCTAAGACTCTGGATTTCAACCAGTCTACGCTAGACATGTTTGCTATCACGATAAGTTAAAAACGTCTACATGTAGACTAGAGCTCTCGGCATTCAAATGCGTATTTTATGAATCTTTATAAGCTGCTTGGTCTGCCTCATGAAAAATGCAATCCCTGCAAACATTGTCAACTGTATACTAATAAAACAGACGGGCAACTGACGAGCAAAGCTTAGTAAATGCTCCAATAACATTTACACTTAATACCAACAGATCGAGAGGTAACTCATGATAGAAATGTCTATTTTACTATTCGCTATATCCATTAATCATTTCAGTTCTGCTGTACTTGACAGGTTTAGCGTTGGTCTCTTCACGTGATGGTGATGTTAGTGACGTCTCTGACAGGTCACATTGAAGATGATCTGTTAAAGTTTATGTGAAGAATTTTTTTTCATTCATTCAACGTTTTTTATTTATTTGTTTTCCAAGTCAATAATAAACAAAAAATACAGTATACTTAACTAGAAACTTAACAAATAATCAGGAATAGGGTTACCACATAAGAGCCTAAGCTCTGTGAGATAATACACTCAGTAGCAATTACAAACAATAGCAAATACGTTTACTAATTGTCTTCTATGCTACAGAATACTGTAGAACCTATGGAAACCATACACATATATTACAAGGTTGAAGCTATAAGTGAGAAAATAGGATCCAGTTCAGTGCACGTCCAGTAATTCCTGAAACAAACCAAAGATAGGTAACGTCTAAAGTAGACTGCTCCATACGAGCGTATTATGCTCCAATAACATTTACACTTATATAAGGCAAAAAAGGCTAATGTTAAAGCTAAGGTTAACGTCAGTTTTCTCGCTCGAAAGCTATGTCAGTGACGGGCGAGCCCAGGATATGAACCCCACACATACAGATCCGCGGTCGAGTATCTTACCGACTTCGCCACTGACTCCAGCCTATCACAAATGCGACTAATCTGTTTAACCACGTTTTCGTTCAGCTTAATTAATGCTTATCTCCATGTAGCGCTGGAACTCTTTCACTGAGGCAACAGCACGTCTCCATAATAATACTCCAAGTGTGTTACTGGAAATAATTACAGGTTTTTAAAAATAGCCTGTTCGCACTGAAGTGACTCTTAAAGATTCCAGAATATGTAATTTTATATTATTGTCTCAAGCAGGCCTGATTCTCCACAATTTCTTTCTAAATTGTTTTTGAGAAACATAATTTTTGGAATTAAATTAGCACGAAGAAGAGTTTTATTACTGGTCTTGCTTACATTTTCGTCCTTGAAAAGTCGTGTAGAAATATGATATAGAAAAATAAGAGACAAACAAATCGAGTAAAGATGAGTTAAATATAGACGTGCAATTAATTCCACAGTCTCACAGGATTCATTAGTTTGATGAGATTTTTCTTATTGTAAATAATAACCAAGAATTGTAATAAAGAATTGTCAGTATAACTATCTGAAAATATCGTTCTATATTTATCACATTTTTAATTCTAGTTATATCTGAAAAATGTAAAAAACAGAATGCTTCTGTTGTTCAGAATGTTTTCTGTTTTTGTTAGCTCTGTAGGAGCTAAAAAAACAGAAGCTGACAAATGAAAGGAAAAACCACTTCAGAGATATATATTATAATCTAGATGACACTATACGTAATGTAGCACATTATCAAACTTATTTAATGTCAACTATTCTGAAAAATTGCTCAAGTATTTTCTTCAGCACTGCCATTTTTGTTCGACTTTCTGAAAGAAGAAGAAGAAGATGGCTGAGCAATATCACAAACTAGGCTAATTGAAGTAGTGAAGCACACCGAGTATTTAATATAATTTACAAAAGCCATTTTCCAAATTATATTTCGTACAATTTCTAACTAAATCTCCAGCAACAAATGAAATGCCACAGAAAATGTCGTTGCTGTAAGAAATCGACATTACAGCAAGCCGAGGCAAGTTGCATGGAAATACATTGAGAATTTGCTGCCTTTTTACTTCTATTCCGGTTTGCCAGTAAAAATGCTTTCCAATGTCATACAAAGGAAAATAATTGGACACATAAATCTGCACTCTGTTCGGCGGAGCCAAGAAATCTAAGACTATCTCTATCTACTTGCAAACAAAGAAATTAAACAGTATACATGTAACTATTTAGCTACTTAGCTGACTTGATGCCTAACTGCCAAGCTACCTAACTGCATAGCTACCTAATAGTATAGATAACTAGCTGCATGGCTGCATAACAGCATAGCAAACTAGCTGCATAGTTGCCTAGCTGCATAGTTGCATAGCTGCGTAGTTATCTAGCTCCATAGCTGCCTAGATAACTAACTGCTTACTTAGTTAGCTAGGCAGTTAGATAGAGTTACGAAAAACCACCTCAGAGCCATATTTTCTAATCTAGATGACGCAGTACGATACAGTAGTGGCTGATGCATGTAATGAGATCAAATGATCGATGTATTAACCTTTGAGGAGAGCGCACAGAGAGCACACACTTGATCAACTTAAAATGTCAGTTTCGGCAAAATTACACTCGACTTACATATCATAAATTTAATAATTTTTTTATAAAAAATAGTTTGCTTCACCCCGCATTGACTCATGAGTAATTCCTTGATTCAGTACCTGTATTAGTCTCCTGTAGGATTCCATATCCAACTAGCGACAGACTATCAAGCATTGAATTGTGTTCAAGGCTAATGTAGAAGAGAAATGTGATTTATTTCGATATTTTACTTTTTTCTATTTGCATATGAGAAGGAAAGGCTTGAAAGCGCCGCTAAGCCCTGATACACGTGTATACGGTTTAGGAATGCATAGAGGAGCAAAGTGATTGCTAAATTATACCGTCACACCAGTCATAAATAATACCTCTAGTGAAACAACTTGTATAACATCCACGCCTCCTTTCTGTCTCTCTCTCTCTCTCTTGCATTCTCTGTATCTATCTCTCCCTCTCTCTATCAACCTCTCTATCTCTCTCTATCTCTGGCTCTCTATCTCTCTCACTCTCTATCTCTCACTCTTACTTTCCCTCTCTCTATCTCTTTCTATCTCTATCTCTCTCTCTCTATATACATACATATATATATATATATATATATATATATATATATATATACATATATCTAAGGACGTCTTCGGATAGTGAAACGGGCATTAAATTAGCATCATATAATAATATTCATAACACAATAGTGACAGTAATTGTTAGTTATTAAGTTTAGAGGAAAAATTTAATCTGCAAATGATTCTAAGCGACATAAACCAATTTTCATCTCTTTAGCAACCAGTCGCTGAGTTTTTAGAATAAATCATCCATTCAATATCCCGGAGTCTTATACATCACCCGGGTGTT
>CAJHZI010000187.1:135000-195000 GCA_905160935.1 Enchytraeus crypticus
AGAATAGACTATAGCGGCGTGTGAAACACTTGTTCGTCAAGTGACTATTGTTTGCTTATAGACCACTTAAAGACGATCGTTTATACTATTTATAGTCTATGCTTACTTAATTAACAATAGCATAAATTACGAGATTAATGATAACTAACAGATTAATTATAATATAATTGGTTAATTAACCAATTTTAATTAGTCTTAAGACCAATGAATGACTGATCGAGGTATTTTGTATTCTTGCTTCGCTCATTATCTTGATCAATGGTGTGCTCAGTGGTTGTCATGTATTTTCGTATACCACGGTCTTATGGGGTTGATGTTAAAGAATATGATGACAATTGTATTGTATGAGGGTTATGCTATCTGTAAGGAAACTGACGTTAAACTTAGCTTATGTTTACTGCAATTCCAATGTCAAAATTGTTATCAAAGTCCTCTATGCCAACCGAATTCAGTCTACGTTCTGAACAAAAGCTGATGGCATAGAAACAATTGCAAATGTCGAACTGTGGAAATGTTTCTACTAAACCCATAGAACAAGGGCAAGCCTCAATTTAATTATACTTCTTTTGACTGTCATGAACGATGAGCATTACACATAAATTAAGGCGTTGATAATACCACATTTAGTGCCACTTTAGCACTGCCATAAGCCAGCAGCCATGCCCTGCAGTTTCATTACATTCTCTTAAATTTTTACCTTCTGCAATTTGCCTAAATCGATTTGTTGCAAGCATTAATGTGCAGTGTAGCAATCCAGTGCAGCATCATGGCAGGAATGAACTGCATTAAACATTAGATAGAACATGACTCCATAATGATAAAAGCACTGACTGACCTCTGTAGTATCTTTATGATTGTTTGATAGAAGATGAACACTCTTGCAAGAGTCAAAAAGTGGATCTGGAAGGGTCCATAAGGGGTGGATCTGGTAGAATCCGCAGAAGTCGTGGCAATCCATCATAGCGTAGACTTTGATATTCAAGAGCATTTAATTGTTGAAGGTTGCCTGGTTGAAAGTTAGCACATTGCATAAAGAGAACTCTAAGGTTTATTAGTGTTCTCTTAAAATCTTAATTATACGATCTTTCTAAAGTAAAAAAGTTAATGTTAACGTCAGTTTCCTCACTAAAAACGACGTCAGTGACGGGCGAGCCCAGTATTTTAACCCCGCACATACTGATTCGCGGTCGAGTATCTTACTGCCATCGCTACTGGCTCCAGCCAAAAGCTCAACACGACTTATTACCATTATCTCTCAACTTTTCAAGGCACACATTTTTACATTCAACAACATCGCTCACTGGGGAGCATTCTGTTAATCAACTTCCTATCGATTCTGCCTAAAGACAAACATTGTTTTAAACTATTAATTTGTTCAAATCAATTTGTAATCGCACAAAAATCAAATAAATTAAGTGAAGTAGAGATATAAATTAAAGTATAAAGTAAAAATTAAGTTAAGTAAAGATATCCCTAGAAAATTAAGTTCTACCATTTCAGAATCTTAGCGAAGTGGTTAGCTTCTGAGTGAGGCTTCTAGAGTGGATTCCCGTTGCATTCCTGAACAGTTCCACATTATCCCATACACTAGCCATTGCCATTGACTGGAGCCACTAGCGATGTCGGTAAGTTATTCTACCGCGGATCAGTATATGCGGAGTTCAAATCCTGGGCTCGCCCGTCACTTACATCACTTTCGAGTGAGGAAACTGACGTTAACCTTAGCTTTACCAGCTTTACCACTAGAGCAATGGACAAAACTTTAGCAGCCATATTCAGCATTCAGAACATTAGCTCGTGGCCACGATTACAGCGTATCTAGTGTCGCGTAGCGTGACACGTCGAATCTAATTAATACCAACAATAAAATTCTAATTTTAAGTCTATTAACGTGAAGATTGCTGATGATAGAAACGAATGGAGGAATGTTGCCGCTCAATGTTCTCTACAGAACGCATATAACTGATGATGACGTTTACTAGTTATATTTTTAATTTTATTAATTTGCAAGTTTATTATTTTAATTATGCTATTTAGTTGCTATTTTACAGAATGTTCTTTTAAAACGTACCGCCTATTGGTCGGCTCACTATTAATGCTCAAAACAACTCAATAGTCTCTCCATCTTTCTTCTCTTGTTGCAGTTACTTCTTGAGCACTGGATGTATATTGATAAATCTTCCTAACCTCAGTCTTCCTCTAATTAATCAATTATGCATCTTTCATTCAAATATCTTTAGACAATTCGTTATTTTAATAACGTCATGTTCAGTATATTTATTTTTCATATTTATTAGATCATCCATGGCCAATCAAATAAACAGCTGCTAATAAACTTAAGTTTTGCCGTAATAGATGTTGCAACAATGGTTTAAACATTACAAAAAACCTATTTTAAAATTAACTCATTCGATTATTTTTTCAAACAAGGCTCCAATTAAATTCATTTCGATGATAATTTTTAACTTCCCAGATCGACGATCCACTGTTTTGAGAACAAACATGAAGAATCTCTATAGCGCTGCATTGTCGGGAAACAACAGTGTTTTATGCACAACATCCTGTCTTCTTTTTCCTGTAAATTCTGTTTCGCTACATTGTACGAATGCTAATTAGTAGCAGGCAGATATCAAGGGACCGAAGAGAGCTAAGAAATATTCGACTTGTATTTGACTTGTGCCTCAATTAACTTCTATCCAGCGTTCGGTCTTATGCTTGTCTTCTAATTATGACTGTGGTTTATTTATTACGCAGATCCGACACTGTATCGCTATATTAATAATAATAATAATAATATTAAAGGTCTAACGTCCGTTTCCTCATACAATGATGATATCAGGAGCGTCCCCCATCACATGTCACTACAAATCGATTCACCCAAACGATCTGAAAAAACAGATGCTGAACAGAGAGAGAAAAAGATCCTAAACAGTGCCGGTCCGGTGATAAAAAATGTCAGGCAAGATGAAAAAGTTTATGGTGGAAAGAGAGTTTGTGTTTTCGATCTACAGCGAAAAGTGGAAGTAGTAGAACATGAGCAAAGATCAGGAGGCAGAGAGTTCCAAACAGTAGGAGCGGAGAAATAAAATGAGCGTCTACATAATTAATAACATAACATAACATTACAGACTCACTAAACACTTAATTAATAGTAAGTAATATTAACAACACATCATTGTTCAATATAAAACTGAAAACTACCTTATACAAGTACATTTACCAAAAAGAGCCAGTGACCAACTAGGCCTAGCACTATTTGTATGAAAGTCCAAATCTATGTTTCTACTTAGTTTTATATTTCAAATCTCAAGTAACAAGTCTCAAATATATCAATTTTCTATTTTCTATTTCTATTTAATAACAACAAAATATCATCATTTGTAATATGAAAGGTCAGGCTTCAGGAATCAAGAGCTTGGTTTAGTTTATAAGATTCTTAAAGCGCTTCTGAGACTCTTATCTAGCACAAAGTATTTCTTCCAAACTCGAATCACTTGAATCTTAGTACTTAAGCGCTCTATTTTGTCTTAACAATTAATTTACCTTTACAGTTTCCAGTACATCAACTCTTGTCGACTTGCATCTGTAACTCAAAAGTACATCAACTTACTGTAACTTGATCGCAGTGACGGTAGCTCGAGTGTGTCTAGGCGTTTCGATGATAATTCTTATTCGTCTAAAAATTGCCGGTAAACACACTACAACCCACCTAAAACACCTTTTTACTGCGATATTTTACAACTAAAGTTACGAAGAAACTAAATATAATAAGATAATATATAATAATGGTTATAAAATTAATGATGACTTTATTTTGAAAATTTAACTTTTTCAGTAAAATATATTATTTATAATATAAATTATAATGGTGTCTGTATAAATTATTTTAATTTTATAAGATGGGAATTCATTGGTGACATTCTATTTATACCAGTAACACAAAGCACAGTAGAATAATGTAATATTTGCATTATGTTTATTCATTATTTAAGGATTGAATTATATTTCATTTGCTGGCTATGCGCAAAATAAAATTAATATTGTTTTATACACTGTACTATTCCCAAGCCGATGTTATTATACTGCCGACTAGTTTTTCTGTGATACAGGATTAACAATGTATCTTTCCCTTGTTGTTCTGATGTGCTTAAAAATAGATCCACTATAAATTGCATGTGTGGTAGTAAGTGGCGACCTAGAAGAACGGAATAAGACTTGATGAAAATACCTCAGAAGCCAGTATTCCCAATCTATAGGTTTGGAAAAATGGTTTCCAACCAAACGACATCAAAGAGTGTAAAGCTTGTAAAGCTTGTATTGACGTCAGTTTCCTCACTCGAAAGCGATGTCAGTGGTGGGCGAGCCCAGGATTTGAACCCCGCACATACTGATCCGCGGTCGAATAACTAACCGACATCGCCACTGACTCCAGCCAGTGTGGAGGATGGAGCTCAATGTTTTGTGGAGGGATTAACATGACGATGGGTGGAGTGCTCTTTATGAAGTATGTCAATAGAGTGTAATGAGGAATTTGTACAATAGACCTGCCACTTTTACGAACACTAGAGAGAGAGAGTGGGAGGGGGGGGGACAAGATCAGCTGTGAGAGTAAAAAAAAACTATTGAGATGAAAGCAACTGATGATAAAAATCAGTATAAATGTTGAAATGAGGCGACTGGACATCATAACTGTACAATGCGACACTTGAAACTCTTTAGGAATTTGAAGATTAAGCCCCAACAGACTCAGGTTCAGGCAAGAGTTGTCAGAGCCTCTATTTGTAGATTCTATTAATGACTAGTTTTAAGAATAAGCTGGATGTTGTATGATCATGTATGATTGAATTAAACCCTTGGTTTTTTTCCCTTGTTCTGCTGCCTACGTTTGAAAAAGAACGAATTAACAAAAGATGGTAGCAGTTCTAGTAAATTATGGTATTAAACAACCTTAAATGTATGGATACAAGAATGTGGATGATTTGAGTATAGATGGGGGGGGGGGCACTAGGCTTATATCGGACTCTCTGAAACTCTGTAGTTGCAAAGTTTCAGTAGAATTTCAGTTTTGCAAGTAGAGTGGAATAAACTTCTAATCTTCTTTATGTTCATAGAATAAGTTAAACATAACGGCCTCGCTTTAAGCCTCCATTATGTGGCCATTCATGCTTTTAAATCTTTAATAAGAGTTTGTTGTTTTTACAGATGATTGTTTCGAGCGTTTCTAGCGTCTTTGATATTGCAGTTGCGCTAAGTGCTTTCGTGGTAATATCCTTCGTGTTAACATCGTTTCTGTATCGCTGATCAATCAATCAAAAGCTGGTGGAGTAATCTAGATGAATGCCTCGTTTACTCTAGTCTTTCTCGTTAATTGCTTGAACACATCAATTGCTCTAATTCATCATTAAATCACAATATTCCTACCTGCTTCAGAGAGATCAACATCAGTAAATGTAGTTTACTACAAAGCAAAACAACTGAACGTAGATTAAATTGGTTATAAATGTCGTAACGTACTTAGTTTTTATTAATACCTAGTATTTATCTTGGCTAGAGCCAGTGGCGATGTCGATAAGTTATTCGACCGCGGATCAATATGTTCGGGGTTCAAATCCTGGCCTCGACCGTCATTGACATTGCTTTCGAGTGAGGAAAATGACGTTAACATTAGCTTTACCAGATTTAGTTAGTTTATTTCAGCATACCAACCGATACATCGCACACAGGATATCGAATTGACTGAAATGTTTAATGTTACGGGTGCGCAATCCCAGCCAGACGTTACAGTTCTTGTTAAAGTTCGAAGCAAACCTTAAAATCATCTTTATGCATATAACTTTCAATTTCTACAGTTGCCTCATTGGTTACCGTGATGTGTTTGTAGCACAAAATCAATCAATCAATAAATAAGAATTTAACGTCCGGTCCCTCGCCATAATGCACTGTCAGTGACGTCTGGGACATAATGATGTGCTAGTGATATAACATGATGGTTTTGATATATTATGATGTTTATCATGATATATTAGTGATATATCCGGTTTGTGACGTCCCTGACATCATCCCTGGATGAGGAAACGGACGTTAAACCTTTATTATTATTATTATTATTGTATCATGATGTGTTTTTGCAATGTACATGTTCATGTGTAGTATTGTGTTTTACTGAACTTATAGCGAGTGATACAGTTGAACAGTTGCTGTAGAAGATCTACTTCATGAAGTTGTGTCGATCAAACGAAATTTAGCGCGTGAGTGTTTTAGCGTCGTGGTAACTCGTACGTGACAAGAGTGAGGAAAAAACCTTCTGAAGATGAGGATGTGAACGTCCATACTCTCTCTCCATCCCTCACTCTCTCTCTCATTTTCTTTCTCTCTTTCTCTCCCTCGCTTCCTCCCCCTCTCTCACTATGCTAAAGCTGGTAAAGCTAATGTTAACATCAGTTTCCTCACTCGAAAGCGATGTCAGTGACGAGCAAGCCCAGGATTTGAACCTCGCATATACTGCTCCGCGGTCGAATACCTTACCGACATCGCCACTGGCTCCATCCAGTTATGTTGATATATTATCCTCCCAGTTGGTGAAACTCTTGCATGCTAAGCGGAATGCCGGTAGTTCGAATCTCATCTGAAACCTCTATGACAAAACCGATGAGAACTTAAGGAAACTGACGTCAAATTAAACTTTTATTTACAAATAACCTGCATCATACTTGAGATCTTTTACACGGTAAACAACATTTACAGCTGACTAGCGCTCTATGCCAAAGACCTAATTTTAAATTCCATTAACATCTTAGCCCAGAAAGTTCAGCCCCGTAGAAATGCTTTAGGCTAAGTTTAATTAAATATATCAGCTCAGATTTTATTAAATTACTTATACTAAGGACGCGAATCCGGGAATTTGACGGATTTCCTTTACACAAAACAAGTAGAGCTTTAGTGAATCAAGCAATTCAGGAATTTAACAGCTTCCATTGGTCTGACAGATTTATTACAATATTTCCAGCAGGTTCGGGAGTGTCTTGTTGATGGGGGTTTTCTGTTGGCCATCATGGCAGCTCAGTAAACAACAACAACTTGAAAAAATCTGCTTCTAAAGTAGGCTATGTTATATACAGCAATCCCAGTCTGCTATTTCTGTTAACCAGTTATTCCGGTCTGTTATTTCTGTTATCTTTGACTTCAGTCTGTTATTTCTGTTATCTTTAACTTCAGTCTGTTATTTCTGTTAACCAGTTATTCCAATCTACTATTTCTGTTAACCAGTAATTCCAGTCTGTTATTTCTGTTAACCAGTAGTTCTAGTCTGCTAGTTCTGTTATCTTAAATTCCAGTCTGTTATTTCTGTTATTCAGTAATTGTAGTCCTTTATTTCTGTTATTCAGTAATTGTAGTCCTTTATTTCTGTTATTCAGTAATTCCAGTCTCTTACTTCTGTCATTCATTAATTCCAGTCTGTTTATTTGGAACCAAGGCGAAATGTATCAAGCGTTACTGCTTTTGTAGTAAGACTCGACTGAGCAAGTGAAAGGAAATGCAAAGGAAAAGCACTTAAGAACCCGGATTTCTCGAAACAAAAACCAGCATTAGGAGTTAGACTGTGTAGGTGTATACAGACATTATTGCCATGGAGAGAGAAAAGCTATAATAATAAAACTAGCCCAATAGAAATGTTAGTTTTTCGGAAGATCTGACAGATAAGTTTGTTCTACTACATTTCTTCCACTCTGATCAAAGTCGAGTCAATATTGGTTGAGATCGATACAAACCATCGACCAGATCTCTGTGGATTAGAGTAGAGAGATAGAGGCAGTCCTAAGATAATGTGGAAGTGAAGCAGCCCACAGTGTGTCCCACACTTTATTAATCTGCTCGATGTTGACCGGACAAACAGATGGTAACGCTGGAGAAACACCATAGAGACGTAGAGTTTCTTGATTGAATTTTACAATTTTTATTATATGCTTTCAGAAAATAAAAAACTTCATTAGTTGACGAATAAGTTGTAACTTATTTAAGACTTAAGATGGACTTTAAAATATATGAAAGGTTCAGTAATTCATTAATGAAGAATTTAGTTTTAAAAATGTAGAGACTAAGAGAGAGCGAGAGAGAGAGAAATAAAGAAATAGTAAGAGAGAATAAGTGACATGAAGATAGATTAAGATAGATTGTGAAACCATTTTCTTCTTGACGTTGTGTTACAATGTTTTCACTTCAGTGTGAGAAGAGGGAGAGAGAAATAGAGTGAAAGAAGGAGAGAGAGAGAGAGAGAGGGGGCATAAAGAGGGAGAGAGGGGGCATAAAGTGGGAGACGGGAAGAGAGAGAGAGAGAGAGAGATAGAGAGAGAGACAGTAATTTTAACCATAGTGCGAGCGATCCATTGTTAAATTTTCATTGTGTTACATTGCATTACAAGACAAATGGATGTTTTCCATTTGTCCCTCTATGTAAATCAAGATCTTTACAATTGAGCGAAGCAGTGGACCTCTAGTAACCATTTGTGCCTCGGCTCTGCCATGTGGACAAAAATAGAGTCTGTAAGACAGTGTATAACCATGACGGGATTTCAAAGTCCCAGTCTTGAGTGACTTATTCCGGCGAGCATTCATCGACCAGTTATTCTATTTCCATGTATTGTTTCCAGGACTTCCTGTCTTCCAGATTTCTCATTGATTCCTCTAACAGCTCAGTCACCGGCCATTCAATCAGGGGGTGTACCGTGAACCCCCCCCTTGGATCTGCACCCTACCGCTTCTTTGGGGGGTTTTCAGTAGAGGGGATTTATAAAGATTTGCGTCTAAACCTCCTTTTCTTTAATTCCCTTTTACTTGGACTGATTATCTTGATTTTGGAATTTGCACCGTTTTTGGACCTTCTTTTTGCTCGCCGGCTTGATTTTGTCTCAATAGTGCTCGATTTTGTCATGGATAACAAAATAGCACTCTAATTGTTGTTATTATTATTATTACTACACTGTCTGACAGCGGGTTCGTGACATATAATTCTATCCTCATATTTCTTCATCGCCTTTCTCATCAGATTCTATTTGTATCTTCCTGCAATTTGTCGATTAGTACCCGAACAGAAAGAGTAATTAAGTGGTGGATTTGGAAACATCTGAGATTAGGCAAACTGCATATGTTCTAAGGGAACGAATCATCTGCGTTTGCAGTTCTCTATTTCCTCGAATTCGTCGAGATGAGACATTATGTCTACCTGAGGCAGATTGCAATAGATAGAAATCAGTGGTTTGGTAGATTCCTAAATACTATTGATAGTGAGCCCCCCCCCCCCACCCCCTCTCCTAAATGTTTCCTCTTAGGGTGCACTATTTCGTCCTGAAATTGGTTCATTCAATTTTCTCATTTCTATGACCTCAGCTTTCTGTCTTGCCTTAGAATATGCAGAGCAGATGATACAGATGAAAGCTTTGTCTGTCCATTTATTTAAATCCATCGTTTCAATAAGAATTCAATACGAATATAACGCCCGGTTCCTCGCCATAAGGGGCAATATCAGGGACATCAAAAATCGAATCATATTGTGTTTTAAATTTTGCTTCTACACCGGAAAAACAGTATTGTGGATTCTCTTTGTTGTATTTTCAATGTAGTGATATGATCTCAACTAAACCATTTGTTGATATAGATGCTCATAAAAAGGCTGGTAAAGCTAATGTCAACGTCAGTTTCATCACTTGAAAGCATGTTAGTGACTGTCAGTTAAATGTCAGTGACGTTCGAGTCCAGGATTTTAACCCCGCACATACTGATCCGCTGTCGAATATCTTACCGACAAGGCCGCTGGCTCCAGCCAATAAAACTACCTCAAGAATCGCGTGATATTCTCTAGTACCTGCTAACTCTAAGCGCCCTCGCTAGAGACTCAGTGCGAAAAGGGCTGATTCACTTTGACTTGAGAGACTACAAATATTTTACAGATTTTTTTAAACCAAATTTACTATAAATCTGGATTACCACATCACAGCATCTTAAACAGAATAAGAGTCCTATTTTTCAAAATTTTTATAAGCAAAGCAAATTAATGAATATTTATTTTTCATTTTATGCGAATATTTATGTTTAAAAGAGTATAAGATTTAATTTAACATAAGTTTTATTAAAAGCTAGCACTGAGTGAGACAATGAGGAGAAAACAACTTCTTTGCTACAACAGGATAATGATACAATGCTGATCTTGTAGATAAGTTGTATCACTATATGCGCAGGGTTCAAATCCAGAGCTTGCACCGTCGCTGGCAAACTTCTGATAAAGAAAATAAGTTTCACACACTTTGAACATGGCGGACAGTGATCAGTCCCGCTGAATTAAGTATCCCTGCTCAGTGTAGGCAGTGCTGAAACGTGAGGGGCGTGACCCTGGAGTAATGATTGGACTGGTCGATCACTAAACGATGGAGATTGATTGGACTCACGTAAACGCGATGCAGTCCTACTCTGAAATTCTAATGAGCTATCCGTCATATATCAGTGCACGTGATTTTTATTGTTCATATTAGAGCATCGAATACAGCGCTATGCATAGAATACAGTGTTACTGAACAGATATATTGTACATATACATGTAGATCTCTTGTGCCTATTGATCTATTGTACCTAGAGATCTCATGTACCCATAGATATCTTGTACCTATAGATCTCTTGTACCTGTAGATCTCTTGTACCTATAGATCTCTTGTACCTATAGATCTCTTGTACCTGTAGATCTCTTGTACCTATAGATCTATTGTACCCATAGATATCTTGTACCTATAGATCTCTTGTACCTATAGATCTATTGTATCCATAGATATCATGTACCCATAGATATCTTGTACCTATAGATCTATTGTACCTATAGATATCTTGTACCTATAGATCTCTTGTACCTATAGATCTCTTGTACCTATAGATCTCTTGTACCTATAGATCTCTTGTACCTATAGATCTCTTGTACCTATAGATCTCTTGTACCTGTAGATCTCTTGTACCTATAGATCTCTTGTACCTATAGATCTCTTGTACCTGTAGATCTCTTGTACCTATAGATCTATTGTACCCATAGATATCTTGTACCTATAGATCTCTTGTACCTATAGATCTATTGTATCCATAGATATCATGTACCCATAGATATCTTGTACCTATAGATCTATTGTACCTATAGATATCTTGTACCTATAGATCTCTTGTACCTATAGATCTCTTGTACCTATAGATCTCTTGTACCTATAGATCTATTGTACCCATAGATATCATGTACCCATAGATATCTTGTACCTATAGATCTCTTGTACCTGTAGATCTCTTGTACCTATAGATCTCTTGTACCTATAGATCTCTTGTACCTATAGATCTCTTGTACCTATAGATCTCTTGTACCTATAGATCTCTTGTACCAATAGATCTATTGCACCTAGAGATCTCATGTACCCATAGATATCTTGTACTTGTATGTTGTACATCAATTCAGATTGACAATTACTTCTATGTGACCAGAAACTATAAAGCAGTTTTCTTTAAAAATTGTAAGCTAATGAGAAGTGGCCATTACCTCTAAACGAAAGCCGTAACCTTCAATAATAGCATGCAGTAGTTATATAATAATCACTAAGATAGGGAAAGTCTAAATTACGACAATGATTATAGCGACTCCTAATAACTACAAAACGATTTAAGTTATTCCACGATGAATTACGATGTCAAAATTGAATTTATTAACACCGACTTATTGCTGACACAATTCTTATTCGTTTATGTCCAATTATAGAACTTTTCAAATGAAATTAACTTTCTGAAATTTTTTATCCTAAAGCGTTTCTCTATTCAATGCATGAAGAAGAGAGGAAAGTGAATTTGAAGAAAAAAATTGGAAGTGAATTTGAAATAATAAAGTAATTAGAAGGTCGAGCTTTTGAAAAGAGGTCAGATTAGTTTGATTGTTCAATGGTCCAATAAAGTAGGCATATTTATAAATAAATATAGCATTTTATATATATTTTATCTTGTATATATATATATATATATATATATATATATATTATATATATATACATATATATATATATATATATACTGTATATATGTATATATATATATCTATGTTTTATATATGTTATATATAAATGTATGTATATTTCCATTTTTTATTTAATTGACGTCGAAGAATAGACCAACCTGCGCTTGTTGTAAGAGGCGACTGACTAAGAACTGAGGAAGGCAGCCGGAAACCACCTCAGAAGCCGTATATATATATAATGTATATGTATATATTATATATATATATATATATATTATATATATATATATATATATATTATATATATATATATATTTGTTTGTTTCTTGCAGAATTCATATAACTACTGTCTATAAATGTTCATCTTAACTTTAATTGCGAAGATGATTTTTAAAAAAATGTGAACTAAGTTATTAGGAACTCTGGTGTAATCTTACGGATTAGGCGAGTCCCATGAATCCAAGGATCTGTCACTATTTCCGTGGAGTCCTTGAGTGACATTTAGGATGTATCCGGTGTTGCATCATTAAATGCGGGAGGGGATCGTTATATATTCAGAATTAATTAGAATTCTTGTCTCTTCGTTAGCCGTTCTTTATTGTCTCCTTCATTCTATACCATTCATCCTAGATGTATAATTGTCAGTAGATTATCAATCAGTTTTTAATTAAGCACAGGGTCAATCATAAGAACATTACCAGTGGGAAGAATTTAGTTCATACCACTATAACTAAGCTAGTAACAAACAGATAACTACGTAACTGCAGGGTTACTAGGACCTTAGAGTATTTCCTGAAGAAAGAATTTTATTAATGCAGCTAAAATTGTGCCAGTAACAAATAGATTACTAAAAAGTAACTTACTTGTCACAAACGGCTTAGCGCTCATTCAATCAATCAATAAGAATTTAATGTCCGATTCCTCGCCATAAGGTAATGTCAGGGACGTCTCTTGCAGACTCTACACAAATAGGCGCCAAAGCACCACACGATGACGACTGAGTACACAGAGACCACAAGAGAAAGCGAGATCAAAACAGTGCAAGTCCAAGATCCAAGGCAGACGGGTCAACATTTAGACCTGTGGCGGAAAGAGATGGGTTTTTAGCTTGAAATGGAAAGTACCAATATAATTACAAGATCGAAGATCTTGTGGCTATTCTGATCTAGTTTATTTGTTACCATGGGGCTATATTGTAGTTCTTGTTACTGAATCTTCTAGTTGTCCCTAATACTTCAATGCCCGTGTCGTCATGCCCACATGGTATCAGGGACGTCTTTGGACGATTCAACAAGTAAGAAGTTTGTGATATTTCTGAAGATCTATAGCTAGTGTCAAGTGCTGTGAGGTCACACCCTTGTAGCACTTCATCTGTCGTATTGACTGACATTGTTGAGACCACGGATGCTATATCAACTGGGTGACTAATCTAAACCAAATAAATTCTGGAGACATCATAAAGACAAGCCACTTAATTGACCCTCTTGTGAATAAATAAAGCACATATTTTACTGCAGGTTTGTGCTCTTATAGCTGTCATGCAAATAGGATAATTATCAGGACGTTTTTATTTTTTATTAATTATATCTTAATTAATTTAACCTTTTTTCCTAAAAGGTGCAATACAAATGAAATATATAAATATAAATTCAAAATATTTAAGAAATATAAGAAATATAATAATATAAATTAAAGTCAATACTGATATTGTCGTTTTGCTAGTTAGCTTCTTCGCTTATATCTACATGTACATGTAAATGAAATTATGCTATGCTGACTTAAAATTTCATCAGCTCACTAATGCAATTAATTGAGCAGTCTATTGGACAAATGTTTGTATTACAGAACCATAAGCATGACAGAGTCAATAGCAAAACATCAGTTATAGGCCTCTACACAATTCTTAAGACCTCTAAACACTGGAATAGTACTAGAATACAAAAGCTAAAAGCTGGTAAGGCTAATGTTAAAGCCAGTTTCCTCACTAGAAAGCGATGTCAGTGACGCGCAAGCCAAGGATTTGATCCCCGCACATACTGATCGGCGGTCGAATATCTTACCTACATCGCCACTGACTCCAGCCAATATACTATAATGCACGTTACTATAGTATGAAGCTCTAAAGATGGCTGAAACGACTATCTGATCTAATCGTTACTCCATGCTTCCTCCACTCTACTGCATCATACCTTGATGATGTTAGCTCTCAAAGTCTCACGTCCCTTGTTGTTTGTTCTTCTTCAAATCTAATAAACTCCGCCCTCTCTGCGCTCTGCACGTCCGCTCATTGCGATGACGTCATTTGATTGATGGATGATACAAGTTTATGGTAATGTGGCTGAAAGAGAGAATTCCAGAAGTTCATTCTTAAGGACATTCGGATTAACCGAGAGGTCAATGACGTATTGTACCGGTTGAGAAAGAGAGAGAGAGAGTGAGAGAGAGAGAGAGAGATAGTTCAAAGCGGTAATTCGAGTACCGGCTGGAGCCAGTGGCGATGTCGGTAAGATACTCGACCGCGGAGCAGTATGTGCTGGATTCAAATCATGAGCTCGAGCGTCACTGACATCGCTTTTGAGTGTTGAAACTGACGTTGATATTAGCTTAACCAGCTTTTTACTGAAGGAGTTCGTAGGTCCCTTATATATACGCCAGCTAGTGGAAGGGAACTCCTTTTATCTTACATTAGCTGTAACTGAATTAAAAAGTCCAGAGGTGATCAATTAATGATTTGATTGATTAATCAATTAATCAATTTATTGAAATGATTCATGTTGCAGATATGATATAGAAAATAGAGAATTCACTTGATATAAAATAAACCACAGCGCTTGACAAATAAATTTTGCTTTGATGACTCTTCGATATCATTTAATTATACCTTTTATTGACAATTTGATTAATTAAACGATCGATTGATTTGTTTATTGATTGCTTGAATGATTTATTTATTTGTTTATTTATTTATTTAACAGCACCCTTACTAGAACACTGGTGAGGACTTATTGATTGATTGTTTTATTCATTGATTGATTTATTTATTTATTTGTTTAATGATTGTTTGACTGATTCTCTTGTGTTCTCTGTGTACTCAGTCGTCATCGTGTGGTGCTTTAGCGCCTGTTTGTGTAAAGTCTGCAAGAGACGTCCCTGGCATTACCTTATGGCGAGGAATCGGACATTAAATTCTTATTGATTGATTGATTTATATCAATTTATCAATTTATTTATTTATTTCTGGTGAGGAATTATTGTTCAATACAATACAACTGTACTTTAAATAACCTACAATAAATAACGTTATGATTTGCTATATATAAAACAGGAATGACTGGAACAATTCTATGTAATAACATTCATTGTCTTTCCTCTCTTTGCTGCAGCTGTTTCGATGTTACGCTAATTCTAAGAGCGAATGTAGAATTTTTGCCGAGATTCGAACACTGTAACTCTAGAACTACAGGGCGAGAGCTGAAGAAATTGAATTTTTTCCTGAAGTAGATTCAGGTTTCCGTAAGTCAACAATAAAATGGTTTTTCTTTTCAGCTTCAGTGGAACAGGCTGAGAATAGAGAAGCGTTTTCAATCTTATCTCAGTTAACATTTCTTACTAAAATAATCATTAAATTAAACTTAAATGCTAATGAGTCTGAGCAAAATATTGCGGGGTCTATTGAGGTGGTGTAGTAAAATTTACTTAGTCTTTTAAAGCAAGAGATATGTTGCAATTTAATAGTTATAAATTTCGATAAAAAGTTAAGTGTTCGGTAGGCCTAAATGTTTGTGGGATTATTTGTTAATAAGTCTACTTAAACTTGAAGAAGTTTCATACTGTTTTTGGTTTATTTATTTGATATTAGTTTTGTTTTTGGTATCTGCAAAAGTTGATAATGTGATACGCGTAATTTATTTTAAGCCCTTTTACACAGTCGCACACATAGTAAAGCACATAGTAAAGCAAAGGAAAACCACCTCAACGTATTTCTAAATTTGTTAAAGACTACGCCATTTCGATTAGATTTATTAGTTGATCAGTGGAGTGCGCACTAGGTGAGAGATGCAAAACCTAATTATTGTAAGAGAACCACGGTATGAACTAGGATTGTGAGTCGTGAACTTTGAAATTACAGAGAACTAGTGATATATATATATATATATATATATATATATATATATATATATATATATATATATATATATATAATATATATATATATATATATATAGAGAGAGAGAGAGAGAGAGAGAGAGATAGACAGACAGACAGACAGACAGACAGAGACAGAGAGAGAAAGAAGAGGAAGTGATAAATTTGTCTTAGTTCTGCTCTCTGTCGAATAAATTTAACACGGATATAATGAAAATCTTCACAGCATTTATGGTACATTGCCAGAAGTGCGCCTTAGGATTAAGAGGTTCGGGTTCAAAACGAGATTCGGCTAAAAGTACCAATTTATCCTGGATGAGTGCATACTTGCACGCAGACACATCTAATGCAGTATACTGACAATCATGAATCAGTTACACGCCTAACTGACTAATTTGTGACTCATTTTGGCAGAATTTTTGACTGATGTTAAGATTCATTAACAACTGCAGCAGAGCCCTGACAAGTATTAGGGTCTTAGCAAGAACCCTAGCTGGGTACTGGCTCTCTTGTTAGAGGCTTTATTCATATCTTGTCTGTTTATGTGAGCTTTTTCTGTCGTTAGACGCTGTGTTCATAAGCAGATAAACTCAGAGTTAGCAACGAGGATCATCAACACGAAGAACTTGTTCAGACTATTTCATATAATTACTATGTTAGAACAGACTATTTCCTCCAGATGTCATTCATCTCATAGTCAGACTACATTTATCATTGGCTTACTAGACTATTTAAAAATATTTCAGACTATTTCGTATAATTCCAAACCATTACGTGCGCATCCTATACCAGACGCATTTAGACTGTTTTGCACTGTTCAAGATCATTAAATATATTATGATGAAAGAGATGATTAGAAATTGATTGCAATTGAGAACACGCAATGTTCGAAATACCAGCACGCCACATAGTGGCATAAAGGCACAGCTGTGCTTCTTGTGTGTCACTAGCAAGATACATCGTGGCATGTAGGCACATCGTGGCATAAAGGCACAGCTGTGCTTCTTGCGTGTCACTAGCAAGATACATCGTGGCATGTAGGCACATCGTGGCATAAAGGCACAGCTGTGCTTCTTGTGTGTCACTGCCAAGATACATCGTGGCATATAGGCATTGCTGTGGCATATAGGCCCAGCTGTGGCATGTAGGCACATAGTGGCATTTAGGCCCAGCTGTGGCATATAGGCCCAGCTGTGACATGTAGGTTCAGCTGTGGCATGTAGGCCCAGCTGTGGCATGTAGGCCCAACTGTGCCCTTGTTTGTCACTAGCACAGCAGTAGCCTGTAGGTTGGTAAAGCTAATGGTAATTCTAGTGTTAACAGCAGTTTCCTCACTCGAAAGCGATGTCAGTGACGGGCGAGTCCAGGATTTGACCCCGCACATACTGATCCGCGGTTGAGTGTCCGTCATCGCGACTGGCTGGAATGGCGATGTTCAGCTAGGGCAACAATAACCTCGAACCATTGTTCTCCATCCACCCAGTGTAGATCTAAGCATTTGTTAATTGTTTCGTCGTCGATTGATCTTCACTGGGCGGAATGATACTAAACGAATTCTCGATCCCATCCACTCTGCCATCAGTACGATGTTAGCAACATTTCTAAACCCGCATGAACAAAGGATCAATGCAACATTATGCAAAACATGTGCATTCGTTCTGTATACTTGACGCTAGAGAGAATTCACGCAACACTAAATGAACTCAGTCTCTGTTATATCACAATGTCTGCATAGTAACTGTGTAGGTTATAATCCGGCTTTTATTTGACTAGTCCTATATATGTACACAAATCTCTCATAGGCCTATATAAGGACTTAAGAAGTATCTGTAAAGTCGTCTCGAATATCAACTTACACAACTTTGTGACACCGCTGCAGAACTCGTCTTTGTCGTTAGTAGTAAATAATTACCGTAAAAGCAATTTAAGTTTGTAAGTGAATAATATATATACTGTATATATATATATATATATATATATATATATATATATATACATATATATAATGTATATATATAATTTTTTATCACTCATTTTTCATCATTTATCCTGACCATTTTTGATCACCGATCTGGCTTGCATTTGGATACTTACTACTCCTCTGCACATTTCTTTTGGACATTGGTCTGGGTGAATTGATCTGTAGTGACGTGTGCTGTGGGACGTCCCTGACATTATCCTTGGATGAAGGAAACGGACGTCAAACCTTTATTATTATTATTATTATTATTATTAATATACATATATTAATATAGATACATTTAATAGACGTCCCTGACATTGTCCGTGGATGAGGAAACGGTAGTTAAACCTTTGCGATTGTCATTATTGAACCGAGACGCCCAGAGAGCGTATGCGCACATTATGTTTAAGCCTCTACTGTTTACTGAAGTACTATGGTTTGGCACAAGAGTTGATCGAAACTGGAATATTGTTTCATTGTTTTTATTATTTGCTGTAAATTATAATTGCTGGTAGTTTCTTCTAATAGATTCATAAAGTCATATTAGTTATGTAATTTATCTGGGTTAATATATATGTATATATATAATACATATTCAGAGAATCCTACCGAATGAAAATAAAATAACTAAATCGAGTAAATACCGCTATTTAGCTGTAACATACAATTTAAATTGTTCATCCAGGTTTTCTCATGTATTTAATCTAGACCTGCCTAATTTGAATTTTAACATAGAATGTAAAGCAGTCATTAAATTGATATTTCAAACTGCAGCTCGAGTGTGTCGAGTAGTCTTGAATAGGAGCCTTGTGTATCTGTACATTGACGCTTAGCACTTTACCCTATTCGCGTATCTTATTTTCAGTTCCTATATCTGAGGCTTGTGATGATTTTTTATTTTTCTCGGCAGAGGCAGACCGAGATTAGGAATGTTATATTATTTAATGACCCACGTATATGTGGAAATGAAGAGAAAAGCGGAAGACAGAGAAGAGTTGAGGCGTTATATACCATGGACCTGCCCCAGTAGGTAGTGCACTAAAAGAGATAGCCTAGGATAGTACTTACGGAATAAGAAGTACCCTCGCCGGATATATTTTTAAAATAATTTAATGTACTTAATTGAAGTCTATATAACTGATTGATAATTGTATCCTGAATAAAAATTCTTTTAAACTTTAATATCTCTTCTGTAGCATTACATGTTCGTACTAACGCGAGGAATCCTGGCTAAATGCAGATCTCAAAAAGGGGTGGGTAACTTACACCCCTGACCTTCTATTTCGTATTCTTGGATTTTGTATCAGTTGTTTCCTCTTAGTAAAAATAGAAGAATATTAATAAAATAAAATAAATAAATAAAACTGGAAAAAAGGATTAACTGATGATATGGTATGAGACAGAGAGGAGTTGAGAAGATCTGCTTGTATCCTGACCAAGTTAAACTGGGATTAATGGGAAGATTATAATGATGACAATGTTTCCTCTTAGTCAGCCGTTGAATTGCTCTTTAACTGTACCAATCTGATCATACACTTAGCCCAGTTAGCAGCAAGCTGGCCTGGTGAGCAATAGTCTGCTGGTTCAAAATACGGCCCGATTAAAGGCTATCTAAGGGCTCCTCAGGAAACCACATCCCATTATTAATTGTCAATTGTGTTTTGTTGCCTCACAATGTTAAGTTATGCTTTAAAATTAACCTAAATTTTTAAAAATCTGATAGAAGAAATATAGACATGGCTTTAACATAAGTCTTTCCAATTATCATAGGTCTCCTCGAATAGTCTGAAATGTCTGAATGAAATAAACACTTTTCTACTTGTCATCCTTTCATTCGATTTTTCAGATATACACTTTTCCCTGAATCTATTTCAAAATAAGCGCCAAGATTCCGAAGTATTGAATTAATAGAAATAAAATAATATCTCGTCAGCATGCAACTCTTGTGTCGCCAGGCACGTCGTGCTATACAGGCACGATGAGACTTCGCCAGTTCTTTAGTGTGTTCCAGGAAATATTGAGTATAAACATTGAGTGAAACAATGAAATAATGCAAAGAAACAATGCAAAGTACTTTAATAATTCGGTACTGGCATACATAGTAAACTATTAGCTATGTGTCACAGTATTTTTAAGAAGTTGGTACTGGTACATACAGTATACTAGTATCTAGAAGCCGTCTTTATAGTACTTTAAGCAATCTGTCCTATATGTATGTGAATATTGTTCACCTAATATAGGCCAGATTCTTTAAATTATAAATAAGTTTAATGCATTATTCGCATGTCTGTCATTTTGATCCTAGTTGCTCATTTCTCATTCTCACGGTTTTATGGAAACTGAAATGTCGTTTGAAACTAGATTAAATAAAGTCCTAAATTGAGTATTAGCTTAGTTACATTCTGATATATTCTAATGGATTAATGGACATCATATCTACCTGAAATATTATTTGAAACTAGATTAAATAAACTCCTAAATTCAGTAGAGGGTTAGTTTCATTGTGATATATTCGGATGGATTAATAAACATCATATATAGATAGCATCAGGTTCGTTAGTTAATATTTAAGATTATCTCAGAATGCAAGTTGAACAAGGATCAAGAACTGATGGAACTGAGAAAGGTTTTTGGAGGACAGCCTTGGCAGAGTTCACCTTTTCCACTTCCTTTCACGGTCTGAGATATTGCTTCGAGTTCCAGAGAAAAAATATCGCTTCCAAGTAGGTCAATAAATCTATGAATCAATCCACCAATCAATCAATCGAATCAATCAATTAATTAATTAATCAATCAATTAAGTAATCAATCAATTTGTTGCAGCTTTCCGTGGACTGAAACTTGGTTAATCTATCCAGGCGTTATTTATTATTTCATATTTCTCATTTTCAAGGTAACCTGACTTATTAACGGTTATACCATTGACATAAATATTGTAATCTATTAACACAGTTCACATCAATCTAACTAACATGGTATGACTAGACTGTTGCATATCTAACCCTAAGCTTTAAATTGTACTGTACAATGCATACACACAACTACTACTACCCTTATTTTATGACCGGTTGTAAGTAAATAACTTCTCCGTCTAGGATTTTCATATAGAATTTTCTATTTATCATCATTTAATTATAAGTGAAAACAATATTAATTGGAAACATCGGACGGTGGAAATTGGAAGAATTTTGGAGAGAGTGGGTATTCCACTTCTTATTTCTGCTTTCTTATTCCTGGACTCGCCCGTCACTGACATTGCTTTCGAGTGAGGAAACTGACGTTAACCTTGGCTTTTAGCTTTACTTAATTATAAGAGAAATTTATATCGTTAAGAACGCATTTTAAATGCTGGAGTATACTGAACGCAGGTTCCTGTGGGGTGTGGTAGTGATTGTGGCTCAAGCCTTCACCATCTTCTTCCTCGTCGAGAAGATTCTCTTCCTCACGTCCCACCCGAGGAGAATAGATCTAAACATCGTCAGAGAGAGTCAGTTGCGATTTCCCGCAGTCACCATCTGCAATCAGAACCCGCATAGGTCGGTACTGTAGCAGTCTACTAGTCAATCTCTCTCTCTCTTAGTGCACTGTCTACTGGCATGTCCATGATATAGAATGCCTCCACTCTTCTCTCTCTTCCGCTTTCCTCTTCATTGTCCACATATGACTTGGTCTGTAAATCATCTAACATTCCTAATCTCGGCCTGCCTCTGCCTCTATTTCTTTCCATTCATTTTACTCAATTGATGATCGAATTAGGAAGACAGAGCAGAAGGAAATAGAGACAGTGGCAGGCCGAGATTCGATATGTTAGATGATTTAATGATCCACTCATGTGTGGGCATGAAGAGGAAAGGGGAAGACAGAGTTAATTGGAGGCGCTGTTTGCCATAATTAGTCCATATTAAAACTAAATGTTCTATTTATTTTAAATGTTCTAAATGTTTTTAACTAAATGTTCTAAATGTTTTTAACTAAATGTTCTAAATGTTTTTAACTAAATGTTCTAAATGTTTTTAACTAAATGTTCTAAATGTTTTCAACTTAATTTTCTGTATGTATTTAACTAAATCTTCTATCTGTTTTTGCTAGATTTCCTATTTGTTATTCTGAAAATGATTTTCTGTTATCAGACTGACTGATCTGCAAAAGTCAGGGTTATATGATTTGATGGTGAACAGCGAAGTTAATCTCACTAATAAGGGTAAATCACTTACATTTGATTTACTCGCTACGGTTGCTCTTAAATTGTATTTATTATTCAATTCGTTTAAGTAATTTTTCTTTACACATGGTTAATTTGTTTCAAAGAAAGAATTGTGTATAGCTTATGAGTACTTTTATGGTATGTAACGGAGTAAAGTGAAATAGGAAAAGAAATATCAGAAATAGCATTCTTGTCTTACGTCCATTTCTTGAAATGTTGAAATAAGGTAAACGTATAAAAGTATACGTATAAAGCGCCGCCTTATACTAAATGCCACAGTAGAGCTGAATGGACAGTGAAGGACAAATAGCCTAGTGGTATAGTACCACAATCGATGTAGCGACTAGATCTCTGCAGGTCTGGATTATAAGCGACCAGTTGGTCTAAAACACAGAAATCATCACCACATGGCTACAAATCTCTTCACTGTCATATCTGCGTCAGACGCCTCTTACGACCACGTGCAGTTGTCGATAGGTTCATTAAGATTACCGCGTGGTTAAAAATCTCTTCACTCTCATATCTGCGTCAGTCGCCTCTTACTTCAGTCGTCCTTCTCTCGGTAGGTTCAATTCTCAACAACCGCTATTACTCTACCGCAGGTTGTGAGAGGTACGAATGGCTTGAGGCAATCTGTTCCATAGAGAGGGGTTTCCCCATCATCGCCATCAGCTCGACATCACGAGAGGTGTGCAGACAGCTCTGCTCTGATCCCTACAGCTCCTCCTGTAGCGGCTTTCTCTTCCACAGGTCCAACAACAGCTGTCACCTCACACCCTACACCGGCCTGTGGGTCTACAAGCTGCAGGGTCCGGGACAGGTCCGTGAAGTGGATTGGAGCAGGAAGTGTCCGGATACTGAGTTCTACAGGAGACTGCGATGTCCTCGTATGTTCATGCCTGTTATTCTCTTTTAATTCTTTAAATTTTAATTCTTTATTAGGGATCAAGGGATGCGAAATGATCCTGATGACTTCTGAATTCTTGCATTTTAATCTTACTATAAATTGTGTTTAATTACACCAATAAGAGACAAAGCAATAAGTGAAGGACCTGTCAGCTAATTGATTTTACTTTATTTCCCTATATCCTTTAACTGATTTTCTACATTTTGGAGTTTGCACCGTTTCTGGACCTTCATTTTCCTCGCCGGCTTTAATTAGTGTCACTCAATAGTGCTCGCTGATGTCATTGATGACTGTAGCACTCAAATTGCTGTTATTATTATTAATCACGCAGCTTCAGGAAGCATGCTCTGTGACTTTGAGACTGACGCTTGCCCAATGAGAAATACAGAGGAGGCGGGGCCTTGGGCTGAGGGGGAGGAGCTCTGGGCTAAGGGGGTGGGGCTTTGGACAGAGGAGGCGGGGCTCTGGAGGAGAGCTAAGGCTAGTGCTGTGGGGCTGCTGGCAGATACAACTCTCAACATAGGTAATCAGTCAGTCAATCAATCAATAAATCAATCAATCATTTGATCAATCAGTCAATCATTCAATCAATCAATCAATCAATAATCATTCAATTAATCAATCAATCAGTCATAAGACAAAATAATTTACAGTCAGCTGTTTGATTGATCTTATCGGTTACTAAGCAGTGAATATTGCCTTTAAATCAATCAACAAATAACCGACTAATAGATCAAAATCAAAGTTTCAGATGAGTAGATCAATTAATTAGAGGCAGATAAATCAGTTTATGAGATACTGGTAGGTAATATGTTCACTGAAAGATCAATAAATCGATCTGTAAAGTAGCAATCATGCAATTTAGTTAAATACAGTCGATTTAATTAAATTCGATCATCTTTTCTGAAATAAATGGTTTACACCAGGCTATTCTTAACTTTTCTTTCAGGCTCAGGTCACGTGCTAGCGATGCCTATGACTAATGCTCAGCCTGGAGTGATTGGCCAATTAGAGACAGACTACTATAACACTACCGGGTTATGTGTCGAGTTCTTCTATTGGCTGAAATTTGAAGTTGATCCACCAAGTATAACGTTTAGTTTGATAACTGAAGAAATGGAAGAAGAATTTCTAGAAGTATCGGATTTGGAGTCAGACGCTGCGGCATGGGTTCGATTCTTTGTCAAGCTGAAGGAGGGGCTACATCGAATACGTGTAACAGCGAGAAGAGCGTTTCGTGGATCCAGTGGAATATTCATGGATGACTTCGTAGCCATGCCGTGTCAGGATTTCGGTACGTATAGACATTATAACAGAGAATATATATATATATATATATATATATATATATATATATATATATATACATGTATATATATATATTGATATATATATATATATATATGTACATGTATATATAAATCACATATTAATGTATATATACATACATATGGTCAATTAAAAGAGGTCAGAGAAGGTGGAATGGAAGGAAAAAGAGGCAGGGGCAGGCCAAGATTAGGTATGTTAGATGATTTAAAGACACACTTATATGTGGAAATGAAGAGGAAATCGGAAGACAGAGAAGAGTGGAGGCGTTATATACCATGGACCTGCCAGTAGGCAGTGCTCTAAGAGAGAGAGAGAGATGATTTAAAGACCCACTTATATGTGGAAATGAAAAGGAAGCCGGAAGACAGAGAAGAGTGGAGGCGTTATATACCATGGACCTGCCAGTAGGCAGTGCACTAAGAGAGTAAGAGAGATACATACTTACATAAAATATATACCTGAATATATAGTATATATATCGAGTGGTACGTGTTTAATAATAATAACACACATTATATTGAAATGATCAATTATGTTGATATCTATCACTTTTAATACCACATGTATAAACCGTTACGCAATTTAGACCATTTTCCGTATAACCAGTCCAGTGAATGTCCGAGATTTTACTCTCAGATCAGCGCAGCCTGGATTCGAACTCACGAGGATTCAGTTCACCTCAGGGTCTGCCATTTAAAACTTCACGACGTTATTTACACCTCCAACCATTGCGCTATTGAGACATTCAATTGTGTAACAGACGAAGAGGTGGAATGCCTGACTGATCCTGCAGGCAGTGCCTACTCGGGCACCAGGGACGTTGCCTCACAGCCTAGCATCCCGTGCCTGAACTGGACCGAGGTCCATGCCTCCTATCTCATCCTAAATCCTGACGATGAGAAACTGACGAATGCAAGCAACTTCTGCAGACAGGGGTTCACTAAAGATCTGTGGCCTTCACCTTCCTGCTATGTGCTCGATGACGAGGATGTGACGAATACGTCGAGAGCTGCCCCCTGTCGAATTGGATTCTGTTGTTAGTAGTCTACACTATCTCTCTCTCTCTCTCTCTCTCTCTCTCTCTTAGTGCACTGCCTACTGGCAGGTCCATGGGATATATCGCCTCCACTCTTCTCTGTCTTCCGCATTCCTCTTCATGTGAGTGGGTCTTTAAATCATCTAACATAACTAATCTCGGCCTGCCCCTGCCTATAACTATATATATATTATATAAGTTTTTCCCGTTAACTGCACGTGTCGTAAGAGGCGACCCAAGAGCTCTTCTTCGAGCTCTGTTCCCCTCAAGCCTCCTCCTCTGCTGATCTCAATCCTTCACAAAGTCATCTGCAAGAACTGAGGAATGCAACAAGAAACCACCTCAGAAGCCATATTTTCCTAAGCTGTAGCCAACGTACGGCTAGATAAATCATGGATTGTGAAATGAATAACTCGTTGATCTATGGAGTGCTCTTTTTAAGCCTTTTAGTAGACTATGAGTAAGAACGAGTACAATGGACCTGCCATGTGTCTTGTATTGTTCATTATACTAAACTGTACTTCGCTGAACTGAATCGTAGTGCATTGCATCGTATTGCATTGTGTTGTATCGCACTCTACTGTACTATACTGTACTTCATTGTATTGTATCGTATTGTATTGCATTGCATCGTATTGCTTTGTGTTGTATTGTATTGCTTTGTATTGCATCGTATTGCTTTGTGTTGTATCGTATTGCATTGCATTATATCGTATTGCTTTGTATTGCATCGCACTCTACTGTACTATACTGTACTTCATTGTATTGTATCGTATTGTATTGCATTGCATCGTATTGCTTTGCATTATATCGCACTCTACTGTACTATACTGTACTTCATTGTATTGTATCATATTGTATTGCATTGCATCGTATTGCTTTGTGTTGTATCGTATTGCTTTGTATTGCATCGTATTGCTTGGTGTGGTATCGTATTGCTTTGTGTTGTATCGTATTGCTTTGTATTGCATCGTATTGCTTTGTGTTGTATCGTATTGCTTTGTATTGCATCGTATTGCTTTGTGTTGTATCGTATTGCTTTGTGTTGTATCGTATTGCTTTGTATTGCATCGTATTGCTTTGTATTGTATAGTATCGCACTCTACTGTACTATACTGTACTTCATTGTATCGAATCGTACCGTACCTTATCGTAACGTATAGTATTGCAACGTATCGTATCATATTGTATTGTATTGTTTTGTATCGTATCCTATCCTATCATATAGTATCGTATCGTATTGTATCATATAGCATTGTATTGTATTGTATCGTATTGTATCATATAGTATTGTATTGTATCGTATTGTATCGTATTGTATTGTATCGTATTGTATCGTATTGTATTGTATTGTATCGCAGCTTGTAGAAGCAACAGCACATACCAGTGTGACAGTGGTCAGTGCTTACCAAGGGCTCTGCTGTGTAACGGGGTCAACGAGTGCTCTACGGGAGATGATGAGGACGTTAAATCCTGTGGTGAGCTCTCACTTTTTGTTATAGTCTATAGAACTATTCTCTCTCTCTCTCTCTCTGTATCTCTATCTCTTTCTCTCTCCCTGATCTGATAGGTTAATAATAACAACATGATGTATATGTAGGTGCTAGGAGAACAACAACAACATGATGTTATATGTAGGTGCTAGGAGAACAACAACAACATGATGAGAACAACAACAACATGATGTTATATGTAGGTGCTAGGAGACAACAACAACATGATGCTGTATGTAGGTGCTAGGAGATCGCTCTGGTGTGACTTTGAGGAAGATTACAGATGTGGCTACAGGACTACAACAGTTGGCACGATGTCTTGGGTTAGAGCCACGGGGAGCCAGCAACAACAACAACAACAGTGGACCCAGGGGCCCAGAGTGGACGGCAGCAACTCTCCGAGTGGTCAGTGATTCGCTTGATATTGTAATGGACGAGTGATTCGCTTGATATTGTGATGGACGAGTGATTCGCATGATATTGTGATGGACGAGTGATTCGCATGATATTGTGATGGACGAGTGATTCGTTTGATATTGTGATGGACGAGTGGTCAGTGATTCGTTTGATATTGTGATGGACGAGTGGTCAGTGATTCGCTTGATATTGTGATGGACGAGTGATCAATGAATCCTTTATCAGATTTTACTAGTATTCTATTGACAATGATGTGGTTGGTAGATCAGGTGTTGTTGTTGTTGTTATCACGCAGGTTACTACATGATGATAAGCGGTATTGCGGGTAGATCAGGAGACTTGGCTCAGCTCATTTCGCCTCTTCATAACTCCACCTCTTCCACCCTCATCCTCTTCCGCTATGGACTCATGTCCTCCAGTTCTCAGGATGCGGATGCTCGTCTGTCTCTAAGGATTCAGTCAGCTCTGGGACTCGATGTCTGGATGGAGGTACTCGCTGCGGGTCCCACTGGATCAGCTCTCACCGGCTGGACCTCTCGATCAGTCTGTCTGCCTCCAGGAACCCACCGGCTCGTGTTCGAAGCCTCGAGAGGTCGGCCCTACCTCACGACATTCGTTGTGGACAGCATCGAGCAGGCCTCAGGGTCGTGTAGACACCCCAGTGTGTCTAGATACGACCCCTCAGGTAAGTCTACGAGATCCATTAATTAACTATTTATTAACTAGCTATTAATGGACCCTCTCTTCTCCAGTACCCTCTCTGATGGCCGTGGTGAGCAAATTTTAGTTTCTGTTTGATGCTACATATGTTGATTCTCACTTTTGTCTGCTGATTTATCTGTTTTCACAATTATTTGTCGATGTTCGATGAATTTCTAAATAAACATATGTACTACTAATGGATCTATTATATCCATTGATGAACTGTTTATTAACTATTAACGAGTCCAATAGATCTATTAATAAACTATTTACTAACTATTAACTAACGAGTCTGCTAAATCTATTAATAAACTATTTGATCTAATAATAAACAATTTGCTAACTATTAATTAATAGGTTTATTAAATATATTAATAAACTATTTATTATCTACTAACTAACGAGTCTGTTGGATCTATTAATATACTATATACTGACTATGAACTAACTAGTCTATTAAATCTACATGTATTAATTAACTATTTACTAACTATTAACTAACGAGTCGGTTAAATCCACTAATTAACTATTTATTAACTATTAACTAGTGAGTTTATTAAATCTATTAATAAACTCCTTGTATCTATAGCTATTAATGAATTTATTAAATCTATTTTTAATAAACAATTTACTAACTGTTTACTAATGCGTCTATTATATTTACTAATAAACTATACATGTATACTAACTACTAACTAACGATTCCATTAGATCTATTAACAATTGACAGGTGTAGAGTCACTGAACTGTCAGTTCTCAAGAGATCTCTGTAAGTTTTCTCTCACATCATCCTCCTCTCTTCTCACACACAGGATTCAACCATTCATAGAACCAGCGGGCGGCGCCACCTCAGGTTCAGTGTCCTCTAAGTCATTTATTTATTTATTGCTTTATTTCAGGCGTAATAACCCATACATGAATCTTACACATACAACAATGCAACAAAAACCAGACAAGCAAATAGACTGTGCATAAATTGAGCTATAAGACAGTTACTTACAGAATTAGGCATACAAAGCTATAATAAGCTCAGAATATCAAAACACTTAGGCTAACTTGCATATTAGTATTATCCATCAAGCACATTCTAAACTTTAATCTCTAATTAGAAACTGTAAGCATTTATATACCTACAAATTATTCTATTAAATCGTTTAAATAAGAAATTATTCTTAAATCAGACTCTGGAAAGAATCAGAGCTGGAAGTTTTGAGAGTTAATCTATTATTAGATTTTTCCAACAAAATATTCGAATATTAATAAAACTGTATTTATAGTGAATGCGGATAAAATTAAAATCGTTGAATCTGAACAACTAGATTAATAGGATAAGAAACTATTGAGTCATATGCATTTCATAAGTTAAAGAAATTCCGTGATGTCATTTTACTGTCGCACCAGAATGCTACAGTTGATAAATAGTTGCATTTATTAATTTCTTAACATTGGCTTTTTAAACTTATTTGTTAATCACATTTTCCACCCGCAGCCTCAGCACTACACCTAACTCTACAGCCTATCTCAGGATCTCCTCCACTCACCCAATCCATCCTACCCCTAGACTATGAACAATCCTTCTCCATGACGTCACCTAGCTTCCGCATGACGCAATCAAGCTGTCTCACATTCTCATTCTACTCTCTGACGTCATTCTACGTCACACTGCGCTACGCCACAGAGTCGTTGGGAGACTACAGAGAGAAACTTCTGCACAGAAACTTTGCCGGCACCTCGGCCTGGAATGAGCTGAGGCTGAACCTATCAGTGGTGGAAGAGTCACGAGACGAAGTTTACTCCGTGGTGATTGAGAGCAGGACCAGACAGCCAGGATTGCTGGCGGTTATCAGGAACGTTCAGGTCCTGCCTGGAAAAACCTGCGAGACCAACTACAGCTCTGTCATAGAGTCAGGTCTGTCATAACATGTCATAACAAGCTGTCATAATATGTGATAACCATCAATTTCATAGCGTCAGGTAGGGTGTGTGTCATAACATGTAATAACATGTCAAAGCATGCCACAACAAGCTGTTATATCATCAGCTAGGGTCCATATCATAGCATGTCATAATAAGCTATGCCATAGCATCAGGTATAGTATGGTCCGTGTGATTTGTTTCGATCATATTAGTATATCGTAGCCACCTTGTCTCAGAAACAAGAGGTCCTCTATTCGATTCCATGCCGCACTGCAAGAGATAGTATGGCTTAGCCTCTAGCAGGTCGGCAGGTTGTCTGACTGAGGACCTATAGGTGCAGGGTTCAAATCTCTTCATTCCAATTTATCGGCACGTGCAGGTTCAGGGCTTATCCTGTCACTGATGTGAGTTTAAGAAAGGAAACTGACGTTAAAATGGCCGTTTAGTTGTTAATGAAGCATACGCTTAAGCAGCTTTAAGATTTAGCTTTGCCATTTCGTGAAATTATTGTTGCCATAACGGACTTAGAAGGCGGTGTCAGAATGGATTGACAATTTGCGTTTCGGGTTTTAAAAAAAATATAGATATAACAAGACGTATTAAACAGGTGTCTTGCAGTTATTTTTCCGCATATCTAAAGAATATTTTTAGTGTATTTATGACTGTAATTGTAATTAATTATTACTAGTTATCTATTGATTATTAATAATAGTCTAATTAACTATAATGCATTGTGGTCTATACTCACTTAATATTGCGGCATATTAATGAAATTTAAGTCCAATCTTAGTCATTTATTAACTCTGATCTGATTATCGAATATTTCTAAAAAAGAAATTGTATTATTCAAAAATGGATTAAAAATTTTGTGTATTTACAGAAAAGTTTAACTGTGAGAAAGATTCCATATTTAACCCTCAGCAGTGCGTGATTATGGATATAACAGAGAATTCCAACCACTGGTTGATAACAAGTAAGTGTGATAACCACTATCACTGGCTGATAGCAAGTAAGTGTGATAACCACTATCACTGACTGATAACAAGTAAGTGTGATAAGCACTATCACTGGTTGATAACAAGTAAGTGTAATAACCACTATCACTGACTTCGGGTCAGTATCAGGACATTAAATTCTAATTGATTGATTTGCACTCAACAGATCAAGGTGGAGTTGGAAACATTCGGAGTGAATTTGACGGAGATGTAGAGAGCGCAGCAGTGTTTACCTCTCCATACTTCTCCACACCAGTCTCAATATTGGATGCTCGTTGCTTTGTCAAAGTCGACACCAACACAGTCTCACAGAACCTAAAACTGACGTTAAGCCTGATTGATCGCGGAGGTCAGGTTATAGAGTAAGTGGAGAAATTCTACTAAGTACTGATGATGATGATGATGATGATAAATGATGATAAGTACTGATGAGAATTTTCGGTATATCCAGTACTGACTGTTTAACTGGCTGGAGCCAGTGGCGACGTCGGCAAGATACTCGACCGCGGATCGGTATGTGCGGGGTTCAAATCCTGAGCTCGGCCGTCACTGACATCGCTTTCGTGTAAGGAAACTGACGTTAACCTCAGCTTTTAACTAATGACTTCTCAACGTCACGGTAATTACCAGCACTACCCTCACGTTCTTAAATGTTGCTCCTAAATATCATAATTCTTCTGCTTCCCGTGTTGTGTCCGGGATGTTTGAAGAATTGACCAACCGGTGACTGCACGTGTAGAAAAAGGCGACTAAAGCACTAAGATCCACACCAACGTCAGAAAGGGCATTCGATTGGTGAGCGGCTAGGCTCCAGAAATTGTTACAAAAATTTTAACGAATGGAAAAGTCTCAAATAGGGGATTGGCTGATGGATGATATGACGTAGTACGGAGAGGAATTGAGACAGTCTGTTTGTATCCTGACCCTGGTTAAACTGGGATTAAAGGTAGGATGATCATCATCATAATTCTTCTGCCTAAATTTACTTCCATCTACTATACTATAACATAATTTTCTGGTAGTTACGATATAAGGGAGAAGAAAGATGCTAGCTATTGTGATAATTATCATAATAGAAATAATTATAATGATCATAATTATTAATTATGATCAATTAATCATAATTAATAATTATGATCAATTAATCATAATTAATTATAATTAATAATTATGATTAATTGATCATAATTAATAATTATGATTAATTGATCATAATTAATAATTATGATAAATTAATCATAATTAATAATTATGATCAATTAATCATAATTTAATAATTATGATCAATTAATCGTAATTAATAATTATGATTAATAATTATGATAATTAATTTTTATGATAATTACTGTGCTTAGCTGGGTCACCTGTCTACCAGCCAGCCTATGTGGCTGTCAGCTACTGGGGGTTCAGGTTTGTAGAGAGCTCAGGTTAGAGATAGTGGCCACACAGCACTACACAACTCCGCGACCAATCAGAGAACAGATAAACATTGCTCTCATCCAACATGGACCGAGGCTCGAGTGTGTCTCAATACGTCCTCCATGTCAGTTGATTTCTTCAAATATCTCTTTCCCTCTCTCTTTCTCTCTCTCACTATCACTATTTATCACTTTCTCACTCTCTCTTTCTTTCTCTCTCTCTCTCTCTCTCTCTCTCTCTCTCTCTCTATATATATATATATATATATATATATATATATAATATATATATATAAAAGATATCTATATATATATCTCTCTCTCTTTTATCCCTCATCACTTTCTCTCTATCTGTCTCTAACTCTCTCTCTCTCTCCATAACTTTCTCTCTCTCCATATCTCTCTCTCCCTCTCTCTCCCTCTCTCTCCCTCTCTTTCCCTCTCTCTCTCTCTATCTGTCTCTCTCTCTCTCTACTGCTAATTCTTTACATCTAGAATGGTGTGGGGCTCCACCAGTGAGTGACGTTTGATGCTGCACCAGTTGATTGCGTGGGACGTCCCTGAATTGACGCGACTGACTGACTGATTGATTGATTGATTGTTTGATTGATCGACTGACTGACTCACTCACTCACTGACTGACTCACTGACTGACTCACTGACTGACTCACTCACTGACTCACTCACTGACTAACAGACAGACCGCCCAACCGACCGACCGACCGACCAACCGACCGACCGACTAAACAAACTAACGTAAGAAAGTACGAACGAAAACTAACCGATTCATTAAACGATTTATTGACTGATTGAACGATTGAATTGATTATAGGCTATTCATTGTTTTTATCAGCATAAAATAATAAATAAACCAATCAATCAATTGATCAGTTAAGATTTTGATTAACACTTGATAGATCAGGGCGACTTTGGTTGTTTATTCACGGTCTCTCAGTGCCCATTCGTCTACTCATGGTACTGGGTCCAGCATACAGCTGCCGAAACATCGCGTAAGATCCATCAATCAATCAATTAATGAATCAGTTGATTAATTAAGTTATTAATTAACACTTGATAGATGGAAAAGATAACAATTGCTTGTTCACGACTACTGAATGCCCATTCGTCTACTCGTGGTACTGGATACAACATACATATGTCGAAACTTCGCGTAAGATCAATCAATCAATCAATAATAGATCAATCAATATCAAAGGGAATCGATCAAAAACTCAGTCAATTCATTTACTCGTTCTTTCATTTATTCACTCAGTCATTTATTCAACTGAATTAATGTCAACTGAATTTTATTCAACTGAATTAATGTCATTCGTTGATCGCTGAGGTAGTGTAACGCTCGTAGTTACTAACTCGTCATGATCAGCAGATTACTTATGCATCTGTTGTAGGTTAAAGGACTGTTTAGACATTTTGATATTCACAAATAATTGTTGCATGGATATTAACCACAAGGTCAACCGCCAAAATTATAGAGCTCATCCAATCACAGCGCTGTCCGTCAGGCTGATCGACCAATCAGCTTACTTCGTAAACAGGTCTAGAATATTATCTCTTAATCAATTGATTAGCAAATCAGCGGTGTAAACGCCCGAAAACAGGCGCGCAGCTACGCATTACTTTACACAGCGATTTAAGCTATGATGCATTTCTACATTTCCATTTCCTTTCATTTCGTTACATTTCTCTTGTATATTATATTGTGGTCCATTCTGTCGTATTATATCGAACTGTATCGCATTGTAAAGTATTGTATAGTATTTTACCGTATTGTATCGCATTGTATGGTATTGTATCGTGTATTATAGTATTATATAGTATTTTCTAGAATCGTACCGTATTGACAAGTATCGTATTGTCTAGTATCGGATCGTATAATATGGTATTATAGCGTATAGTCTAGTAAAAAAGCTGGTAAAGCTAAGGTTAACGTCAGTTTCCTCACTCGAAAGCAATGTCAGTTACATCAGTTAGTATCGTATCGTATTGACAAGTATCGTATTGTCAAGTATCGTATCGTATAGTATAGTATCGTATCGTACTGTCTAATATTGTATCGTATTGTATAGTATCGTATTGTATAGTATTGTATTGTATAGTATTGTATCGTATTGTTACGCAGCTCCATACGCAGGGATAGCCTATATAAACGAGACCCACGGCTCGAGGGACATGGAGGACATCAACCTGATCAATGATCGACTGAACACCCTTCTCTCTCCCAGGTCCTCTGGGTACAGGAGTCAGGGAGTCACGTTCAACCAGTGCAACCCTCGCTACTTCAGCGACTCCGCCTATTTCGACGTCTATATCTGCTCCTCATTAGGTAAATCTCTCTCTCTCTCTCTCTGTCTCTCTCGAGTGTTCTGCCAAGCGGCAGGTCCATGGTACATATTCGTACTCTCTAGTCTGCAATCACACGCCATCGACATGCAGTGCACTTCGTAGAGCATTTCTTAGAGCACTTCGTCCCTGAAATTGCCATATGGCGAGGATCCGAACGTTAAATTCATATTGATTGATTGATTGTTTAGTTCATAGGTAAGCAAGTTAATCCTTTCATATATAGCTATACCTTACGTATACCTTGTGTAGCCTCTCTCTCACTCTTTTTGTGCACTGCCTACTGGCAGGTCCATGGTATATAACGTCTTCATTCATCTCAATCTTCTGTTGAGTGTTTACCACTTCATGTCCACATGCGAGTGGACCTTGAAATCATCTAACATATTATTAACAAGGAAAACTTATATAGCAGTGTCATATCCGAACTCGGTCTTCGAGACTACACTACAGAAAGAGTTCAATCGCAGTAATAAGCTAAATAACAATTACATTTAAATTAATATGTAAGACTAGTAAAAATGTCTACAAATTAGTGTTTAATTGTATAATCTTTAGTCACCAAACAGGTGGCAGTATTTCAAAAAAGGAAAATAAGACAACATAAAAATACAAACTGAATTAGGCAAACAAAATAAATTTCATATCATTACAATACTGTACGATTGTCTACTAATATGTCTCAGGGCAGCCACTCATGAAGCTCTTCACGGTGAACTCTGACAACATAAATCGCCTGCAGGGCTGCGTCGCTGATAAGGAGATTCATGTCCTCCTAGCGGCCTTCAGTCTCGCCGGGCCTGCATGTCTGGGCGCTGTGAGTATTGTCAGTGTCGACTGTCGTGCCATAGCCACTATCCGTGAGTATTCTAGTCCGTAAACACCTCAATATCTATCAATCAATCAATCTATCTATCAATCAATCAATAGTAATTAACGTATCAATAGGCACTGTTCCCTCTTTCTCTTTCTCTCTCTCTCTCTTTCTCCTCTCCCTCAGTGCACTGCCTACTGGCAGATCCGTGGTATCTAGTTAAATCTTTGTTATTAGCAATAAGTTAAAGTATTTAAGCATATAACGCCTCCAATCTTTTCCGTCTTCCGTTTTGATCTTCATGTTCACATACGACTGGATCTTTAAATCATCTATAACATTCCTTTTGATACCATTATTCTTGGGGGATTCTGCTTATGATGAGGTGGCCTCCCGTGCCTTCCTCAGCTTCGACTAACATTTACTGGGCGGGGGCGTCATTCATTGAGAACACTATCCTTTAACTTTAACTGAGAACAGCAACAACAACGTGATACATATACATGTGCCACTGTTGTGCAAATTTAATTGCAGTTTAGTTACAGCTGTTGTGCAACGATATCTAATAATATGTATATTGTTAAATGTTTTAAGCTTGTGCCAGGGCTCGAGGCTGCATCGAGAGAGCTGTGAGTCTGAATAAATTTGTGTCTTGGAGATTTGTGAGAGCACTTAACATGGAGTTCCACGGAGACTGTTAAGTATTGCTCGTTGTCTACACGTTATCCTCCTTCCTTTTCTTACTATGGCTAATTGTCTTACTGCTTGACTTTCTATGTCAGCTTCTATTCTCTAGTATAGTTAATTGTCACACTGCTAGTCTTTCTATGTCAGCTTCTGTTCTCTAGTATTGCTAATTGTTTTACTGCTAGTCTTTCTTTGTCAGCTTCTATTCCCTACTATTGCTAATTGTCATACTGTTAGTCTTTCTATGTCATATTCTATTCTCTAGTATTGCTAATTGTCTTACTGCTTGACATTCTATGTCAACTTCGATGTTTTATTTGCCCACCAGACGGCGTATTCTTGCGCTATGACATGGACGGAGTCATTCCACGCTTAGATGAACTCACCGACAACTGGATATATCTCTTAGGACACGGCTACATGACGGCTAACATCAGCCTGGAGACGAAGGCCTGTCCGAACATGAACGCCTGCGGTACAACGCCGATAACCGTAAGTGAACAGTCAGGGGCGTCCACACGATGTAAACAATGACGTAGGTTTCCTCTTTTGAAAAATAGGGAGGAGTGGATATAAGTATTAATCTTTTAAAATAGGGTGGAGTGAGAAAATTGCGCTGCGTGAGTTATGCGTTAATACGTCGTTGATACGTCGTTGAAACGTCGTTAATACGTCGTTGATACGTCGTTAATACGCCGTTAATACGCCGTTGATACGTCGTTGATACGTCGTAGATACGTCGTTGAAATGTCGTTGAAACGTCGTTGATACGTCGTTGAAACGTCGTTGATACGTCGTTAATACGTCTTTAACACGTCGTTAATACGTCGTTGATACGTCGTTAATACGTCGTTGATACGTCGTTGAAACGTCGTTAATACGCCGTTAATACGTCGTTGATACATCGTTAATACGTCGTTGATACGTCGTTGAAACGTCGTTGAAACATCGTTAATACGTCGTTGATACGTCGTTGAAACGTCGTTAATACGCCGTTAATACGTCGTTGATACATCGTTAATACGTCGTTGAAACGTCGTTGATACGTCGTTAATACGTCTTTGAAACGTCGTTGATACGTCGTTGATACGTCGTTGATACGACGTTGCTCTGGGAGGGGAGGGTTAGGGGTAGACGCCCTAAGTACCGTAACCTATGATATGTGCCGACGATCCTAAATGTGACTGACGACCTCGTAGCTCTACGGTATTCATAAATTATATATTATGTATTTATTTTGGATTAGAAGATCAGAAAGGTAAGTAGGTTTTCCAAAGATAAGTGTTTTGAAAGTTAACAAAACGATTTTAAACTTAATACTTTCAACTAACCATTCCTTGAATAGGTTGGCTTGTTATGCAATTTATCGGAGCTTTCCAAATCCTCGAATTTATCCTAGACTATTAGTTGCTCTGTGAATCCAATTTACCAGTCCTAACGTTTCTGTCTCTCTGAGCGCTTAGGAAACTCGTGTACATGCGACAGATACGCAGACAGACATCTGGAGGTGTACAGAGTGAAACAAGGAGTATATTGAGTGAAAGAGGAGGAACAGTTAGGCTGGAGAATCTAGAGACAGAAAATGGAGCCATACTCATCTCTATATCATCTAGAACAGCTGCCTACATCTTCAGCCTTACCTACTCTATACAACCTCTCTCAACAGCTGGTATGTTGTCGTTAATCTGTTTATTTATTGGTTCTATACGTACACTCTGTGCTGTGACGTCGTAGTTGCTGTCGTGTACCACCTGTACAATGTTTTATAGTCTTCGAGCTGATTCATCTAAAATCTTTGATAAAATATTTGACAAAGTCATTAATAAAGTCACTAATAGCGTTGAATATTTATGAAAATACGTGCCATGGACCGGACAATGTGCAATAAGCTGAAAGAGAGAGAGAGAGAGAGAGAGAGAGAGAGATAGATAGAGAGAGAGAGAGAGAGAGAGAGATATGGCATTTATTAATAAATTAATAAATGCTATCTTCTCCTGATCATCATTTTCTTCTGTACGAACAGTTTCATAGACGGTTGAAGGCTTTTGTCTGTCTTTGATCTCTCCTATTTAACCATTGAGCAGGAACTGAGATTAACACGTAAACCTCCATTCCACTAGTACCCTTCCTCGGACTAAATTCCCGGATTTTAGCTTGCACCGTTTTGGACGCCACACTCTGGGCATCAGATTGGATTTGGTACCATAGTGCTCATTGTTTTCATGAACGACAGCAGCACTCTAATTCGGTTGATGTAGGTAATTATCGTGATATTTAATATTTTTTATTGATCAATTTTTGATCAACGGACCGGCTTTCGTTTAGGACTTTACTTTATTTCTCCTCAGCATATTTCTTTTGCAGAATGGTCTGGGTGAATTGATCTGTAATGATGTGTCCAGTTGGGGACGTTCCTGACATCATCCCTGGTTGAGGAAACGGACGTTAAACCTTTAGGCTATTATTATTATTATTAATGATTTATTGATTGGCATGATGATTGATTAATTGATTATTTTGATAGAGTACAGTCTGCAGTTGACGAGAAACTGGTTTCCACAACAAGATCTCTACACGGGGGAGTGGTCAACCAATGTTTACACCTACAATCCGGTCTCAACCGGTCAGCCAAACACAACTGTATGTCTGCAACTATCTCTCATCCTACCTCTACACGTACGTCTCTATTACCTCGCATTGCCCTATGTGCGCAACACGGTTCTCAACGTTACAAACCAGGCCACTCTATCACCGGCTGAGAGGATTATGGTTAGTTTAATTTTATTAATTTATTTACTCGCTTATTTGTTCATTATTTATTTACAGGTGATTTACTGATGAATGATTCGCTGGTGAATGATTCACTGGTGGATGATTCACAGGTGGATGATTCACTGGTGAATAATTAACTGGTGACTGATTCACTGGTTGATGATTCACTGATGGATGCTTCGTTGATAGATGATTCATTGTTGAATGATTCACTATAATGAGTGATTCATTGGTCGATGATTCACCGGTGGGCTATTCACTGATTGAGGATTTACTGGTGGATGATTCACTGGTGGGTCACTCACTGTCTTATGCCACACTGGCGAATGACGCACAGGCGAATGACGCACTGGCAAATGATTCACTGGCGAATGATTCACTGTTGGATGATTCACTGTTGGATGATTCACTGGTGGATGATTTACTGGTGCATGATTCACTGGTGGATGATTCACAGTTGGATGATTCACTGTTGGATGATTCACTGGTGGATGATTCACTGGTGGATGATTTACTGGTGGATGATTCACTGGTGGATGATTCACTGGTGGATGATTCACTGGTGGATGATTCACTGTTGGATGATTCACTGGTGGGTGATTCACTGTTGGATGATTCACTGTTGGATGATTCACTGGTGGATGATTCACTGTTGGATGATTCACGGGCGAATGATTCTCTAGTGGGTGACTGCTGCAGATATTTCGCAAGACCTGGGACTCGGTCTATATGGACGAAGAGAGAGAGAAGAGACTAGGAGGGGAAGGAAGAACGAAACTAAGAGCTATGCTCACTCTAAGGCTCAGCGACATTGTGGCTCCTCCCCTTGACATTCAGTTCGTACTGCGCATGTCTGGAGGCGGGGTTATAGAAGATGTAAACATTGCCAACTCCTCTTGTCAAAACCTGACAGGTATTCTTTTTTCTTTCTTTTTATTCCATATAGTTATACACATGTCATGTTATCCCCGTGTTGTGTCCGGGTTGCTTGAAGAATGGACCAACCGTGTCAATATGCACGTGTCGTAGAAGGCGACATAAAAACTAGATCCAAACCAGCGTCAGAAAGGGCATTCGCTTGGTGAGCGCCTAGGCTCCAGAAATTGCTTCAAAGACTTAAACGATTGGAAAATGGTTTATTCGTATCCCTACCATGCTTGAACTGGGATTTAAGGGAGGATGATGATGATGATGATAGTTATACACATGTCATAAGCATGTAGATGTGCAGCGGAGTTTCTATTATTATAGTTGCTGTTTTGTAGTTTTCGTTATTTCCACCTTTTCCAGTCCATGGTTATTATCATTCGTTGCCTTTTGTTGGCGTTCCAATTGCAGCCGGCGCGGATTTTACTATACTCAGTACATAACTTTTATTGTTGAACATTTCCTCGAATATAGATATTTCAAATCGTCCCACAGCTATCATGTATTTATGTGAGACTGGAAGAAGGAGAAGCTACTGTTAACGTCAGTTTCCTCACTCGAAAGCGATGTCAGTGACGGGCGAGCCCAGGATATGAGCCCCGCACCTACTGTGCATGAAAACTGTTTACTCTACAGTAACGATGTTGAACTGAGTCTACAGTAGACTCTCGTGATCTGTTTCGCAGGCTACGGTTATAACTACTTAAGACCGTCGTGTGACTTTGACAGTCCACACGGGTGTGGCTTCATCGACATCTCCACAGGTACTTCTCGCTGGGCCATAGTCTCCAGGCCTTACATCTCTTCATCAGGTCTGTGCCTCTCTGTGTTTGCCAGTGTGTGTGCCAGTGTGTGCCAGTGTGTGTGCTGGTGCGTACCAGTGTGTTTGCTGGTGTGTGTGTATGCTGATGTGTGCCAGTGTGAGTGCTGATGTGTGCAAGTGTGTGTGTGCTTGTGTGTGCCAGTGTGTGTGTGCTGGTGTGTGCCAGTGTGTTCTGGTCTGTGCCAGTCTGTGTGCCAGTATATGTGCTGGAGCGCTGGTGTGTGCCAGTGTGTGTGCTGTAGTGCTGGTGTGTGTGTGCTGGTGTGTGCCCGTTTGTGCTGGTCTGTGTCAGTCTGTGCCAGTCTGTGTGCCAATATGTGTGCTGGAGTGCTGGTGTGTGACTGTTTGTGTACTGGTGTGTGCCAGTTTGTGTGCTGTAGTGCTGGTGACTGTCTGTGTGCCAGTGATTGTGTGCTGGTGTGTGCCAGTGTGTGTGTGTGATTAATTGTTGGTGCCTATTCAAGGAAATGTTAGCACATCTAGTAGTCGGTTATCACCATATGTACATGTATGTTTATCGATTTTATTAGAACTGTGTCGACTTATTTAATTTGAACTCTAATCGATTAATGTAAAGCTGGGAGGATTGAGTCAATCAATAGCATTGACACAAGTGCATGTCAATCGGCTGATGACAGAAAACTGCTTACTGGTTTATTTTAAGATTCATTTAAATGAAATCTACTTTCAAAAGGACAAAATGCGAGTAATTAAACAATAAAATAAATTAACCATTTCGCCGCTTGTTGTGACTATGGTTGAATTCTGAGTCTTAGAATAGCAAAGCGTGAAATATTTCTGTTAATAACAATCTATTCCATCTATTTCCATAATCAATCTGACAAACCGCGGACTGTAACAACATGACAGATAACATAGCAGTATAATAGATATAGAAAGAAATGAAACAAAAAATCAAAAATATAACATTGAAAATTATAAGATAACATAAAAATTGACCTAAGTTGTTCTTGACTTCTTGTTCAGGCTCTTCTAAGGCTTCCAGTCGTCTGGAATGTTCGATGGAAGACGACGGAAGGGACTACACGGGATCGGTGAACAGGACTGTTTCCGGTCTGTCCTGTCAGTCCTGGTCCTCTCACCTGCCTCATCATCACGTCTATGATGACGTCAGCATGTTTCCTGATCGTGACGTCACGCTGAGCGATATTGGGAGTGGTTGTAGGAATCCGACCCTGGACGGGACTTACGAGTCCGCGGCCTGGTGCTACACCGTGGAGCCGAGCGTCGAGTGGGAGTACTGCGCCGTGCCCAAGTGTAGAGGTTCAAACACCGGCTTATCTTATCCGTCCATCGTGATATCTATCACTAGAGAGAGGGAAATGGCAACACTTCTTATGATATGTATATACATATGTATATATGTATATACATATCATAAGAAGTGTTGCCAGTGTTGCCACTTTATATGTATACTTGAGACGTCCCTGACATTGCCTTGTGGCTAGGAACCGGACGTTAGATTCTTATTGATTGATTGATTGATTGACTGTTTGATTGATTGATTGATTGACTGACTGACTGGCTGATTGATTGATTGATTGATTGATTGATTGATTGATTGATCGATCGATCGATCGATTGATTGATTGATACAGACTCTTACTGGGAAGTTGAGCTGGACAAAGGCTTGGAATCATCCAGTCTCTCTTCCCCATACTACTACTCCTCCTCAATCGCTCAGGCCATCTGCCTCAGCTTCCAGTACCACATCTCCTCTCCCAACGTCACCCTCGCTCTGTGGCAGGCCGCCGAGGACTTCTCGCTCACGGAGCTCATAGCTCTGCTCAACTACTCCACTCAGGCTCCGGGGGAGCTCTGGAGCAAGGTGGTGCTCAATGTGACCCAGCCGTCCCATAACTTCAGGCTGGTGTTTGTGGCGTCCAAGCCTTGGACTGGAGTGAAGGAGACAGTGGCCATAGACAACATCGAGAGGTGTACTCAAGGGAGGTGTAAGTAAGAGGGGTTTGTACCTGATATGTGGCAGGGGAGAGTAAGTGATGGTTTGTACCTGATATGTGTCAGGAGAGAGTAAGTGAAGGTTTGTACCTGATAGGTGTCAGGAGAGAGGAAGTGAAGGTTTGTACCTGATATGTGTCAGGGGATGAGTAAGTGATAATTTGTACCTGACGTGTGTCAGGGGATGAGTAAGTGATGGATTGTACCTGACCTCTGTCAGGGATGAGTAAGTGATGATTTGTACCTGACGTGTGTCAGGGGATGAGTAAGTGATAATTTGTACCTGACGTGTGTCAGGGGATGAGTAAGTGATGGATTGTACCTGACCTCTGTCAGGGATGAGTAAGTGATGATTTGTACCTGACGTGTGTCAGGGGATGAGTAAGTGATAATTTGTACCTGACGTGTGTCAGGGGATGAGTAAGTGATGGATTGTACCTGACCTCTGTCAGGGATGAGTAAGTGATGATTTGTACCTGATGTGTGTCAGGGATGAGTAAGTGTGTCAGATATGAGTAAGTGATGGTTTGTACCTGACGTGTGTCAGAGGAGTAAGTGATTATTAATACCTGACGTCTTTGTTTGAACCTCAATTTTATAACGTTTAATATCTTTTTGTAATTTTGTCAAACTTCTAAAGTTTAATTACCAAACTGCACGGAATTGTTGGTCTAACGGGAAACACTCAGGTCCTACAGCCAAGAGGTCGCGAGTTAACCCCGTTGAACCGTCCATGATAGCATACCTCTGAAACGAAAACCAACAGTTTATCTAAGCTGTTTCAATCTAGTCGTAAATTAATTATTTGTTAGGCCTGTAATTCAATTATTGTAAATTCAATTACTGCTAATTCAATTATTGCTAATTCAATTGTCTATTAAGCAGCTGAGACCCACTCAAGGAGTATTAGTAAATCATATAAGTTGCTACTTAGATGTACCTTTCTATTCATTCAGTTAACTATATGGATCAGCATTAAATGAATCGAATAAAACGCTTAACTACTTGTAACTTATTATTTCTTCTCTAAGACTACCCTTTAGGTGATTTAAAGATCCACTCATACGTGGAAATGAAGAGGAAGGCATAAGACAGCGAAGAGTGGAGGCGTTATGTTCCATGGACTTGCCAGTAGGCAGTGCACTAAGAGAGAGAAGACTACCCAATGTTGCGTGTCATTGAGGAGACCGGTATTACCAAAGTTCTTGGAACTAAGCTACTCCACTGTCAATAGTGATCAGAATTCTGTGGGCGATAATATGGATTGTACGTTTTGTCGATGTTGTTTTAGCTGTACTTCAACCGGAAGTCCTGATGTACAATGGAAGAAGAGTCCCGCTCGTTAACTACAAGTTCATGCTGCTGCAACACTTCTCTAGTCTGTACTGAGGCTGTCAATCAATCAATCAATCAATTAATTAATCTATCAATCAGTTAGTCAAGTATTTAATCATTTAATTAGAGTCGATCAATTATTCAATCAATTAATTAATCAAATAATTAATTGATCAATTAATCAATCAATCAATTTATAAATCCATCAATCAGTCAGTATTCAAGCGATTAATCAATCGGACAGGCAATCAGGTGAGTGAATTAAGTAAGTGAATTAAATTCTTCGAGATGAATTACAGCTGTGAGCCATAATGAAGAACAAGAATATTTCATATTATCATCATTTGTCGTCTTTTACGACACGTGCAGTAATTGAATAGTCTTATGCATACAATTCCGGATGAAGTAACGTGAATAGTTTAACTTTTCAATACAATAAATAAAATTTATTGTATTAAGCGTATGACAGATTCCAGCAGAAGAAAAACAAATTAATGTTAATTTTGTATATAGAATTACATAATCAGATAAATAATTTTGTACGAAATATATTTGTAGGAGACCGTTAGGAGGTTTATTGTCAATTATCCATGTTACCAGTCCTGTGAATGTTGCAGATTTTACTCTCTCAGCAGCTCTACCGGGAATTGATTCCAGGACCTAAGGAACAACCGTTTAAAATTTTATGCCGTTAAAAAAGCTGATAAAGCTAATATTAACGTCAGTGCCTCACTGGAAAGCGATGTCAGTGACGGGGGCGAGCCCAGGATTTGAACCTCACACATACTGATCCGCGGTCGAATATCCTACCAACATCGCTACTGCCTCCAGCCAGTGGCGATGTTACCTGACGCTCCACATACTGGGCTACTGAGATATACATGTAATCTTTGTTCTTCACAGATGCCTCTGTAGCTGCCTGGACACAAGAAGACGAACAAGATAAAAATGAATTGATCCTCTCGTGAGATTTCTCTTATTAACTCCTTAGTCTATTTGTTAGTGTGGAGTTTAAGTTGTGCCAAAACCTTAATAAAATGTTGCAGCTAATCCAAACCCAAGCCAAAATAAATAAAAATAGGTATTAGAAAGTTATGCGAAGGCTAGGATAATTTTATAAGTCTATGTCTTTAGTTTGTATTTCTTCAGTCATTTGCATTTTATTTTATGTTATGATTTACTCCAATCATCTTTTTGTTTTCACATGGTTCATTGAGAGCGGATACCTGATGTGCATTGTCTGTTTGATTGGATGATAATACGATTGATTGATTGATTGACTGATTGACTAACTGATTGAATGAGAATACAATTGATTGATTAGGTAATTGATTGATTAGATTAGTATACAATTGATTGGCTGATTGATTTGATGAGAATACGATTGATTGATTGACTGAATGAATGAGGATAGGATTGATTGATTTATTGATTGATTGATTGAATTTGCATACGATTGATTGGACAAGCATTGATTGACTGATTGATTGGATGAGGATCCAATTAGTTGATTTAAATGAAGCGCATTTATTAATTGATATATGGTTTAGTTTTTTCTATTGCCTGCTTAGTTATTAATTGATATAGTTATATCTTTCGTATCCATGTAGATGTTGGATGATGTCATGAACAGTGTGTATAATGTTGTTGTATCTATTAGATGTTCGTGGAATGGTAACGCTTGTTCTAGAGAATGTATAACACCCGAACAGACACAAGCTGGTCTCTGTTACATGTTAACAGTGCTAGATGATGTCATGAACAGTGTGTATAATGTTGTTGTATCTATTTAGATGTTCGTGGAATGGTAACGCTTGTCCTAGAGAATGTGTAACACCAGTACAGACACAAGCTGGTCTCTGTTACTCGTTCAATGCTGATAACAACTGTACTGCATTCACCAGTCATGCGGGTAATGATACAAAATACCATACAATACAATATAATACAATATAATAAAGTTTATAGCTCTTTTATCTCCTAACTAATTCCTCTCTAATGATCTGATATCTGCTAAACATATCGCTAAAGATGTTTCTAATCAAGTATAGTTGATGATCGGCATCATCTACTATACAGGAAGCAGCCAATACAATACGACCTCTCTCTTTCTCTCTCTCTCTCTCTTTCTCTCTCTCTCTCTCTCTCTCTCTCTTAGTGCACTGCTTACTGGCAAGTCCATTGTATATAACGCCTTCACTCTTCTCTGTCTTCAGCTTTCCTCTTCATTTCCTCACATACGTGGGTCTACAATACGATAAAGTCGTTGTACTATTATGTAAGGCATCAAAGTTATTTAATTAAATAATTAAATTAAATTAAATTCAAATTAATTTAAAGGTCTAAGCAGTGGTTTGAACCTAAAGCTGAACTCTGAACTGTACGACAGTGATCCAGCCTCGCCTGACAGCGGTGGAGTTCTCGTATGTACTTTTATATATATATAGACTATATATATATATATAAATATATAAATATATATATATTATATATATATATATTATATATATAATATATATATATATTTATTTATATACACATGTGTATACATGTATAATTGTATATATACAGTATATGTATATATATATATATATACACTATATATATATATATATATATATATATATATATATATATATATATATATACATGTATACACATGTGTATATAAATGTACATATGTGTATACATGTATAATTATATGTATATATATATATATATTTATATATATATATATATATATATATATATATATATCAAACAACACACATTCATTTCACAGTGACGCAAAATTTATTCCTTTAGTCTCCTGCGCTATTATGCGCCTATCGGTGATTCAAATCTTAGTTGTCATCGACGTGGGATGTCATCTGAGATGGTGTGAGAGTAAAGTCTCGGACATTCACTGGACTGGATTTACGGAAAATGGACTAAATTACTTAACGGATTAAACATGTAGTATTAAAAGTGATAGATATCAACATAGTTGATCATTTCACTATAGTTGGTGCTTACTTAAGGATGATAGTATTGCACTAGTACAAGTGTCTATGCATGATGATTGGATGATAGTGTAGCACTAGTAGGAGCTAATTACTGGGGTTAGTGGCTGGAGCCCGTGGCGATATCGGTAAGATACTCGACCGCGGATCAGTATGTGTGGGGTTCAAATCCTGGGCGCGCCCGTCACTGACATCCCTCTCGAGTGAGTAAACTGAGTTAATTTATAATCCATGTTACGTACTGTATCAAATATGTGCAGCTTAGTTAAGCTTAAATTTGATAGATTGCTTTATTTACTAAAGCTGGTAAAGCTAAGATTAACGTCACTCGAAAGAGCTGTCGGTGACGGTTGAGCCCAGGATTTGAACCCCGCACATACTGATCCGTGGTCGAGTGTCTTAACGACATTAATAATTATTTATAATTTATTACTTAATATAAGATATATTATTTATTATTATTATTTATTATTATTATTTATTATTATTATTTATTATTATTTGTTTATTTATTTATGCTGCAGGTTAGTCTTCAGCAGAAGGACGACATATCAAATGTCAGAGATGCTGGTTTTGTATTGTCTCCTGGCATTCACACTCAGATATCTCTCCTCTATGCGCAGGTATCTCCTCTAAGATTTTTCTTCTCTTTAACAAATTACGCACAAGCACACGCAAAATCACAAACACTTGCACAAGCACACGTATAAGCACACGTATAAGCACACGCAAAAACACACACATGTACAAGCACAAGCACAAGCTCATGCACAAGCTTACGCACAAGCACAAGCACACGTACACGCACAAGCACAAGGCTGATTTGATGTTTGTGTTGCAGACAGAGCTGCTGTCTCGACCATACGGTCGATGTGGCAGGAAACCCTTCAGTTACTACGCTCCTCTCACTCCATACATCAGTGCTCGATGTCAGCTCGAATGTTCTACTCTGTATCTAGAGATGATCTGTGCTTGTCGTCTTCCTTATATGCCTGGTATATCTCAATGTTCTACTGCATATCTGTGCTTGTCGTCTTCCTTATGTGCCTGGTATATCTCGATGTTTTACCCGGTACCTGTGCTTATCGTATTGCTGATATGCCTAGTATGTCTCGATTTGCTACTGCGTCCCTGTGTTTGTCGTATTGCCTATATGCCTAGTATGTCTCGATGTTCTACCCTATGCCTGTACTTTTCATCAGATGTCATGTATGAAAAAAATATATAATAGTAGTCTTTTACATTAACAACTGAGAATCCAACGGAAAACTGCCTCAGAGGCTAAACTATTATTATTGTATTATTGTGTTACAAAAGCTGGACTCCTGTGAAGGAATTAATTTGAAGGATTTTGATCAGAGAGTTAATTAACAAGACATTTGTGCATGTCGTTACACCCAAGAAAATGTTTATCTCTGTCATACTTTGTCTATTTTCTCTTACTGAATCCCATGATGGCTAATTCTACTTTTTCAGAATTTTTTATGCAATTTAGACAATTTAATATTATTTTGCTAATTTCTTGTGATTTCATGCATAATTAAAATTGTTGTTATTACTTGTTATACTCGCAGGTAATTCCAGTATTTGTAATCTGGAGCAATACTTGAATTGCGCACAGGGTAAGCGAGAGATACCAAGCTTCTCTTATATACTGTACAGTGTACGAATATTATACTTAGGCTGCCAAAAGCCATCTACAGTTCACACAGTATCTACTGCTCCTAATTACTTTTCCTAATTACTGCTACAAAAAATTGCTGCTTCCAATATTTACTGCTCATAGTAATTACTTATCTTACTAATTACTGCTCATAGTAATTACTTATCTTACTAATTACTGCTCATAGTAATTACTTATCTTACTAATTACTGCTCATAGTAATTGCTGCCCCTATTTACTGCTCATGTTAATTGCTGCCTCAAATTACTCATAGTAATTGCTGCCTCTAATTACTGCTCATTGTAATTGCTGCCTCTAATCTAATTACTGCCCCCCAGTAACTAAAGCCCCTATATTATTATTTAATGAATATCTTATCTATTTCTAAAGTTTATAGATTAAATCTCCTTCTCTGGAATTAAATCTTTCCGTGGACGAGATATAAAAAATCTAAAAGCTAAGGTTAACGTCAGTTTCCTTAATCGAAAGCGATGTCAGTGACGGGCGAGCCCAGGATTTGAACCCCGCACATACTGATCCGCGGTCGAGTATCTTACCGACATCGCCACTGACTCCAGCCAATTGCTCTAGGTTTAATTGCTTAACTAACGTGGCTAATATGCTATGTTACTTCATATGTAATTGCTCTAGATTTAATTGCCCAGGTAACGAGGCGGCCTCAGGCCTGTGTGACTGCCCGGATGACTGCGAAGCCTTCGACTACTCACCCGTCCTCTCCTACTCTCATCTCACCATTGACAATTTCCATCTACCATCTCAACAGCTCACCACCATTCAGCAGCGCTACGAGAACGCAATAGAGATTTCATCACGAGTTAAAACACGAGATTTCTACGCTATTCTCGAAGGTGCGATGAGCTTGGCGCGGGCGCACGGCGCGCTGCGGTCAAGCGTTCGACGGCGCGTTGTCGACCCGGGGTCCTCGATGACAGGCTACGTCCTAGCGGCGCTGAGGGGTGTGCTGAACGTAGTGACAGATGATCTGAAAAAGAACGGTGCCCTTGCTCTGAAGAGCCTCCTCTCTTGTGGAGAGGTTGATAGACCCAGTGGTGGAGGCGTTTCTGGAGATTTGAAGGAAGGGGTGGACGGTTTATTAGTACAGCTGAGAGAGACTTGGAGTGAATTGAAGCTTCTTACACAAGCGATGAAGACGTCGAGAGCGGGGGAAGGGTTGTTTAGGGTTCTGGAAAGAACACTTCAGAGTGTGAATATTCTGCGAGCAGAACTGTCGTCAGTGGAAAAACATCCGTCGCAAGGGACCTGTCTGATGATGAGAGTGGTGGAAGACTGTCGATCAAGTATCTCAATAGATGATCATCTGCAGCTGTTGTGTAGTCAACTCCAGTGTGTTCTAGACGACCATATGCTGCACCTCACCTACAATAGTCTCTACAGTGAATACGAGAATCTTCTCGACACTGGCTCTGCTACAATTGTAGATTCAAATAACTGCACGTTTAATGCTTCATTGGATCTCAGTTTATTCCTTCTGAACAGAAACCTCAAGGAAGCAACGGATATTCTGAGTGGGTTTTCCAGTTGTTTAAGTTCAAATTGGTCAGTGCTGTCAGAGGTAGAGACTTGGTTTGGTGGGTTAACGTTCAACGTTACCTCTACCCTAGAGAGCGACACCAGTACGGTAAATACGGTACTGAGTAGAATGGAGACAGACGCCTCAGATTTCGATCAAGCACTCACCGGGTACCTGACCAGCAACTACTCGAGCAGAGATCTGCTGGAGTACTTGTACAGTGGCAGAGTGACGGAGCTGATGCTGAACGTGGAGAGAGTTGTGAGTGTGGTGGAGCAGTCAGTCATGTCAGGTCTAAGAACACTGCTCAGACATCACGAGCAGGTCAGCTGTGTTAACAACTACGTCAAGGCTCTCTCTCATCTTGAGCGGCTCTACATGGGATTCAGCTCGAGCCGGTCAAGCGTTGAGGGGTACGCCAGGGGCTGGGAGCTCTGGAGGAAGCCTGTCCTTCTTCTCAACACTCAACAGGTAGGTGGAGTCCAGAATTCTAAAATAAATTGTTAGAGTTATAGCAACAGTTAGCCCAGTCTGCAACTACTGCAGTGTCGTTTTAGTTGTTGTTTAGCCTGTAGGTTATGAGTTCATCATCATCATCATTAGCATCTTCCCTTTAATCCCAGTTTAACTAGGGTCGCGATACGAACGGACCTAATCCACTCGCTCTCTTTCCTATATCATTATCAAAATGTCTTCCATAAGTTTTAGAAAATTTTGTAGCAATTTCTGGAGCCTAGGCGCTTACCAACCGAATGCCCTTTCAAAAATTGATTATGAGTTGAGTAACGGAAATAAATGGCAGTCAAGTTCGATTCACTCGATATTGTCATGAACCAGTTTTGTTGTTCTTCAGCCAGTGGGCTTTGCGCTGATAGACGAAGAGAGATGGCAGTCATGGTCGACGAGCGACTCCCTGGAAGAGTTCATTCAGTCAAACCACTCGACTCAGCTCATCTCTGCCACACTGCAGAGCCTCTTCTCTGAGCTGCAGCTGAGGCTGGATGAGCTCAGCTCTCAACAGAGGGCGCAGATGTCTCTCGTCGCTCTCAGGCTACAACAGCTGCAGCAGACCCTCAACCTCACTGCGCCGAGCTTCAGCGACCTGGTCGTCAGGTCTGCCATAACCTCTCTTAATCGTAGTTAACCGTTGTTAACAGCTGTTAACCGTTGTTAACAGTTGTTAGTCGTTGTTAACAGTTGCTAGTCGTTGTTAACAGCTGCAGCAGACCCTCAACCTCACTGCGCCCAGCTTCAACGACCTGGTCGTCAGGTCTGCGATCTCTCTCTCTCTCTCTTAGTGCACTGCCTACTGACACGTCCATGGTATATAACGCCTCCACTCTTCTATATCTTCCGCCTTCCTCTTCATTTCCACATATGAGTGGGTCTTTAAATCATCTAACATACCTAATCTCGGCCTGCCTCTACGTCTTTTTACTGCGACAGGTCTACGAAGTCTGTCTTCACCCCTCTTACTATTCGCTCGATAGGGTACTATCGAGCGTGGTATTCAACTCCCCGTGTTGTGCTCGGGTGTGGTTGGACCACTGCAGAATTGGGCAACCGCAAACAATCTACCGCGTGTACGTAAGAGGCGACTAAAGGCAGGAGCTGAGGATGGCAAGAGGGGACCCACCTCACCATGAACTATTTTCCCCCAGGATTAAATGGTAATTAATCCACCTAACTGAGGAAGACAAGGGGAAACCACCTCAGAAGCCATATTTTTCCAAAGCTCTAGGCTACATAAGGTATGGATAAGGCATAGACTTTATGAAGGGATTAACTTGTTGATCTAAGGAGTGCTCTTATGGAGCGAGAAAACAGACTTTGAGTATGAATATGTACCTTGAACCTGCCACTTGGCAGTGCACTGAAGAGGGAGTACCACACTGAAGTACCTAATTAAGCAAGTTATATAAGCTATATTTCCATAGCATCCCGACCTTTCAGTTCAATTTACCATTATATGCGCCATGTAGCACATCTTACTTTTTATTATATGGGTGGCTATTTAGTCGACTGACCTCTTCAAAAATTGTATTTATGTGCGTCGTACTCATTATTACAGGTCCAACCTTACGCGTAGAATTCATTCTGAATAAATGAATACTGACATACATGTACAATGGGTTAACGAAATCATCTTCTTCTTCTTCTTCTTCACTTGAATCCCAATTTAATTTAACAAGGGTCGGAATACGAATAGACTGTCTCAAATCCTCCCTGTCCTACATCATATCATCAGTCAGTCCTCTATTTGAGACTTTTCCATTCTTTAACGTAATAAAATAGTTAATAAACGGTCTTTGCGTTAATTCATTTATGGTTGTTAATTGACATTATTGTTGTTTAGGAATAATTTTCTGGAAGTAAACATCTACTTTGGTGATATGGCTTATAAGAAGATTGAACAGGCTCCTGATTACGATGCCGCTACCTTCTTCAGTTTGTATTTTATTTAAATATTTACAAAAAACGTTTAAATATTTACATGTAAAATTAAAAATAAAATTATAAAAAAATATTTATACTACTTTTTAAACATTGTCGTCATCATCATCATCATCATCATCATCCTCCCTTGAATCCCAATTTAACTAGGGTCGGGATACAAATAGACTGTCTTAAATCCTCTCTGTCCTACACCACACCATCAACCAATCCCCTATTTGACGATTCCATTCATTTAAATTTTTCTAGCAATTTCTGGAGCCTAGCCGCTCATCAACCTAATGCCCTTTCTGACGTTGGTATGGATCTTAGTGCTTTAGTCGCCTTCTACGACACGTGCAGTCACCGGTTGTTCAATTCTTTAAACAACCCGGACACAACACAGGGAAAACTTTCTAACCATTGTATTGCATAAAATGCTCATACAGTTTTATACAAAGAATTACATTAAAGAACTATATACTTATATATGATGTGATGTTATTAATTATGTAAAGTTGCCGGTCAATGCACAGTTTGAGGACGGGGTTTTGGAGCATCGGTAGAGTGTGCGTCTCAGAGACGTGTCTACGTTCAAATCCTAGGGTAATGCAGCAACATATAAACCCCGAGTTGATGGAAGATTATTCTAAAATCCGCGCTATGTGCAATTGATGAGCTATAAAAATTTGGCGATAGTTAATACCTACCAAGATGAGAGGGAATCGAAACAAGGAAACTTTGCAACACGTGTGTTATGTCCAGTGTAAGTAGAAGTATAAACAATTAATCCTATATAACAGTATTTACACCAAAACTCTGTCTCTCTCACCATCTCTGCTGTTTTGTCAAGCGGCAGGTCCAAAGTACATATTCTTGTTCTCAGTCTGATTACACGAATCATAAAGAGCACTCCATCGATCAACAAGATAATCCATTCACAAAGGCAATGCCTTTTCGCACTTAACGTTGCCTATGCCACGGAGTAAATAAAGCTTCTGAGATGGTTTCCAGTTGCATTCTTCAGTTCATGATTACCTGCCTCTAACAACAAGTGAAATTTACGGTTAGTCTATTCTCCAGTGGCTTGGATTCATCACGGCCTACACTAATCTACTATCGCATATAAAAGCTGGTAAAGCTAATATTAACGTCAGTTTCCTCACTCGAAAGCGATGTCAGTGACGTGCGAGCCCAGAATTAGAACCCGCACACACTGATCCGCGGTCGAATAACTTACCGACATCGCCACTGCTCCAGTCAGTAGTTATTATTAACAAACTTTGACTAAACCGAACTGACTAAACACCTTTATTCCATGTCGCAGGTGATATGGGCGGGTATTTTGGACTACTGCTGGGAGGAAGCGTGCTATCGTTTGCAGAGCTTGTTGACTTTCTAGTAGAGAAGATTTCGGTGTGGCTGGGGCACAAACCTTTCCGTGCATCAATGGCGAAACAATGAACTCTTCGATAATAATTAAAAATAATAAAAAATAATAATAAAAATAATAACTCTTCTAATAATAATTTTTTTTGATAATAGAAACTAGTGACATTTCTAGACAATCATAGTCGTCTCGCCTAGTCTACTTTTCGGAATAAAAGTACATTCACTTGACAAAAATAATAACTAGTTAAGAACTCTTTAATTACATGTAATAAACGCCTGTAATAGCGTTGATCGCGCTATTACAGGCGATCAACGCGAAAAAGCCTTTCTGTGACAGCGCATGTACATTGCACTCCAGCGCTTTAATGCTGTCTGCGTTCATGCAGTGTACCTTTGCTGTTGAATACGCCAAATGACAGCAGCTCCGATACGTGATTAACCTTCCAGGGATTTTGAGGATATTCTTTAGTTGTTGGCCGACCTGGGCTTTGAACCCAGGTCATTGGCTTCGGAGGCTAACACTCTAACCTTTATCCCTCACCAATTGCTAATATTACTGAGTAGCTAAACAAAATATACAATACACGTATGGTATCAGCAATACTACTTACTACGCTTGCTTAACTTAAGAGAATGTGGAGCTATTCTAACAGCTTTGCAGGAGCTGACTATGAAACTCACACTTGCCATATAGATACATCTAAAAGTCGAGACTTCTGCTCTACTTTACTTGTAGTGTACCAAGTTACACTGCTATTATTTATTTTGTATTTATTTATTATTTATTTTATTTATTATTATTATTTTGTCTCACATAGCCTTTAGTGGAGTAGGTCATTTTATTACATACTCTCAAATCAGATTATTCACAATTATCGCAAATATTTTACTAAATATATTTAAAGAAAATATTTACAGTAACAGTAGCTTAAGTTACTAGTTAACTATACAGCGTATAACATTAATTGTCATTAGGATTTTCTATTCACACAGTGAAATGTATTTACAGTATTTCACTAACATCATTAAAAGTACTGTAGTCATTATTGCATTATGCCGTAGGCAGTAATATATATATATATATATATATATATATATATATATATATATATATATATATATACATATATATATATATATATATATATATATATATATATATATGTATACATTAGCTTTTGCTAATGTTAAAACACAAAACTTAGTAAATGTTACAGTATTATGCAGCTCATCGGGTAGTCAATTATTTACAGTATTGCTAGAGATTTAGCAAAACTGTTGAAATCATTTTAATATTATGCGAGCTCTTAAAGCGTTAAATTAATCATAGTTGTCCAAATGACGACAAAATAGCTTACCTAACATTGCCATGTAAGTGTTATAAAATTACAGAGTAATACAAATACTACAAACTAGTGTAACTAATATTGCTATGTAAATGTTATAATATTACATTGTAATACTAATACAAATATTACACACTAGCTTAACTAGCATTGCATGTAAGTGTCCTAAAAATTACACAGTAACACAAATTACTACGCACTAGCTTAACTAGCATTGCATGTAAGTGTCATATTGCATGAAAGTATCATAAAATACATAGTAATACAAATTATTACACACTAGCTTAACTAGCATTGCATGTAAGTGTCATAAAATTACACAGTAATGCAAATTATTACACACTAGCTTAACTAGCATTGCATGTAAGTGTAATAATGATATGCTTACTCTTCTAGTTTATTTAATCATCATTCGTAGATTCTGAGCATCATGTTGTACTAAAAAAGCTAAAGCTAATGGTAACGTCAGTTCCTCACTCGAAAGCTATGTCAGTGACGGGCGAGCCCAGATTTTGAACCCCGCACTTACTGATCCGCGGTCGAGTATCTTATCGACATCGCCACTGACTCCAGCCACTTGCTCCAACTAGCGCTACATTACCATCCTAAAGTCAACACGCATTATAGTGAAACCATCAACTACGTTGATCTCTATCACTTTTAATATCACATTTAACCCGTTAGGCAACTTAGTCCATTTTCCGTATAATCAGTCCAGTGAATTTCCGAGATTTTACTCTCAGATCAGCGGGGCTGGGTTTCGAACCCACGAGGGTTCAATTCACCTCAGGATCCAATCATCACTCGTAGACTCTTGTATTACTAGTGCTACACTATCATCCAATCATCACTCGTAGACTCTAAACATCTTCACGGCTCCTGTCGTGTTGTTGTTGCACTCGGTCACGGCTAACAACCCCTCTCGGCTCATGAATATCGCCTCGGGGCTCTTCACAGAATCATTCTCTCCCAGCACGCTACGCACAAACCTACCGCACGAGTCGAAGGCGCACACCCCTGCACACTCATCCGCCACCAAGATATTCCCGCCGATGTCGACGCTGAGGCCCCTAGGGTTCCGCAGTCGACTAGGGTTCGACGCGGGGGCCGCAGTGAGGGCCGGGGAACCGGACATTAGGTGGCGGCGATTTATGAGAGCCCCGCAGTTGGAACCCACCGGGGCGGAGATCTTGCGGAACCTGTCGGAGATGGAATAGAGGAGCTTGCAAGAGGCTGCCTCGAAGATTTTGACGCAGCTGTTGCCGTAGTCAGACACTACTATGTTGTCGTTGTAGTCGACCGTCACGTGATAGGGGTTGCGCAGCTGAGAGGGGTGGGAGGCATTGGGCGCGCCGAAGGTTCGAATCCTACGTCCGTCCAACTGAGATAATCACATACAGTTTACATAGCGATACAACGACATATAATATGCAGAGAGAATCAACGACATACAGTATATATATAGAGAAACAACAACAACATACAATTTACATAAAGAAACAACAATAAACGATACATACATGAGAACCAACGCTATAAAATACAATTAGAGAAGCAACAACACAAAATACACTTGGAGAAACAACATACAGTGCACATAGAGGAACAAAGAATATATAGTACATATCGAGATACGCTAATCAATCAATCAATTGCGGAAAAAGTATAAAACCAGACATAGGCTAATTCACAACATGTAAAACATTTTGTAGTTGGACTAAGACGTCGTCTCTGTCATCACCTTTGTATGAGGAAACGGACGTTAAACCTTTATTATTATTTAGATGAACTGCTTGAAGAGGCGACTAACAGAGAACAGGCTGACGGTGTCGTTGAAGACATCAGTGACGACGAGTTGACCACGACTGTTGAGGGCTATGCCGTGTGGCCACCCGAAGTGACCCTTACCAATGTCCAGCACTGACTGGCCGGTCAGAGAGAGGATCCGAACTCGTTTTCCCTTGCAATCCGTCACTGCCAAGTGACCGGAAGGAGTTTGAACCACGCCCAGCGGTTGAATGTCTCCGCCCAGTAAGGTCTGCAATCAATCAATCAATCGATTAAGCAATTAACAAAGTAATCAATAAATCAATCATCACACATTCAATCTATCGATCAATCAATCAACCAATGAGACGATATGCCAATTAATCAAGTAGTGGGGCAATCAATCAATCAATCTGTTCATCAAACAAATAATTAGTCAAACAAACAATAAATATCTCTAACAAAACATCTCGTCCGTTAAATTGTAGAAGTAGTAGTAGTCTTCCATGTTGTACCCAAGGGTTGAACAGTAATGAGCACACTAATCATCATCATCATCCGTGTCATCATCATCCTCATAAGCATATTGACTAATCATCATCATCCGTATCATCATCATCATCGTCATAAGCATATTGACTAATCATCATCATCATCCGTATCATCATCATCCTCATAAGCATATTGACTAATCATCATCATCATCCGTATCATCATCATCATCGTCATAAGCATATTGACTAATCATCATCATCATCCGTGTCATCATCATCCTCATAAGCACATTGACTAATCATCATCATCATCTTTATCATCATCATCATCGTCATAAGCATATTGACTAATCATCATCATCATCCGTGTCATCATCATCCTCATAAGCACATTAACTAATCTTCATCATCCGTATCATCATCATCATCGTCATAAGCATATTGACTAATCATCATCATCATCCGTGTCATCATCATCCTCATAAGCATATTGACTAATCATCATCATCCGTATCATCATCATCATCGTCATAAGCATATTGACTAATCATCATCATCATCCGTATCATCATCATCCTCATAAGCATATTGACTAATCATCATCATCATCCGTATCATCATCATCATCGTCATAAGCATATTGACTAATCATCATCATCATCCGTGTCATCATCATCCTCATAAGCACATTGACTAATCATCATCATCATCTTTATCATCATCATCATCGTCATAAGCATATTGACTAATCATCATCATCATCCGTGTCATCATCATCCTCATAAGCACATTAACTAATCATCATCATCCGTATCATCATCATCATCGTCATAAGCATATTGACTAATCATCATCATCATCCGTGTCCATCATCACCTCATAGCACATTAACTAATCATCATCACATCATCCGTATCACATCATCATCCATCGTCATAATCATATTGACTAATAATCACTCACCGTGTCATCATCAGCCTCATAACACATTAAATCATCAGCATCATCCTATCACATCATCATCATCGTCCATAAGCATATTGACTATCCTCATCACATCCCGTCCATCATCATCCCATAAGCACATTGACTATCATCTCATCATCCGTTCACATCATCACGTCATAATCATATTGACTAATCATCATCATCCGTGTCAACATCAGCCTCATAAGCACATTACTAATTCATCATCATCCGTATCATCATCTCATCGTCATACATATTGACTAAGCATCATCATCATCCGTATCATCATCATCATCGTCATAAGCATATTGACTAATCATCATCATCATCCGTGTCAGCATCATCCTCATAAGCACATTGACTAATCATCATCATCATCCGTATCATCATCATCATCGTCATAAGCATATTGACTAATCATCATCATCATCCGTGTCATCTTCATCCTCAAGCACATGACTATCATTCATCATCATCCTTATCATCATCAGCATCGTCATAAGCATTTGACTATCTCATCATCTCCGGTATCATCATCCTCATAAGCACATTGACTAATCATTCATCCATCCGTTATCATCATCATCATCGTCTAAGCATATTGACTAATCATCATCACATCCGTGTCATCTCATCCTCATAAGCAATTACCTAATCATCATCATCCCTTATCATCATCATCTCGCATAGCATATTGCCTTCATATCCATCATCCGTGTCAGCATCATCCCTAGCAACTTGACTAATCATCATCATCTCCGTATCATCATCATCATCGTCATAAGCATAGTGCTAATCACATCACATCCTCCTTGTCATCATCATCCTCATACGCACATTAACGAATCAATCAGCATCATCCGTTATCTCATCTCACGTCAATAGATGCATATTGACTACTCACATCATCATCCGTGTCTCATCATCCTCATAAGCACATTGCACTACTCATCATCATCATCTGTAATCCTTCAGCATGCATCGCCATAAGCATAGTGACTAATCATCATCATCATCCGTGTCATCATCTCCTCATAAGCACATTGACCTATCATCATCATCCATCCTTATCATCATCACATCGTCATAATCTATTTACTAAAATCATCTCATCATCCGTTCATCCTCATCATC
>CAJHZI010000187.1:200000-222500 GCA_905160935.1 Enchytraeus crypticus
TAATTGTTGGAGGGTTGGAGGGGGTTCTATATATATATATATATATATATATATATATATATATATATATATATATATATATATATATATATATATGTATGTATGTATGTATGTATGTATGTATGAAAGAACTGTGACCTCCTGCTAAATATTTAACCGTCCAGTTTTAACTTCCCCATATGACGAAGCCCTGATGATCCCCCCAGGCAATCCATCGAAACTTTCCCATCTTGGAAAAATTTTAATAGATACGACCCTGAATTTAACTCAATAAACATTGTAATAATATCAACTTTCTAGCAGGTTTTCTAACAGGACAGGAATAACTTACCATTTCTTCTCTTCGTAGAATCACCAGTATCTGTAATCACGCCATTTGACTTAATGACCGCAGGTTTAGAGATGGAAATTTGTTTATCCACTTTTCCCACAGCAACCTCATTGGGAGAGGACTGGCTAGGTATTTCACCTGCAGTTGGATGGGATTTACTTCTAGTCAAGGACAACCTACTGTCCAAGAAATCCTTAAGTACACTCAGTTTCCTCCGAACGCTTCCATCAGACGTTTTGGATCGATGTCCGTTGTGCTGGAAATCATACGGAAGAGATAAAGATGACTTCTCGTGTGCATTTGACTCCGTCAACCTAACCGTTTCGGATCTCAGGCACTTTTTCGACGTAGAATTCGAGTTGGTATCTCCCGCATAAGCCTCACTACTACTTCCACCATCTGTCGAATCGTGAAAGAATTCTTCACTGCCATTCGAAGCTACTTCTACCGACTGTCTTCTCTGACTAGCGACATCTCGTGAATCGCGAATTTTCTCAGCGGAAGATTTACTGCCGCCGAAACGCGGCGAAATTTCATGCGATATGTGCGGAAAACTACCCGAGGAACACTGCTCAACAGTGCTACACCTCTGCAGGCATCTTCTTCCAGGCAGTTCTCCAGACGCTGGACTCGCTTCCTCGGACAGCCTCTTCGCTGATCCGTAAACGCTCTGGCTGGCGGATCGGGATTTTCCAGGAATCCGAAGGATGGTCAGACTGGATCTTCGAGCGGAAGCCGTGAACATGATGGAACTCTCTCCTCGGTTCATATTCGCCAGTCTAATCCTCGTCTCGTTCAGCTGATCGATGTTCAGGTCGAGCTCTTCGACTAGTTCTTTCAGGAGGTCGTACTGCTTGCCAGAGACGTCCCTGAGAGGCTCTAGCGGGTGCGAGGTGTGCTGGGAGAGCTGACAGTTGCTACAGACAGGGAGTGAACAGGTGTAGCAGTAGTGTGAGCAGGTCTTAGTGGGGTGAACCTCACATTCCAACAGTGCTGCGCTCTGCAGGTAAAACGACAGTTTAAATTAGTAATATTATTTAATATTAATGGAATGTTAGGAAAGGAACGAATAGATTATTAAAGGAATGTTATAGATTATATTAAGAGCCACTCGTATGTGAACGTGAAGAGGAAAGCGGAAGATGGAGATGAGTGGAGGCGCTATATACCATGGACCTGACTGTAGGCAGTGCACTAAGAGAAAGAGAGAGATTTAAAATTAGTTTAATTATTAACTAAATTAGTTTATATTTTATTAATTACTATTTAATTATTAATATTGTCGGAGAATGTAAGGCAATTTGGAAAAATTAAGACAATTTTGTAAGAATTTCTGGCGATTTTTGAGAATTTACGCAATTTGCTGCACGTGCCTGGCAATTTAAGAGAGACATCACGTGACGGCTAAATTTAAATAACCATTAGTTCGGGTCTCACCTAGCCTACATTCTGTCGATATTCTATTCTAAATGTAGAAAGTGAAGCAATGGGTGTCACGCATTATATTACCTGGTGGTCATAAAACACCGTTATATCTTTCTTTCTTCAATCTGATAGGCCTAATGTCCTTCTGGAGTTTGTCGTTTGTAAATCATTCGGGTTTTCTAAGCCGTTAACCATTCGTACAATTGATAATGTAATAAAACAGTCACGCTGCATCACTGAAGAGGCAGCTAAGAATGTAACTGCAATGCGGTATCGCTAGTCTTCGATATCAACCATACGCCGCCAGTTCGAATTCATAAAATATCGCATAATAGCCAATAGAACATATATATGGTAACACTAAATGTAGGCAGAATAGTTTTGTAAACGACCTTGGCATTGTTGGCTCACGGTGATGTCTTTCTTAACATAATTTACATTTCTTGAAGAAATATTCAAATGGAAATGGCACGCTATATAAGAAGCGATAACCATAGGTATTTTAATAAAAACTTTACTAAATCACTGTACCTTTCTAACGGCTCTCTTTTTATACCAGCCGCAAAGCGCGTGTGGAACTTTTTAAATATTTGTTTAAGGATCAGTTGTTCTTAATTCTGGAAAACTTACAAGACAACAATGACGGCTTTATATTACCCTACAGAAGTTCTTAATTCTTTCAGGCTTGGAGCTCAGCACCCTTTCTTTACCGCTGGTATTTTAAAGTACTCTTTCTATTACAAGGTATATCTATGACTTTCAATATCCATTTTTTACCAGCGGTACTTGAAAGTCCACATACACAACTAAGACGTTCTTGCAGTCTGGATGCGAGAGAGACCAATTACCCAGAATGCTTAGCATCCAAACTGACCAATAGCGTCGTTTTATTCTAGTTTCAAAAAATAATCCTGGTAAGGAAAGGGTTAAGAATTTCTCTTTGGTTCTGTGGAACATATAATAATAATAATAATAATAAAGGTTTAACATCCATTTCCTCATACAAGGATGATGTCAGGGACGTCATATGATGTTGAACGGTCCTCGGTGTCATCATGGACAAAGAGCCTGACTTGTGTTGTATTTGCGCTGGGTTGCGTCGTATTTCTCTGTATTTTAATGTATTGCTTGGCGTGGTTTAACTGTATTTTCTTCATAGTATTTGTGACTTCAGCATTGGAGAAAGAAAACTTGTAATGTAAGCTTGAGATGAATTTAAACTGAATTTAAATGAATTTTAAATAGATTTATTTTATCACTACAAATAAAACTACGAATCATTATATATCTACTTTATTATATTATATTATTATTATACTATTATATTATTATTTATTTATTATATTATTATTTTATTATATTTTATAATTACAAATAAATAAAAGAGGGAAAATACTTTTTGGACACAAATTCATTGATATGATGCCAGTCTCAAAACTAAAACTACAAATTAGCAGCTCTTTATGGGTCTAATTGGGACTTGTTCATCACTGCTGTTCTAGATATCTTCACAGAGTTCAGAATTCAGTCCTAGATATTATCATAGTGTTAATAAGTAAATTTAATTTTAACTTTTACTGAACTATTAACTCCAATTATTAATTAGATTTCATTAATTCAGTCCTAGATATTATCATAGAGTCAATCAATTCTGCAATGCAAGGTGACGATTTCAGTAAATTAGACCCAGCAAAAATTATAACCATAAATTAGAAAGCTAAAGTGTAACTGAACGTCAGTGTAGCAAACTGACTAAAAGAAGGAATAGAAAACCAGAAATAATAGTGTACCTGTTCTGGACCTGATTTTTCACAGTGAGTGATAGACAGAGAGAGAGAGAGAGAGAGAGACAGACAGACAGACAGACAGACAGACAGACAGACAGACAAAGACAGAGACAGAGAGACAGAGAGAAACAGAGATAGAGACAGACAGAGAGAGAGAGAGAGAGAGAGAGAGAGAGAGAGAAAGATAGAGAGAGAGATAGAGGAAGAGAGAGAATGTGACTACGGAACAATTAACGCCACTAACTTACCTGTAATGTCAGTGACGTAGTTCTCTCACTAATCACATCATCATCCTCGGAAGAACTGCGTGACGACAGCGAACCTTTCTTCACAGACTTCTCACAACTGCCATCCTCTGACATCATCGTCAGTGGTTCACCCACACCTATCCTCTCTTCTTCCACGTCCTGTCCACTGCCCACTCCGAACTCCTCCAGATCGTCCTCGGATTGCTCCAGGGTTGTATCCACCCGGACAGCTGATGGAGGGAGAGTGGAGGAGGGAGGATGATTTCTTCTTCCACCGGGAACCCTGTCCTCTGAGTGTGGAGACATCCGGTAGAGTCCTGACACCACGCTCATCCGGGTTATCCGTGAGATCAATCCGTGATGATATATCGATCAATCAGTGATGATGTATCGATCAATCAGTGATGATGTATCGATCAATCAGTGGTGATGTATCGACCAATCATTGGTGATGTATCGATCAGTGATGATGTGTTAAACAATCAATCAGTGATGATGTATCGATCAATCAGTGATGATGTGTCAATCAATCAATCAGTGAATATGTTTCAATCAATTCGAAATGGATTAAGACTGGAAATCAATTTAGAGTTTATTGATATCCGAATGTTCAACCTCTTAACATTTCTTGACGTTGTATTTGACTGTCAATTTCTTGATGAGATATGACTCCTTCTTTTATTAACATTTAGTTAAATAAAATCGATTAAAATGTTAGTGTAATTTAATTTAATTGAAAGTAGATTAAATTGTAATAATATTTAATCATATAGATTAGCTCTTTGAAGAAACAGTCTCCAGTTTTCTCGTAGATTGTACTCTATTAAATTATCGTCACACAGCTACATCTCTAAAACTGTTACAAATAAATTACCAGAAACAAGTTAATGACAACTATATGCTAATTGATTGAAATCTCACAATCATGGCCCAAGGATAAATTGCCACACAGCTTACTATTTCTCTATACGACCATTTTATTAAGGGCCGCTGTCAGTTAATATGTTATTACTCAGATAGAAATGAAAACGGGTAGTCAAGTAAAACTCAAATGTTTTTAACTAACACACTGGTTCTAAACTAAACTGGCAGTTTCTAAGCTAATCTCTTAGTTCTAAATTAAACATAATAATAATAATAATAATCATAATAATAATAATAACACGCACTATAGTGAAATAATGCGTGTGATTATTATTTTAGGTCTAAACTAAACTGGTAGGTTCTAACCTAATCTCTTAGTTCTAAACTAAACTCAAACTAACAGCAGCTACGCACCGATATCCCATTTAACGACGTCGATTGACGCAACTGTAACTTTGTTATAACGGCAAAGCTTAGTTTAGTTCTGAGCCATAAACCGAGTTCTACACAAAGACGTGTAGAAACCTCTCTTACACGAGCAGTCTATTGTGCCAATACAGCTCCGAGAGTTAAGGGTTTTCAAGCTGCCAGCTAAATGAGCCAACCGGTTTATTTTACGACTTGAAATCTTTGCGATATTTGATAGTGTATTTTTATTAAGTTTTCTTATTGTGCGGGGGCATAAATCTTTACGCAGACTGGGGGGGGGGGGGGTTGAGAAACATTTTAAAGAGGCACAAAAATTCTTTCAATCCGAACTGAAATATGTCAATGAAACCAATTTTTTCTTTATTTTTTTATTTTTCAGTCTAAGACAAAGTAACGACCATTTTCCATTTTTATTTGGATTGATGTGTGAGCTTTTTGGCAGCTTGGGAAAATCAATTGTTCGGGAGCAGATAGCATTACCTAATAGGATGGCAAATCCCCTACTTGGGAGGGGGCAATTAACCCCCACCCCTCCCCCAGAGTTAAATTGGCATATCATTTTTAATTTTCAAGCAACCCAGAGTCTTGCGTAGCTCTCTGGTTATACAAAGCCATAAACAACTCCGATTAGCTCAGCTACAATCCAATGAATTAAATAAAAACTTTACTTAAATTTCCTTAAAATATTTCTGACGACTCGTGAAATCTATGTAATCGTGAGAAATCCCTTTCTAAGCGCTAAGTAACTATCTCTTGGTGCACTGCCTACTGGCAGGTCCATGGTATAAAATGCCTCCACTCTTCTTTGTCTTCCATTTTCCTTCATGTCTACATATGAGTGGGTCTCTAAATCATCTAACATACCTAATCTAGGCCTGCCTGTGTTTCTATTTTCTTCCATTCTACCTACTATGACCTCTATTACTATATTATCTTTTAAGTCATTATATTATGTCTACATTGTGTGAATGTCTGTTTTAACATCCACGTGACATAAAACACGTCAACACCAGTTAACCCTTAGTTTACAACACCACATACTAGTACTCGATGTTGTCATAACAGACGGTAGCACTCTAGCACTCTGTATTTGAAGTAATGGGGGGACTGTATGTGAAGAAATGGGGGAGTGCATGTAAAGCAATGGGGGGACTGTAGGTGAAGCAATGGGGGGAAAGTAAGTGAAGCAATGGGGGGACTGTATGTGAAGCAATGGGGGGAAAGTATGTGAAGCAATGGGGGGACTGTATGTAAAGCAATGGGGGATGTATGTGAAGCAATGGGGGATGTATGTGAAGCAATGTGGGACTGTATGTGAAGCAATGGGGGATGTATGTGAAGCAATGGGGGAGTGTATTTGAAGGGGTTACAAGTGCATGACCATTCTTGTTGTGATTGTTAGTCAACATGCACAATGATAGCGTCCATTGTTGTCCTAATTGTCACCCAGAGTATCCCACTGCACTAAGGACTTCCTGGTTCAACCCTTGCTGTCAGCTAATGCTGCCACGACTGGTGATCAGCTAGATACTGTTAGGTTAAAAGTTAAGCGAGCGTTATAGTGAAATGATTTCTGTGATGATATCAATATTAATAGCAACAACTAGAGCGCTACAGTCATCAATGACAACATCGAGCACTATTATTGAGACAAAATCAAGCCGGCACGCAAAAAGTAGGTCCAAAAACGGTGCAAATTCCAAAATCCAGATAATCAGTCCAAAGTGAAGGGAATTAAAGAAAAGGAGGTTTAGGCGTAGGTCGCTGCTCATGGACACTGAATGGAAAAGAGAGATGGAAATCTAACATAACATAACATAACAGTTCTGAGTCAGAAAGCAATTACAGCTTATTTAAGACTCATTCAAAGCATTAATACCCATCACTATCCAACACTAATATCAATCACTTTTAATGCCACATTTTTAATCATTAACTAGTAACGCTATGGAGATGCAGAAATCGTTTAGGGCATTGTGCAAAATTCCAACCAGTGCACTAAATCTCAAGTACTGTTTCAACTGAACCGTGAAAGCCCTAGGCAGAACAACTCGACGAGGTGAAGTGGCGGTTAATCAGACAATCAAATACGATTCCTGCTCTAGAGGATTAGCGATTGTCATTACAAATTTCCATTACGTCAAGTATCATCACATAAGGGTTTTGAAATAGGTCAAGAATTGTAAATTCTTTGTCTCTCTTTTTAGTGCACTGCCTACTGGCAGGTCCATGGTATATAACGCCTCCACTCTTCTCTGTCTTCCGCTTTCCTCTTCATTTCCACATATCAGTGGGTCTTTAAACCATCTAACATACCTAATCTCTGCCTCGGCTTTATTATAAATGGTTAGTTTATGACCTTTACATAAAAATGAAATAAGCGGAACAACACAATCCTTCAGTTTGGGCCAATATTTCACCGTTAGCTATCAGACGCTGTAAAACTGCATAAACAAGGCCTGACCGTATAAACGTACCCACAATCCTGACCAACTTCTTCATTGCATATATTCTTGCATATATTCTTGCATATATTCTTGCATAAATTCTTGCATAAATTCTTGCATAAATTCTTGCATATATTCTTGCATATATTCTTGCACATATTCTTGCGTATATTCTTGCATATATTCTTGCATATATTCTTGCATATATTCTTGCATATTACATATATTCTTGCATATTACATATATTCATATTACATATATTCATATTGCATATATTCATAATACATATATTCATATTACATATATTCCTACAAATTTTGAAATTCACTGGATATATTCCTACATCCTCTGCCACCTCTTACAGGAACATCAGATAGAAGCGTCTCACAGGAATTTAATTTAAAAGCTATAGGTCGCGAATTAGAAAGTTTGGAACAAAGCAACAAAAGCAAAATAACGATGATCTTGTCATATAGGCCATAGCGCTGATTAATGATTTAGTCCGTTCTCTGGGTCTTTAATTCAACTCAAGTCACCCGTAATCAACACAGGCCTGCAGAGAAGCAAGCTTGATAAATGAGTGTTTCCTGTTTATATAGCTTTTATGCATAGTTTATCGTAAACAGTTGATAGAGGTTCACTAGGGTGCCATTGTATCATTGTAGCTGCTGAAAACTGCTGCTAGCTAAGGGTCAACACACTGAGTGTCAACAGACTATAGGCCGTTCTATCAAAAAATTTCTATTTACAGTGCTGACTTCTGCGCATTCTTTAAACTATAGCGATTAATCAATACTCGATGTATACAGTGTGTTTACACGTCAAGCATGAATTGAGGGCAACTAAGTCTGTACGTAGAAGCTGGTAAAGCTAATGTTAACGTCAGTTTCCTCACTCGAAAGCGATGTCAGTGACGGGCGAGCCCAGGATTTGATCTCCGCACATACTGAGCCGCGGTCGAATACCTTACCGACATCGCCACTGGCTCCAGCTAAGTAAAGTTTCTCTACTGTTTGTCATTGATCATCACATTCACGTGGCCGGTACTTTATCATCTAACTACAAGATATGTAAGATAACTCTGCTAAACGTCCCTGACAACAGTGTGGATGAGGAAACTAGCGTTAAACCATTAAATCTATACTTTATAAGGCTTTATTTTCAGCCTACGAAAATAATATATCACGTGATCACTGTTAATGACCGGCTATGCATCCATCTTTATTTAAAATAAATAACTAGTAATCTCATTATAATTAATAATAACTATGCAGAAAGATTCCTTACTAGAATCTTCAACTAGAAATAATTACCTAATAATCAAAATTAATATATTTATATCGATTAATAGAATTATAACTAGAAATAATTACCTAATAATCAATAATAATAACTAGTAATTAATTAATAATAATTAGTAATTATTTAATAATTATCAATTCTTAATTAATAATAACCAGTAATAACCAGTAATATTTTCCTAGCAATTTATATACATGTACATTTAATTTAAATACTTTGTACGGGTGTTTACTACATCACTGTAAATGACTATACAACAGAGAGAACGTTCAGTTCAGTACTACAGCGGATCTATGCCATGACTTCACACGGGTTTATTCATACGCTATAGCGTAACCCCTGCTAATGTCGCACCGGTGATGGGGGTAACTTGAGCGAGAGCGCCCATGGGGGTCTGCGCCCCTCTAAATATTGATTGATTGGACTGGTGAAATTGTTACAAAAACTTGAAACGAATGGATCAAGTCTATTCGTATCCCGACCCTAGTTAAACTGGGATTTAAGGGAAGATGATGATGATAATGATGATGATGACGATGGTGATGATGATGATGATGTTTGATAGGAGTGGCGCAAGGTGAAGCGTCTAGCGAGGCTGTGCAAGAGGTCAGCAGTTCGAATCTCTCTGCTTTTTTATATCGCTGCATTGCAAACCTGCCTTCTAGAATATTCATATCAGATTTTTTAGGATACCAAAACTGGAAGACAGATAAGAAGAGAGGCAATTTATATATATATGCAGCACAAGGCATGGCCACTCATTGGCCTGAGAGGCACAGTGACAGCATAGTGATGACACATTGATGGCACAGTGGAGGCACTGTAGTGATTCGGTGGTGGCACAATTCAACGTTTCTCTCGTAACTCAGTTTATCATCGACTGCCGTGATCTATCTGTAGATGGCAAGGCTTGATGTGGTGATGAACCAAGTCACTCTTGACTGATTCAGAGAGAGTTGACAATGTTACAATAGCATTCCACTGGAGGCCTTCTACAGCCATAAATTGTAAATATACCCCTTCACTCATCGGCTATAAGTGTTACTTATCAGGACCATCGCTGTAGAGTAACAGGGTGTCTTGCTCCCCTGTTAAAACAATAGCTATGGTGTCGTGAAAACAATAGCTAGGGTGTCGTACTCTCATGTTAAAACAATAGCAAGGGTGTCGTGCTCCCCTGTTAAAACAATAGCTAGGGTGTCGTGAAAACAATAGCTAGGTACGTGTCGTGCTCCCATTATGAAACAATAGCTAGGGTGTCGTGCTCCTATGTGAAAACAATAGCTAGGTTGTCGTGAAAACAATAGCTAGGGTGTCGTACTCCCATGTTAAAACAATAACTAGGGTGTCGTTTAAAGCTGTCAACACTCGGTCTTCCAAGGTGATCACCCACAAAGTACTAACCGAAGCCGATGTAGCTTATCTTCGATTACTGAACTAAACCTAGTGCGCTAAATCTCACCGTCAATGTACCCTCCAAATCCAACCCAACTTCTGCAACCCCAATTTGACAACCCTTGATGACTTGCAACAGCCCTGAGGATTAAACTGATCATGCGCGCATGCGCAGCAGAGCTAGCATCACGTGACACCTAGCACGTCCACTGCAAACATGCCATTAATCTTCTTTCTCTTGATGTCTCAATAGAACCATTCAACAACCTGTCATTAGCAGTGGCAGCGCGTTTAATCTCTATGCCTCAACGACTCTAGATTATTTAATTCTCTCTCTCTGTCTCTTAGTGCACTGCTTACTGGCAGGTTCATATGGTATATAACGCATCCACTCATCTCTGTCTTCCGCCTCCCTCCTAATTCATTTCCACATATGAGTGCATGGCTCTTTAAATCATCTAACATACCTAATCTCGGCCTGCCTCTGCCTCTTCTTTTAGCTTAACTTTAACTCTAATTTAACTTAATTCTGCGTTGGTCAATTTATATGTTTTATCTTATAATTACCAATCTCATACTTGTGATTTTATGTTACATTTCTGCCTGTATCTGTTGCATCGCTATGTTATCTGTCATATTGTTAAAGTCTGCGGTTTGTCAGATTGATAGTGGAAATAAAAAGGAATAGATTATTATTTTCTTAAATCTATCTGAAATGATTCGATTCTAGCGGTGGTTGACTGCATAAGAGAATACTTGAAAATAAATCCATTTAAATCTTTTTTCAATTTTTCAAAATTATGTTTTATTGCTTTAAATGAAAATTTATTGAATTATTAATTACCGTAGCCATTTTGAATGATCTACGGATATATACTACTTCTCTACGGAATAAGTTAATATATTGTATCATTTGTAAGGGAAGTGTAATACATGTAGGCTAAATAATAACACATATTATAGTGAAATGATCAACAACGTTGGTATCTATCACTTTTAATACCACATGTGGAAGCCATTAGGCAATTTAGACCATTTTCCGTATAACCAGTCCTGTGAATGTCCGAGATTTTACTCTCAGATCAGCGCGGCCGGGATTCGAACCCACGAGTGTTCCATTCACCTCAGGATCTGTCATTTTAAATTTCATGACGTTATCTACACCTCTACCCATTGTGCCATTGAGACATTCAAAAATTAAGTAATTAAGTAAATTGAGGTTATATATATATTATAAATATATACACTTTGAAGGAGGAGCGTTAACCTAATTTAGTCATTATTCATTGCAAAATATCAGCTTAGCTATTAATAAATTTAAACTTGGTTATAATTGAGTTAAATAATAAAAGGATATTGCGATAATAATTGATAATAAAGAATAAAAGAACTTGCCACACCTGGTCATACAGGACGAGGAATACGAAATTAATAGAGCAATTAAATTTATACTTACAAAGATCTAATATCTAAAACGCGTTGCTATTGGTTGTCATTATTATTATTCAACAACAATTACGCTGTCTCTAATACAGGTAGATGCTTTATCCGTTGATTCCGGGTGTTGTTGAGAGTTGAACTTGTTTGCCTAACTTGTGAACTTATTTATTCCGCCTAATCAGCTTCCGGTGCAGGTAATCCCCGCCTAATTAGTCTAATCGTCTCCAATAACCGCGATACCATAGAATGGCTGACTTGAATGGCGCAGACGGGGGAGATCGACCAGTTGTGGAGCTTTTCGTTAAGGTAATTAGTTATTTATCTAATTACGAGGGTAAAGGTTAAAAATAAAAGTTTTATTTCTTATCTTAGTAAATGTAAAATGTTATACAAATTATGAATAATAGCCTTACTGGAGGTTTAGAGCTACCAGGAATTATAAAAGCTGCGGTAAACCAAAAGTATATTTAAAGAACGAGTTATGTCACCAGTACAAAGTTGCCCTGAAGGATGTAAAATCATTTTTTAGAATGTTGTAGAGATAGTGACCTGCAATAACATCGAGTTACGTTTTTCTATATTTATAGACTTTTACGAAAAATATTAATCGAAATTGTATCAGACATGGAATATTTTACTGAGACAAAATTTTTTTATTTTGGAATTTTTTTCAAAATTTTACCTGGACTTTGCTATTTAATTATAGTATATGTATTGCACTATATAGTGTGATATGTTATAGTTAATTTAATGCACTATAAATCGAGTCACTTTCCCATGTAGTCCAAACATAAACTGCATGTTTTGTTAGAGACAATTAATCAATAATTGAGAAGGGCTAAATGAAATCGCCTCAGAAGTAAATTTTGCTCTTGCTAGGATTGTATGATGCCCTAGCTAAGAATGCACACGTACGTTGTACTTATTATATATACAGCATACACGTGCCACGTTACACTCTCTTTGTGTCAGTTCTTGACTGTTGCTGACTGAAAGGGCTTCGTAGCTTTGGATGAAACTGCCGATGTATCTTCTGAGCTCTGTAGTATTGACGCTTTTGTCGTTGTGAATATCATGGGTGTCATTGACCAAAGACCCAGTCTCCAGATAGTCATCTGTCTTTTCTTGCGGAAGATATTTAGCAGTCATAGAATGAGTTACGTTGTTTGTATATGTTCTAGTATCATCGCTGTCTTATCTTAGACCTAAAGCTTAATTCATTTGTTAATAAGAAGAAAATTCCCTTCAGTGCTGTTTTGATGAAATTAGCCAGGATAGCGTCTTAATGAAGATTAGGAATGCCAGCAAGGACTTTTCTTCTAGAGGAATTTGAATGGAGTGATGTTGGCACCTATCTGTGATCATGGATAGATTGATCATGGATTGATTGATCATGGATTGATTGATCATGGGTTGACTGATCATGGCTTGACTGATCATGGCTTGACTGATCATGGATTGATTGATCATGGATTGATCATGGATTGATTGATCATGGATTGACTGATCATGGGTTGATTGATCATGGATTGACTGATCATTGATTGATTGATCATGGATTGATTAATCATAGATTGACTGATCATGGGTTGACTGATCACTAGTCTTTAAAGAAATCGTTACAATTTCATCGTTACATCACTCCGTGATCAATGGTTTAAACGGGTTATCAACAATATAATTTTATTTTGTCGCCCTTTACAACTGTGTCGTAAAGGGCGACAAAGCACTAAGATCTAAACCAATGTCAGATAGGGCAGTCAGTTAGTGAGCACCTAGACTCCAGAAATTAAATTGCTGCAAAATTTTCTTAAACAAATGGAAATCTATTCATATCCCGACCCTAGCTAAACTGGGCTTCAAGGGAAGATTATGATGATGATAATGATAAGTGATATTGTTCAGCTTAGTATAATTCTCAGTGATGTCAGGTGTAAATGTCCTATAATCCTTCATCAGTTGTAACAAAATTGCAGAAGATTTACTGGGGTGTATTCGGCCAGATTGTCCAATAAATTATACTGACAGAGGGCATGTCAATAACGTCATATGAGACATATCTATAAATGAGGATTGCAACACCATCAGCTCATCACGTTTTACTGACCCGTCCTAGGGTCTGAGTGATGTAGTCTTTCTGTCCATTACTACAATCACCCTCGTTTGCAGGTTTGATGGTCAGATTTCATCTGTCAGTATTATGCAGTTTAATTTTTTAACCCTTTGCCTGTGTTTAATATTATGATATTATCTGTGAAACTATGCTAATGTTTGACCATATATGGGTTTCTATGTTACAGAGATATAAAACAATCTCTGAGACTGCTAAGTAGTTAGGCTACTTGAGTCAAGTGGCTTGATATTTTATGGGTCCAGTATAGCAGCTATGTATTACATGCCGGCCTGCCTACAATCTCTCTTAATGAAATGTTTAGGCATTCACTTGCACACTTACAGCTCTTCACTTTCACCCAGTCAAACACACACGCCGGCATACTGACACACACACACACACACAGGCATACTGGCGCACACCCTCTTGTAAGTTGTATCAGAATATTTGATAATTTCATATCTCAAGCCTGCCTTATTCATCTTGTAATTATGTCATACCACTGTCATTTACAGTAAACTCTATTGCAATATATCCCATTTCTGAATGAATGAATTACGTAAACCCAAAGAACTGCGCGGACTGGCATTGTTCTCGATCTTTCTAATTTGCCTCTGCTTAATTATTTTGATGACTAGAGTTAACTTGTTATTAAATTGTGGGTGCTGTTTTACTGCAGGCAGGGCAGTGGAATCTCTGATATAGCAGGGATGCCATCCTTCTCCTCTCTATACATACAGCACCGACAGGGTGCTAGACATATGTCCTTACAGGCTACAAGAAATAGTTTTCATTCCTACAAAACTACAATAAAAAAATAAATAATTATCAAATAGATGAAGTTCGTAAACCAGAAGACTGGCTGCCCAACATTTCATTGTTGTTTTAGCAAATTCTGTTTTGCTCATAACTCATGGTAAATTATACTCTGTGTCTATGATGACTCATACTATGACTCATACTCTGTGTCTATGATGACTCATACTCTATGCACTATGACTCATACTCTGTGTCTATGATGTCTGCAGGCGGCTGTGGATAAGCTGAAGAACGGAGGCTGTCCTATCTGTCACCGCTACTTCCTCATGTTCTACATCCTCAGAGAGAGAGGCCTCGTGGACCTCGTCGTCACAACCTTCCTGCCTGAGAGTCCTTCCAAAGAGATCCTCGAGTTCAGCAACGGCAAGCACTTCCCGCTGGTGAAGGTAGGCGTGGCTTGTAGGTCATAACTAATTGAATGGCACAGTAACTCTTGATATAAATGCCATAGACGAACAGTAAGGGGAGGGACCAGCTGGTCTGGGGTGTGATTCAGTGGATACTGATTGATTGATCGATTGATTGCTTAAGTGCACAAGGGGACAGACAGTAAGGGGAAGGACCTAGCTGGTCTGGAGTGTGATTCAGTGGATGCTGATTGATTGATTGATTGACTGATTGATTGATTGATTGATTGCTCAGGTGCACAAGGGAACGGACAGTAAGGGGAGGGACCTAGCTGGTCTAGAGTGTGATTCAGTGGATGAGATCGAGGCGCTGCTCGACAGGTTTGACTGCGATGAGATGAGATCAGGCAAGGAGTCGAGGGCGGAGGCAGAGGCAGAGAAAAGCTTTGAGGACTTGTACGGGGTAGGACGCTACAATGTTGCTCTAGCTCTTGCTGTACTCTCAGCACACTGTACTGTCAGCACACTGTACTGTCAGCACACTGTACTGTCAGCACACTGTACTGTCAGCACACTGTACTGTCTGCACATTGTACTGTCTGCACACTGTACTGTCTGCACACTGTACTGTCAGCACACTGTACTGTCGGCATACTGTACTGTCAGCATACTGTACTGTCGGCATACTGTACTGTCAGTGAACTGTACTGTCAGCACACTGTTCTGTCAGCACACTGTACTGTTAGCACACTGTACTGTCAGCACACTGTACTGTCAGTGTACTGTACTGTCAGCACACTGTACTGTCAGCACACTGTACTGTCAGCACACTGTACTGTCAGCACACTGTACTGTCAGCACACTGTACTGTCTGCATACTGTACTGTCAGCATACTGTACTATCAGCACACTGTACTGTCCGCATACTGTACTGTCTGCACACTGTACTGTCCGCATACTGTACTGTCAGCACACTGTACTGTCCGCATACTGTACTGTAAGCACACTGTACTGTCCGCATACTGTACTGTCAGCACACTCTACTGTCAGCATACTGTACTGTCAGCACACTGTACTGTCCGCATACTGTACTATCAGCACACTGTACTGTCCGCATACTGTACTGTCTGCACACTGTACTGTCCGCATACTGTACTATCAGCACACTGTACTGTCCGCATACTGTACTGTCTGCACACGGTACTGTCCGCATACTGTACTGTCAGCACACTCTACTGTCAGCATACTGTACTGTCAGCACACTGTACTGTCCGCATACTGTACTATCAGCACACTGTACTGTCCGCATACTGTACTGTCTGCACACTATACTGTCCGCATACTGTACTGTCACTTAATAATCACTGTGTAGCGCTGGTAACTACTGAAAGGTGTAGGATCTGCTGCACAAAACTCTCCATTTAATTTAACTGCTCTGTTGTTATCACAAAAAAACACAAGTAAATACTTTCATTAGTATGAATATCGTGACGTAGTATTGTAATAACTTTTGAAGATGACTATACTTTGCCTTGAAGATACTGATTTGACTGCCTGAATACTTTTGGCTGCCTGAATACTTTTGACTGCCTAAATACTTTTGACTGGCTGATTGATTGATTGACTGACTGACGATTGATTGATTGATTGATTGACTGATCGACTGATTGATTGATTGACTGATTGCAGAAGTTCAGTCAGTTCTTGAAGACGGGAGGAGACGTGGCGTCGCTGGTGAGGGTGTTGGACAGGGTGGAGGGCTATCTGAGGACCTATGAGTACAAGTTCATGCTGGGTGATCAGCTGAGCAGAGCTGACTGCTATCTGCTGCCCTCTCTACAGCACATCCGCGTCGCTGGCAGGGTGCGTGCTCCAACTGTAGCCGCTCTAATAGTCGTTATTACCTGACCGGCACCGTTTAGGATCTTCTTCTTTCTCGTCAGCACATGTTTTTTCAGATCGTTTGGGGTGAATCGATTTGTAGTGGCATGTGATGAAGGGGCATCCCTGACATCTTCCTTGCATGACGAAACCGCCGTTAAACCTTTATTATTATTAGTATTATTATTATTAATGTTAGTCATCTATTTGTATTCCAACCCTAGTTAAACTGGGATTCAAGGGAAGATGATGATGATTGACCATCTTAACGATTCTGAGGTCCTGGGATCAATTCCCGGTAGACCTGATCAGAGAGTAAAATCTCGAGCATCCAAAGGACTGTCAACATGGGTAGTTGGCAATGAATTGCAATGAATGGCAGGCATATGAGAACTTTGGGACCCCGCCAAAGCCAAAGTAACTTTACTATTGATTAATCCTACCTCTCTATGTAACGCTGTTGTTGTCGCAGGCCAATAAGAACTTTGAGATTCCTATGGTGCTGACATACCTCTAATATTGATTAGTTCTACCTCTGTTGTTGTTCTTGTTGTTGCAGGCCTATAAGAACTTTGAGATCATACCTCTCTGTTGTTGTTGTTGTCGCAGGCCTACAAGAACTTTGAGATTCCCACAGAGCTGACGTACCTGTGGCGCTACCTGAAGCACGCGTACGAGACGGATGCGTTCCAGGAGTCGTGCCCGGCTGACCGAGAGATCATCACCCACTACAATCTGAAGGCGAGCAACGAGCCGCAGATATCTGCCCCCAAGTCTCAGCTCATGGGCGAGGATCGCACCTTTAGCATTCCCGACGCTGTCGCTCGCAAATAAGTCACACCGTCGGCGCCGACAGAGGGCGACGGGTGTCGAGCATTGTCGGGACGGCTGCAATACGTTTAATTTCTACTTGATCGTCTGACTGATTGATTCGTCTTGAGTGATTGCGTTTAATCGTGTGAACAATCGGCCCTGTATTTGTGATTATTATAGTGTCTTGAGCGTCCCGTGATTTATGATCAAGTGCTCTGGTTTGTCGCTAACATGTAATGTGAAGATGTGCGTCTAACACGGCTGGTGCCGAGGCTTGTAGCGAATCCACTTTCGCCAGGTTTTTGGGGCACGGTGTTGTGGATGGTCATTGATTCTTGTGTTACTCAAGTCAGTTTACGCATTTTCCATCCAGTTAAACGGTGAAGTTATAAATGAAACTTCTTCGTTAAAATGATAGGCGGCTGAGCGTATGATTCGTAAGTTTGTCTCTGATTCATATCTAATCGTCTGTGGTGATTAGTGATTTATTCCTGAAAGCCGGTCCACCTTGATCGTCTGAATCGCGTTTGATTAGCGCTTTCAATTAGCTTCGCTGAAGACTTGTTTACTTAAGCAGAATAATTGTCTTATGTGTGTTTATGTGTGGAGGGGGGTAGGTATTGAATTATAGTAGAGGCTGTGTCTCAGAGTAAGATGATGATAATCTGCTTCACTGGCACTCTCCTAGGCCTCCTGAGTCATGTGACGACATCACGTGACCTTCTGGAAGAGTTTAGTGGCCTATTGATTAACATCTGGAGATCTGTAACTTTTTCATATTTTGAGATGGTTTTAGCTATGATGCTTTATATTAGGCTTAACGGCACCTATTGGTGGTCATACGTGTATTTTAGAAAAAGCTAATATGTATGTTAAGATTACTTTCAATTAGTCTTTATACATGTTGCCTTGGAAGGTTGAATTAATTATGAAGTGAAATTGCTCTCTGATCTCAAACACCTTCCCTTTGGAAATTAGTCGAATAAGTGTTTTGTATTGTTACTGCATTGCTGTGTCTGTAGATGGAAGCCCATTCACCTCTGTAGTGATTCGATGCTTGTGTTTTGTGGAGGATGTTTTGTTGTTGTGCTACGCTGAAGAATTGTTGGAATAAGTAGAAATTCTTATTCGTATAATCTAGTTAAAGCCTTCTGAGTTGTTAAAATAAGTATAAATTCTAGTGAAAATTGTCTAGTTAAATCCTACTGAGTTGTTAAAATAAAATAAATTTTTTTTAAATGTCAAACAATAATAAGACGTATAGATTACGTATATAAATTATATTACATATTATATTACATTATAGTAGATTACATATGTAGACGTATTACATATAGATTGCAAATTATATATGTACTTTAAATGGAAATTCTGGTTACAAATGTCTAGCTAGCTGTATGCCGCTGAGTTGGCCTAGTGATTGTTGACAGTATATTGATTGTATCTGAGTTGTTTTCCTGGATTTTTTATACAAATATGTTTGTTATACGCCGACGATTCTTAGTCTATGATTCTTGATTTGTTTTCTCCATTGCTTCGTATCCTTGTTTCAATTGATTGAGAGAGAATTGCATAACGATCCTTAGATATATAATTCGGTGCTACGATGAGATGTTAAAATTAGAAGTAATACGGAATTTTGCTATTACGTCATGACCAGCTTTACTTTACATTGTGTTTATTTCGAGCGCTTTCTTAGCTGCAGTAAGTCTGTTTAGACGTGTAGGACTGTAATGCGGTCGTGTTGCATAGATCGGAAATTAAAATATATCTGGTTTTCTAGCTGGCGTTCTTTCTACAACTAAACTCTCATTTCCAAAATGTATATTTCTCACAAAACCTTGCTGGTATCTTGTCTGTCTCAATTATTAATTGTAGAGCTAGAGCTGAACTGGTGGCTTGTTGGCAAGTTATTCAACAGCGAATCAGTAGATGCAGGGTTCAAAATCAAATGCTCTTCCTGTCACTGATATGCTATCGAGCAGGAAACTGACGTTAAACTTGGCTTTAGCCCTAATGTAGTTCTTAAAGGTTTGTACTATTCAGCGCTGCATTCATAGCACAATGAACTAGCAAGAAGAACGTGACTCGGTTTATTACTGAACCACTAGGTATAGCAGTATAGCACTCTATGATTGAGACCTCTTTGTCTTCTCGAATAGTTTATTAATATTTCTTTAATCTATCAACCTTTATTTCACCCAAAGGCAGCAAATTAAGACACCAGTGATAAACTAACATGAATTATATACGAGAAATCATAGAGAATAAATAAATTCACTGGATAAACACTATTAATATTTCAAGTTTTCGTATAATATAGTCTACAACAGCATTTATGAGTCCAACATTTTAACCAACATCTTCTTCTAATGTGAAATACATAGTAAAGTAGACAGATTTGCCCTATAGTTTGTCTTAATCAATCACTTCTATCTATTCGAGCTCTGCAGATGAAGGGTCTAAGGCATCAAATTAAATAGAATCAATCGCTCCATTGCAGGCGATCATTATTCTATTGTTCAACTTATGATTAATGCCTTCAAACTTGCTTTATCATTGCGTACCAAGCAATGGGCCATGCTATATGTCAGGCCACGCTATATGTCAGATTGTCCGAGTTGACTGCTACAGTATAGTGCATATAACTGTCAAAGCATCGCTAGTTGTTTACTCGACCTCGTTTAAAGAAACTAGTAACCTATGCTCTGCCTTGACTAATGAAGCAAAAGTCGACAACCCATTATATAAACATCATTAATATAAAGTAATGTCGAATTTAACGTCCGGTTCTTAGTCATAAGGAAATGTCAGGGACGTCTCAAGCAGACTCTGAACCAGAAGTGCCTGATATAATTATATAATTGAGCCTAAAGAGTAATTGAATACATTGCTGTTATACTATAGTTCAATCAATCAATAAGAATTTAACGTCCGGTTCCTCGCAATAAGGCAATGTCAGGGACGTCAAATATTTGTCTATAATACACACACCATACCCTGAATCCGTTAAATTTAGTTTTGAACAATGTTCCTAGTCAAACGTTGCTAAACATCTTAAATAAAAAGAAAACTACGTCAGACATCCCGCTGTCGAGAGTAGCTAATTAGATTTTTTATGCTTTGATTTTTTCGACAGTTCGCCAGATGTCCCACAGAACACAGAGACTAAAGCCTTCACCATCAGCCACACAATCACCACCAACATTCCACTGAACAACAACAACAGGGCTAGAATGTCCAGCATGAGATACTGGATGACATTCAAATCTCTCCCAGCTGACTTAAGATGTTCCCCTCCAAACCTAACCACGTGTTCCACCCAGTAGGCCGCTCTTTGCACGGGAGTCTCTCTGGCAGACCTAAAGATCTCTGACGCCTTGGTAACACGAGCCTTAAACGACTCATCGCCTATCACTCGCTTGATGTTTGCTAAGAGCTCTTCCGTGGTAAAGTCATGTATGTTCATGGCCAGTCCGTAACCCTTAGCCTCCATTCGCCTAGCGTTGTAGCCCTGGTCGATGTAAATAGGGAATCCGATCATCGGCACGGCGTGATAGACGGCTTCGAACTGCCCGTTGTTGCCGCAGTGGGTGATGAAAAGCTTGACTCGGCTGTCTGCTAGAAGATCATTCTGTGGAAGCCACTCCGACGTAAAGACGTTATCAGAGATCGGCAGGTTGTCCTTATTCACAACTCTCCACAGGATTCGATAGTTGGGCAGCTGCCGGAAAGCTTCCACCAGTTTCTCGGCGATTGTTCTTGGAATCAGCTTTCCCAACGTTCCGAAGGTGATGATGATGACGCCGTCGTTAGGAACGGAAAGGAAGTCCTGTATATCTTTAGGATACGGATGTCCCGACGCCGGTCGAACGGATAGACCTCCGGCGTGGATCATGTTTGGCATTGTGGGAGTGGGATAGTCCAGTACAATGTCGTTGGTGGTGAAGAAAAGTAGTGATCTTGCGACGAGATCGTGGGACGTTTCAAAGTCGCCGTACTTACGGTATCTTGCCACAATTTCCTCCGGCGGATCTTTTCCCTTGGAGAACAGCGGAACAAGCGTATAGAACAGGTTGGTCACCCTCTCGACCAGGTTCATGCGCTCGGTGAATGTCGAGAGTTTGCTGGGAACAAACGAGGGCAGAACGGGGGAGGGAACGTGCCAGGGCGAGAGAACGAAACTAACCGTCACCCAGGGGATTCCCAACCTCAGCGGGGTCAAATACTGGTAGCTCATCATGAACATTCCGTCGATGATCGCGATGTCTAGCTTGATCTTCTTGAACTTTTCGAACAGCCCCTCGCTGTGGACGAGAAGCTGTATGCTGTCGTCCGTGAAGAACTTATCCAGCACTACTGGGACATCCATGGTTCCTCCCTGGATTCCGAGGACCTTAGACGTCATCATGTTCATCACTTGCTCATAGTCTATCGCCTCGTAGTCCGCCGAACCGTACCTCTCAACGTGCAGGTTCGGCGTGTTGGGTTCGATGTCCACCTCAAAGCTTGCCCCTACAAGGAAGTGCACCTGGTGACCCCGCCCCGCTAGCTCCTTGCACAGTTCTCCCATAGCGATCACGTGACTTCTGCCCGGCAGGGCGGTGACTAGGATGTTGTAGGCCGCCACCTGACAGCTGTCAATCAACATCAGTGAGAGGATGGCCAGCACCGGGAGGCGTGGCCTGAGAGTGTGAGAGAGCATTGATACAGGTGGTCCTAGAGTTTCAGGATTTCCCGACGTTTATTGATTTATCTACTGATGGCTTAATACAGACAAATACATCATTTTTATAAAAATCTGGCTTTTAGTATGTGCATTTAATAGTTAATTATTTCCCGTGTTATGTCCGGTTGTT
>CAJHZI010000187.1:225000-400000 GCA_905160935.1 Enchytraeus crypticus
AGGCAATAAATACTGGAATGATGAGAAGCAAAGAGTTGTTCACTGGGGTCAGTTCTATAATTATAAGTAGGTCACAGAGGTCAATGCTATAATTATAAGTAGGTCACCGAGGTCAATGCTATAATTATAACACATACAATCTAATAGATTCTAAGATTTCTAATAATCTAATAGATTTCTCGTAGACTAGGTAGTGCATGTTGTAGAACCCAATATCTCTGTGCCTCAAAGATCACAGTCAAATGCCTACAAGAGTAAAACGCAAATGTGCACTACGAATATAATTAAAGATAAACTTTCACCAGAAAAATTATCTCAAAATCGCCTATCACAATGCGATCAACTCCACTCTACGAAACCAAACATAGAAATCTACAACGATATAACTCAGACGGTTGAGCCATGAAATGCAAAATAAATCAACAAATACAAGAAAAATCATCTTTTCTCAAACAGTTAAACGAACTAAGACAAAATGTGAGCGTAGGAAAACTTAAATGCCTATAAAACTAAGGTTTACAAAGTTCAACGCCCGTATTGTACACCATGCTACTGTCAGGGTCAGTCTGACAGAGATTTGAATCCACAGCCTACTGTTCATCAGCCAAGTGTAGCCCAACTCTGCCATTTAGCGGCTGCACATGACGTTTCATTTCAGCCCAACACAAAACAAATTTATAATGGCGACGACTCTCAGGAACTGAAAAACTGAACAAGCAAACTATTACAGTCAAAACTAAAAATTTACGAAACTAGAAAAATGTAGATGTATCAGAAAAACAAATCACTCCGAATAATCAACACAAATTAAATAACAAAATTGCAGTAAAATACCTGAACATAACTGCCACAGGAAACAACAGTCTTCAGCGAACGGCAGTGTGAATGCGATCAGAAAATAAACATAATTCACGTCAAAATATGACAAAACAAATTAAATAATTCTATTTAACTAAACTAAACGCCTTCACAAACAATACTGACAAGTGACTGTAAACACTCTAAAGATTTGTAATAAAGACTAGGGCAGCAGAAGATTAGTTCACTTTGTCTAAAGACAATACACTCAGAGTCACAGCGATGATTAGCATCAAAAGAACCATCAGCGACAGAGCAGGCAAGAATTAGACGTCAAGCACTGATTTAATCAATAAGCCAAACTCGAGAAATTAAAAAGCAAACACGCATTATAGTGAATAATGAACTATGTTGATATCTATCACTATTAATACCACATGTTTAACCAGTTAGGCAATTTAGACCATTTCAGTATAACCAATCCAGTGAATGTCCGAGATTTTACTCTCAGATCAGCGCGGCTGGGATTCGAACCCACGAGGGTTCAATTCATCTCAGGATCTGTCATTTAAGAGTTCATGACGTTAACTCTATGCTATTGAGACGTTCAATGTAACTGTCTAATACTGAGCAAGATGATAAACTGATGTGGAAGAACGAGATCAGAGTAGACTAGACGATACCCGATGTGGCACAATGTATCAGAGTTGTCTAGACGACACCCGATGTGGCACATCGTAGAGATCAGAGTAGTCTAGACGACACCCGATGTGGCACAATGTATCAGAGTAGTCTAGACGACACCCGATGTGGCAGAACGAAGAGATCAGAGTAGTCTAGACGACACCCGATGTGGCACAATGTATTAGACTAGACTGAGGTGCTGTGAGAGTTGTCGCAGTATATCGCTGTGGCTGTGCACCTGAAATGATTCACTGAACCTCAGCTGACAGTCCCTCCTGTGCACAACAAAACATCCCCCTCACGTCACGGTGTTAAAGCTGGTATAGATAAGGTTAACGTCAGTTTCCTCACTCGAAAGCGACGTCAGTGACGGGCGAGCCCAGGATTATCTGCAATTTAAATTCTAGATAAATCATAATAAAAATTAAATAAAATAGAATGGAAATTTTTGAGTCCCGGGATCTGTTTAAATTTAAAAAATTATCTGTTTAAAGATAATTTCTATGAAATAACAGATAAAAGATCTGTTTAAATTTCAGGATTTATATACCCCGTACATACTGATCCGTCGAGTATCTTACCGACTTAGCCAGTGTCGAAGTCGGTAAGATACTCGATCGCGGATCAGTATGTGCGGGGTTCAAATCCTGGGCTCGCCCGTCCCTTCTTACATCGCTTTCGAGTGAGGAAAGTGACGTTAACCTTAGCTTCCATCTATCGATAAGTACTGACGAAATACCCGTCGATACATGGAGATTGCGTTTCTTACATTTAGTAAATTTATCCTTCTATTGTTTATTAACTATCATTTATTACAACAATTAAGAACTACTAGAGCGGCTGAATAGAGTAGGTGATGAGTGTAGACCCAGCAGTCAAACCAATAGCACAGGAGACTGGTAAGCAGAGAGTCAGAGCTTCAACTCCCTGAGAGGGTTGTTCAGAGCGTCTGTACGTCATCCTAGGGCAACGAATTTGACTTAAAACTCCAACATCATCATCATCATCATCATCTTCCCTTGAATCCCAGTTTAACCAGGGTCGGGATACGAATAGACTTCAAACTCCAACGTAAAAGTTTTATTTAGAAATGATGCTAGCATAAAATGAGCAGTTACTGACCTATCAGACGATAGGTTACATTTGAAAGCAGCCTCCTGATTGGACGTCACAACAACAAATGGAATGTATGCCCGATCTATTTCCGGATAACTAGGATTTGGGCAGTATCCATGGCAACGGCTAGCCTTGCTCTTACGTTCAGCTTCAGCTCTTGATTGGTTTCGTGCTATCAAATTCTTGAGACATTGTTCCTGAGAGCAACACAGTAACATCTCACTGATAAAACAATATCTAACAAATTTCTTGAATATACATTCGAATCAAAGTAAGTACAGAACACAATCTCAACTGCTTATTTAACTGTTTGAGAGAGAGGATACACAAAATTGCTACATAAAAATTCCAGACAAAGTCGGTAAGATACTCGAACGCGGACCAGTATGCGCGGGGTTCAAATCCTGAGCTCGCCTGTCACTGACATCGCTTTCGAGTGAGGAAACTGACGTTAACATTAGCTTTACCAGCTTTATTCTATTAGATCAATCAACTGGTTAAATTGCTACTCTCTCTCTCTCTCTCTCTCTCTCTCTCTCTCTCTCTCTCTCTCTCTCTCTCTCCTCTCTCTCTCTCTCTCTCTCTCTCTCCTCTCTCTCTCTCTCTCTCTCTCTCTCTCTCATCTCTCTCTCCTCTCTCTCTCTTCTCTCTCTCTCTCCCTCTCCTCTCTCTCTCTCTCTCTCTCTCTCTCTCTCTCTCTCTCTCTCTCTCTCTCTCTCTCTCTCTCTCTCTCTCTCTCTCTCTCTCTTAGTGCACTGCATAGTGGCAGATCATAGTGGCCTCCACTCTTCTCTGTCTTCCGCTTTCCTCTTCTTGAAAAAAAAACTAGATGCCGAATAAGTACAAAGAAGCTAAAACATGAGAGTGAGAGAGAGAGAGAGAAAGACAGAAAAAGACACAGAGAGAGAAAGACAGAGAGAGAGAGAGAGAGAGAGAGATAGAGAGAGAGAGAACTGAAACAAGCGATATAGCAATACCTCAAACACGAGCTCTACGACTTCCTTCTTCTTGTTTTCAACTCTAACTGCAATCCTCCGTTTTTCTTCCTAAAATACAGTGTAATTCCATCAATCAGTCAGCCAATCAATCGACATAATTAATTAAACAGCTAGCAAATCAATAACCAAATCAGTCATTTAATTATTCCGTAAATCAATTAGTCGATCAATCAATCAATCAGTCAACAGAATAGAACAATCAGTCACATATAATTTTGCATCTGCTGAAAAATGACGATGACATTAGAGACAAACCTATTTCATATGAGTGTATTTTAGTCATACTAATCGTTTAGTCTGTCAAATGAATGTATAAGTCATTTAGACTAAGTAAGTGCTATTCTGGCCCTTTATTACCGTTCATGCTTACCCTAAACATCTTGTGTTAATGATTGACGCTGCAACATGCATGACATGATAATTCATCATCATATCCTTCCCTTGAATCCCAGTTTAACTATGGTCGGGCTACAAATAAACTGTCTCCAACTGCATGACGTGATAAATAAAATAAATGGATAAATACAACACTAGAAGCACTAAAGTGGGGCAATGTCAATACCGTCAGAATAGTAATGACTTAGATTCAAAACAATGACACTGACAACACAGATCTCTCAACAAATCAATCAATCAATCAATCAATCGATCAATAATGGCATACACCTAACGACTCTCACAAAGTGCTTCTAATTTAATTGCGCAAGAGTTTAAGCCTTGGACCAGCACATCGATATGCACCTGAAGCTGCCTGTCATTAGCTGATATCAGGCTTGGTCGCCCCTTCCAGTGTATCAGCTTATCCTCCCCTCTCTCCACCACTCCCACAGCCAACAACACGTTGAGCACGTCGTATACCCTGCGGCGTATATTCCTAGCCTCGTCTGTCTGCCTACTGCTGCTTACCATATCATCTCTGTCCTATCAATCAATCAATCAATCAATTAATCTATCTATCAATCAATCAATCAATCATCCGATCAATCAATCAATCAATCAATCATGTCGTACACTCTGCTGTGTAAATTCCTAGCTTCGTCTGTCTGCCTACTGCTGCTTACCATATCATCTCTGTCCTATCAATCAATCAATCAATCAATCAATTAATCAATCAATCTATCTATCAATCAATCAATCAACCGATCAATCAATCAATCAATCATGTCGTACACTCTGCGGCGTATATTCCTAGCCTCATCTGTCTGCTTGCTGCTGCTTACCATATCATCCCTGTCCTATTAATCAGTCAATCAATCAATCAGTCAATCAGTATATCACTCATTCTATCATTCATTCTACAAGTAAATCATTCAATCAGTCAATCAGTCAATCACTCAGTCATCGAATCATTCATTCTATAAGTAAATCATTCAATCAGTCAATCAATCAGTAAATCAATCAATCACTGAGTCTATCTTTACGTCGATAAATCAAATACACAGTCAATAAATCTGGATTAGTCAATCGATCAGTCAATCAATCACTAATACCTTTCACAAATATACAAGCACACTAATGTGAAATAGAAGAGAAGACAAAAGAAAAATTATACGAAACTAAGCTTAGTGAACATTTGAAAATATCAAAAGAAAGTAAAACAAATAGAAAAAGATATAAACTAAGAAGTGAGTCAACCGGTGCGGGTTCAAATCCTGGGCTCGCCCGTCGCTGACATTACTTTTGAGTGAGAAAACTGATGTTAACTTTAGCTTTACCAGCTCTAACCACAATTCACTGCAGATTAACAATGAGCAGAACTGGACGTTAAATTCTTACTGATTGATTGATTGATAGATTGATTGATTGAGCTGTCAATCAAACCTCTCGCAGACACTCTCTAATCAGCTCACTGGCTACCATCTTGTACGTAGTCACGCCTTTCACTCGCACAAACTCTGCCACGTAGGCGGAGATCTGCTTCAAACCCTTGTCGCTGCTCCGCCTCTGCCTTCTAGCGTCAATCAATCACAGTTCACGAATCAGTTATATACAAACGAAAACCAATCACAATTCAATATCAATTATATACAAACGAAACACTAGAGATCTGTATAGATTGAGCCAAAAAACTTGTATAGATTGATTTTTCTCCACAAAACTTTTACTATCATTAGTAGAGCAGCAAGAATTGTAGCTCTTCTATCAAAATACATTAAGAATTGTAGCAGACCAATCAAAATACAATAAGAATTGTAGTAAACCAATCAAAATACAATAAGAATTGTAGTAAACCAATCAAAATACATTAAGAATTGTAGTAAACCAATCAAAATACAATAAGAATTGTAGTAAACCAATCAAAATGCATTAAGAATTGTAGTAAACCAATCAAAATGCAATAAGAATTGTAGGACATTAATCAAAATACAATAAGAATTGAAGTAAACCGATCAAAATACCTTAAGAATTTGATCAGTTATGCAATCACATCAAGAAGGGGAGTACTACAAGCAAACTGCAGTATAACTTTTTGTATATCACAGGGAGTAAGAATATTAACCTTTCAAAACACAGTCACAATATGTTAACTATTTTTACCACTTAATTAAATAGTAAAAGAATATTAGCCAACCAATCATAACAATGCAAGAGTATTCACAAAATAGAATAGTCTAAGTGCAATAATTTGTTCAAATATTTGTGTATAAAAAACTGTAATAAATATTTACAATATATTTTATACATAGATATCTATACCAACACTCGCAATAAACCTCCCATTTGATCCATTCTTCCCTTAATGGCATTCATTTCAAAGTTCATTTCTTGTTCCTGTCCAGCGGCATTTCCCTCCATCTTTACTGCCACATCACTGGAAGTAATGCTATAATCGCAGGGAGCCATTTCCAAAGAACTGCCCAGTAAATTACGAACGTGTGCTGAATGATTTAGGTAACTCTGAAAATTCTGTGAATTTCTGAAGAAACCTGGATTGCAGAAATAATTACCAAATGCTCTCATCTGATTGCATAATGCTGCATTTTCCTGCTGACAAATCCCAGGGCTCGATGTCATCATGCTGTTAGCTGATCCTAATGTCGATAGATTGCCCAGCAATCCTACGGCACACAGCCAGGGAGGAAAACCAAAAGAGTGAAGCCAAGAATATATCTGAGAGGCAATGCCTGCAGCATGGTTGGTGTACAGTAGTGGATGGGCAACAACTGGTGCAGACGATGGAGTGGAATTTAAGTTAGCAATGTCCGCATACATATTTTCATCAGATGTTCTTGCAAATTTGTCAGTCAGTGAAATTTCTTTTCCGACTAAGCCAGCATTCTGTTTCCTCAGTCCCACTGTATGATCTCTGCAGAAATTCCCAATAGACGACGGAAGGAAACTTTCCCCTGATTGTCCAGTAACATCAGATTCCTCTGTCACTGATTGGTCAATGCATGATCTAGCTTGAGAAGCCAATATCCCTGCGTGAGGTAGGTTTATTAATGAATTGGTTTCTCCTTTGCCTTGATTGTCATATTCTGTACTGTCAAAACTAATTTCTGAGAAACAAGTGAAACTTCCTGCTACAGCGAGTCTTCTGCCACATTCAGGCTGCTCCTCCGTCGTTAAATCACAATTCGAAGGCAGTTCATATGCATCGTTGTGTAGCCCTGGTTTAGACGAGAGATTTAAGGGAAGAGAATCTAGAGTTGTCGGTAGATGTAAAGGTTTGCTCAGCGTTTTACTCCTAAAATCGAAGGAACCAGATTGGGATTGCACTGAAGTGTCGTCACATGATCTGCGAACGACGAGATCCAGAGCTTTAACTTCAGTTTCCACGTCTACCCCCGAGTCTGATGCTGTTGCCATGGCGATCTAAATAGGAGTGACAACAATACACGGTTTTAAAACATCTCTGGAATGTGTTAAAGCAATAAGCAGGAGAAACTGATTCTTATGCAAGAGGGTGACGGATATCTTAATAGCGTAGGGGTAACGTCATGAAGTTTTAAATGACAAATCCTGAGGTGAATTGAACCCTTGTGGTTTCGAATCCCAGCCGCGCTGATCTGAGAGTAAAATCTCGGACATTCACTGGACTAGCTACATGGAAAATGGACAAAAATTATCTAACGGATTTAACATATGTGGTATTAAAAGTGATAGATATCAGCGTAGTTGATCATTTCACTCTAATGCGTGTTATTATTATTATGAGTACTGAGTCTTTCATATAGCAAATGTAATTCTCCAATACATGATGAGATTTATGCTTGAGTAATATTAAACTTAGAAATGTATTTTTAAAAAACATCAAAAATTTAGCATGCTTCTATTGACGATGAATAGACAGTAAATATCATCATTTGATGCTGCATTTAATTTTGAAAAGTCTTTCACAAACATATAACAAAATTTTGACTGATGTTAGAAGTCTAACTTCTAGTATTTTAGGAAATGACAGTTCCTAAAAATAGTAGAAAGTCATCAAAAGAAAACATATGATAGTAGAATGTTAATTAAAAATCACCAGTCTTCAGTAGAAATTATTTTAAGTTAAAAAATGTCTTTAAAAAATTAATTAAATACCTAGTTAAGAAGCATCAGCCGATAATACCTTATGGACAGATTATGCTCCCTTAAATTTTTTTATAAATCACTTTTCAAGTTTCCTAATAGCATCTAACTTCTAAAATTTGGAATTGCAAGGACTATACTTGCATAGTATGATCGTTGAATCAGTTAATTAATTAAAGTTTTTATCAGGAACTGTTATGATCATAGAACTAAATAATCAAGTTTAAAACAAAAAGTATATTCTTGTTCCAGATCTTGATTGTGTACATTTTTCAAATGTAAACAAAGAATTCACTGAATTCACATTTTGCTCCTGGTTTCCTTTAATTTCGCGTAGGACTTCATCGTATCTCTAGTTTGTAGAATTATATCACAGAATGGTTATTGTACGATGGCAGCTACTTATGAAATTTTTAGATGCTAAAGGATGTCTAATTATATTTTAAAATTTTCTAGGCTAGAATGTAATGATTAAATGACTATTAAAATTTATCCTGTCTATAATAGTTATTAAAAGATTATGATGTTTAGCGCAATTAAATTTGTGGAATAAATTAACACACTTTCGTTCTTACGTATGTAGTTCGAAATAGTAAAACTCTATTGCAACTGCCTACAAGATTTGTTGTTATGTTTGACAGGCAAGATATTGATCTATAATATGATTAAGGGAAATCGTATATAAACTACAATGTCGTGTGTCAAAATGCGTTGTAAACACACTCTATCTTCATGGTTGTCTATATTTTATTTATTAACATTCATACTTTATCTTTTTACACCGACTTTGGCTGAAGACGACGTTAAGGAATCTAATATTGCAGTCGGACGCAACATGCTAGTGACTTGGCAGAAGGAATCGATAAAGCCCCGATATGGCCCGTGTTGGGCAGCCGCGCTGAAGGCCCTTGATGAAGGCTGTAAGCGTCTAACTGAAGATGTTCAGCATCGTCTAACTTTGAGATTCACCAATTGTTTCCTGGAAAAGACAGGTCGTCAAAAGCACGAGTGCAAACTGTCCCAGCCAATAGAACGCTGTGTTGGTGACATGAGTTCAGAATCGTATGGAGTTTACGCAGAATTTTTTGCCCACACACAGAGCGTTTGCTTCTATCTCGAGGCAGAGTCGTGGAGAGAGCAGAGTGAATCACTCATGCTGAGGCTGGCAAATAATTCTGCAATTGTGTCAGAACAGATGGAGAATGCCAGTTCTCTACAGGTTCCTGTTCTATCTTATTAGTCGATCAAATGTTACGGTTAATTGATACTCTCTAGCCTACAGTTATGTAATTGAAATATTTAACAAATAAATAGTTTTTTTTGGCTAAAATCTTTTATTGAACAATTGCTAAATATAAATAGAATTGCTTAATGGATAATTTTTTTTAAAGTTTAGTTTTGGAATCTTAATTTATGATTCAGAATTTTATTTTGCGTAAACTGTAAATGCAAACTCCCTATCTAACTAGAACTGTTAACTAGAACCATTGTTTAGTCTAATATCTATTATTTAATCTAAACAGAACTATTAACTAGAACCATTGTCTAGTCAAACATCTATTATTTAACAGAACTATTAACTAGAACTATTGTTTAGTATTACAGCTATTATTTAATGTAAACATCTATTATTTAATCTAAACAGATAGAACTACTGAGACGACAGAACGACAGCCTATCTCATCAGCAGACGATCCTAGAGACCGGCCAGCAGCTCAAACAAACCATCGAGAAATCCAAGATGGACGTCAATCTAATGATGAGCGACTTCAAAGCGTCCACCAACGAACAGAGGGCGCTGATATTCGACGTGTTCGATCGAGTGAGATCTCTGCAGAATATTGTCATGGATGAATTCACCGGGATCTACTCGGTCGTCTGCTACGTCTGCGCCACCGTGCTAGTCTACATTCTCACCTCTGCTCCGCGTACAGCCGGTGCTCGAGTTTGGGTCTTCCTCACTGTCATCTGCTGCGCTCTGTCCGAGAGTGCGATATCATTTTGGATGTGCGATAGACAGGTGATCGGAAGATCTGGAACAAGTTCAAGTGACGAGGAAAGGGTATGTTCTATCAATCTATCGATGAGTTAATCAACCGGTAAGTAATTAATGAATTAATCAATCAATTGAAAAGCCCTGTTCTTTGACTTGCCGCTGTACATTAAATTAATTAAGTATATGCTTATATATAAATAAATATATATATATATATATATATATATATATATATATATATATAAATAAATAAAAGCCTATATATATATATATATATTATATAATATATATATAGATATATATATATATATATATATTATACACAATATATATATATATATATATATATATATATATATTGTGTCTTTGAATCTGAAGAGACTAAGTAAAGTTGACGTTAAGTTTATTGTCAGTGTCCTGCCTGCCAGCTAGTCTTTGACGAGGAGAGCACAGGATTTGAGCACTGCAACTATTGATCCAAAGTCTAAGAACATGCCATCATGCCGCTGGCTCGGCCCAATGACTGATAAGTATTTACTCTAAAATACTCGATGTTTTAATAGACAATACAGTTTACGTGTTTTTATTTAAAGGCAGTGGTATTGGCAATGGTACGATGGTGCAGGAGGTTTTACGTGATAGTAGCGCTGTTGATCTACAGCTGGGTGGCCTACAACTATCAGGACTTCAACGTCATCAACCATCAGCTGCTGCAGGACATCAAGCGACAGCTGCTGCAGCAGCAGTCTGAGCTCAGGAGCTGGGTCCCTGCTGGTTCGTTGTAAACAAAGTAAACACATATTATAGTGAAATGATCAACTGTGTTGATATCTCTCTCTCTCTTAGTGCACTTGGCATAAAATGCCTCCATGGCATAAAACGCCTCCACTCTTCTTATCTTCAGTTTTCCTCTTCATATAAAACATAAGAGTGGATCTTTAAATCATCTATAGCATTCCTTTTGATATACCATTATTCTTGGGGCATTTTGCGTATGACGAAGTGGGGCCCCTATGCATTAATATAATCTTTTATTCACCAATTCTTGGCAGAAAACACGCACAGATACAATTACATTGCAAAACGTGACACAGCAGAATACATATAAAAAAGTGCACATACAAGTTTAACAATTTCAATTTTTCACAAACTTCAGAATAGTTAAAACCATTGGCGTAACCACCGAATGGCGTAACCATTTTAATCAGCTTCGACTAACATTTACTGGGCAAGGGCGTCATTCCCTGAGACAACAATCCTGTTTGCCCATATGTGTTGATATCTATCACTTTTAATACCACATGTTTAAACCGTTAGGCAGTTTAGACCATTTTCCGTATAACCAGTCCAGTGAATGTCCGAGATTTTACTCTCAGATCAGCACCGCTGGGATTCGAACCCACGAGGGTTCAATTCACCTCAGGATCTGTCATTTAAAACTTCATGACGATACCCCTATGCTATTGAGACATTCAATAATTCAGACATTGTCTAATGTCTGAACTTTAGCCAGATGTTCTGGATTGTTGACCGACTTGATCTCGTTACGGCTTGTGTGAGAGAGTTGTAGTATTGCTTTTAGTTACTAGAAGATATTACGCATGTATTTCAAATAATGGATACTGGGTCTTTCCCTGTGTACACATCTGTTTGCATCTGATGTATTGTGCATGTATTTTATTATATGCATATTATATAAATATTACTTGTGCATTGTAATGCATGCATGTTATATAATATTGCACATGCATTGTAATATATGCATGTTATATAATATTGCACATGCATTGTAATATATGCATGTTATATAATATTGCATATGCATTGTAATATATGCATGATATATTAACTTTCAAGTAGTTAATGGGATTTGTTCATTTAATTATATCTTTATAAGTTTTGTCTCGAGATTGTGGAACTGTTGTTAAGTTCTCATTGATTGATTAATTGATTTACATATTGATTGATCGACTGATTGATTGATTGATTGCTAGATTGATTGAATGATTGATAGATTGATTGACTGATTGATTGATTGACTGATTGATTGATTGATTGCTAGATTGATTGAATGATTGATAGATTGATTGACTGATTGATTGATTGACTGATTGATTGAGTGATTGATTGATCGATGTAGGAGATTTGATGAATAGGATGTCTCTCCAATCCTACGTTAATCCCACGAGTGATTTGCGGTTGAGTGGAGTTCAGAATCATAAATATCTGGATTTTATCAATGGTAACTACATTCAACAAAATTATTACAATTGTTAAATTATTAAATTCTTCTAAACTATTGAGCTGCAGCTACTGTCAAAACTTCAAGATTTCTGCAGTTTCTATTCTATAAGAAATTTCAATCAAACTTGTTCACCTCTCAACAGTCAAATCTTTACCCGTGACTTCTGGAAAACTTCATCAAGTTGCTCCAACTGGCTGGAGCCAGTTGCTATGTCGGCAAGATGCTCGACCGCGGATCAGTACGTGCGGGGTTCAAATCCTGGGCTCGCCCGTCACTGACATCGCTTTCGAGTGATGAAACTGACGTTAACATTAGCTTTTACTGATTTTTCATTTTGATTTTTAATTTTAGTAAATTAATTTAAATGTTTCAGCGGACAGTAGATCAATACCAGCTCGTAGTGACACCTCATCATCGTCATTAGCATCATCGGGTGACTACGACGAAGATGACGATACTACATTTAACGGCAGTCATTTCAGGAACTCTTCGTCTGAGTCAGAACTGTCAGACTACTCGAGACTGTCTCGTGGGGCCACGCCTACTCTGCTCGATGAGCTGGAGGATCTGAAGAGAGCCACGCCCCTCAGAGAGCTAGCTCTCTCTAATTGCAAGGCGCCCGTTCAAAACCTTATCGGTAGTGATCCGCGTTAATGCTTAAATATGTTACTACTGCTAATATACTATACTAGGCTGTATGATGCTAGTGCTAATATATTATATTGTATGTTACTACTGCTAATCTATTATACTACAGTGTATATGCTACTAATGCTAAAATATTATACTATATGATGCTAGTTCTAATATATTATATTGTATGTTACTACTGCTAATCTATTATACTACAGTGTATATGCTACTAATGCTAAAATATTATACTATATGATGCTAGTTCTAATATATTATATTGTATGTTACTACTGCTAATATATTATACTAGGCTGTATGATGCTAGTGCTAATATATTATATTGTATGTTACTACTGCTAATATATTATACTATATGTGTATATGCTACTAATGCTAAAATATTATACTATATGATGCTAGTGCTCATATATTGTATTGTATGTTACTACTGCTAATGTAATATACTAAATTCTCTTCAGCACGTTTTTTCAGATCGTTTGGGGTTAATCGCTTTGTAGTGACACGTGATGGGGGGACGTCCCTGACGTCATCCTTGTATGAGGAAACGGACGTTAAACCTTTATTATTATTGTTAAATATGTTGCTAATATATTAGCTGTACTTAGAGTAAGCTTGTTTGCTATATTATCTACATGTAAACTTTAATGCCAATTTTTTATTGTGTTTGTCACTGTACTAATTCAGTGACGGAATTAGTACAGTGAAATTCATTGCTTAAATATGTTGCTAATATATTAGCTGTTTTCTATATAAACCACATGTATATTAACTTTAATGCCACTTTTCTCTTGTTATTATTTTATTATTATCTGCTATTATTACTATTGAAACCCAGTTACATAGTGAACGGGTAATCGTGATAGTTTAAATACTTTTTGTTGATTTTATCACACAAAATTTTTCTGTTAGGATTGTGGAACCAGAGATCTGGTGATGGAAACGTCAGCACGTGTTCAACAGAGCACAGTCTAACAGTGAGTTTAGATTATATACTGCTTTACATCTTCCTAAACTTTAATTCACTCCTGTGCCAAGTTGATTACTTTGTAATATTGAATTTTGACCGCTGCTAGTTGTATTTGTTTGAGCTAAGCCTGCAGCATGTCGATTAGTCATCTGACTGCAGATCAGTAGGTTTAGGGGTCAAATCTAGGGCTTGTTCCTTAACTGGCATATTTATTTGTTCAGAATCCATTTGTATATTAACTAATATTTTATACATGTACATTAACTTTAAGTGTATCTTTTTGATACACTTTTAGATTCTATTTTCTATTTTCACGTCCCTGACATCATACTTGTATGACGAAACAGACGATAAACCTTTATTATTATTATCTATTGCACACTCTATTTATTGCGTATGTTTCGATTTCCTACGCCAGGCCTCGTTCACTACGACGCACTCGTATAATCTGCGTGTAAGAACGAGCAACAAGCCCTCGTCCGCTCAGAACCCTGTGCTCCTGCAAGAGTCTCCAAGGTCATTCGCTCGACAGGTCAAGGTCAGGTCTCGTCAGTCCATCCTCAGTAGCGACAGAGTGGGATCCCAGCAACAACAACATCAACTGTCGAGCTCGTTTCACTGCTGAGCCAGTGGAGCAGCGGTTGAACGTCTAGACCAGGAGGTATCAGTTGAACATCTAGACTATGAAGCATACATTCAGCAGCTAGATCAGTAGACATCAGTTGAACGTCTAGACGAGGGTTTATCTGTGGATGACTTAAGCCTAACAATCGCCCTCAGTTATCCCATGTTTTTATTTATCTGGTGTGCTGCAGAATACGACATCATCTTCCCTTAAATCCCAGTTTAACCAGAGTCGGGATACGAATAGCTTTTCTCCAATCTCCCCTGTCCCACACCATATCATTAGTTAATCTCCTATTTAAATTATAAATTAATAAATTAACCCTCTATGCTGCAGAATACAACATCTATATTAATCTGTTTTTGTATTTGTTCACTGTAATTCGCATTAGACTGCAATCAAATATGTTCCTCTAGTTTTCTATGATGATAATTGTACTAACTTTACTTATTTATTTTTACTGCTTTCAATACTTCAAGTATTTTAGAATTTTTGTGTGCCAATAAACTGAAGACTGCAGCTGGCTAATCGTTAATCTAAATGTTGCTCATCACTTTTCTAGACATGACAGCCTTTCGAGATTAACTTCTTATAGAACAATTCAATTCTCGCTGTTATTTTAGCAGAAAGAAACTTTCAGTTCTATATGTTAGTACATCGAAACTTAAAACAGTCAATTTCACGTATGGCAGTCATAGTTTAGTTCAGAACATTTTACATATAACAAATCAATCAACCATACAGTACAGCTCATTATATCGACTGATAATTATTTATTGCAAGAGAATCAAAACACATTTTTATATATTGCTGCATATTTTAACCTAATTAATTATCTAATATAAATAATACTAAAACATGGATAAAAATCTTAATAATAGTTTAGTCTGTTTTTCAAATCATGAAAGTAAAAGGAAATGTACTAGGATTACTGATCAGTCGTTAACATCAGCAACAGAGCAACAGATTCATTATTCGTAATATTTTAGACTAAAACCTCAAAAATCCACCATGTGTTTATTACAGAATGTAATCTAGACATGGGACTGGCATAATGGATACAAACTGACTTATCAGTTGTTCTTGCCACAACATAATTACCCACGTAATCGTACCGATGTACTCCATACACAAATCATGACAACACAATGGATTTTTCAAGATGGCGCTTTAGCTGCCAGGTGTATCGTTGTTTCTCTGTAAACAGCTCTATGTAAACACATATTTGTCACTTGAACTCTTTCTGTAAAGTAGTCTCGAAGACCGAGTTCGGCCATGACACTGCTGACACTGCTATATAAGTTTTCGTTGTTAATAATAATAGTAACATCATCTCATTTCTCAGTAGTTTTGCTCCAATCTCTCAAATTCCTCCTACTCTCTCTGTAGTCACTGCGAATGTCGTCTATCTTGTCGTGGTACCTGTGGTACTTGTTCTTCACCTGTTCTTTGTACTCACTGCTCATCTCTCCGAGTTTGTCTTTATATTCGCTGCGTATCTCTCCCAATCTGTCTTTGTATTCGCTGCGTATCTCTCCGAATCTGTCTTTGTATTCGCTGCGTATCTCTCCGAATTTGTCTTTATATTCGCTGCGTATCTCTCCGAATCTATCTTTGTATTCGCTGCGTATCTCTCCTAGTTTGTCCTTGTACTCGCTACGCATGTCGTCGATGTGGTCGTGGTAGCGGTGATACTTGTTCTTCATCTGAGACTTGCTTTCACTCACCAGAGAGCGCAGCGTGTTCTCCTGGGCCACGGGCGGCATGTAGCCAAACTTTCTCAAATATCTGCTCACACGCAACAGCAGTCGAATAAATAAAGATTTCATCAGTCAAGCAACAAATCTGTAGCCAAACTTCCTCAAATATCTGCACGCAACGGCAGTTGAATAAATAAAGATTTCATCACTCAAGCAATAAATCAAATCAACAAATCTGTAGCCAAACTTCCTCAAGTATCTGATCACACACAACAGCAGTCGAATAAATAACGATTTCATCAGTCAAGCAATAAATCAAATCAACAAATCTGTAGCCGAACTTCTTCAAACACTTGCTCTCATATACATGCAATATCACACTATTAGAAGATCTCAATCAATCAATCAGTAAATCTGAAGTTCCTAAAATATCTGCACAGGCACACAACCAGCAAGTGGATAAAGTGTCTCTCATTCAATCAATTTGCCAATTGATCAATTTGCCAATCAATCAATTTGCTAATCAATCAAGAATAATTATTTTTTCTCATATAGATTGCAGTTATGAATTAGTAAATTAGGTTACAAATGTTAAATGTATCTTAAGGTTATAGATGCTAAATGTATCTTAAGGTTACAGAATACAGATGCTAAATGTATCCTAAGGTTATATATGATAAATGCATCTTTAGGTTAGGTTAGTGATAAATGTATCTTAAGGTTACAGATGATAAATGTATCTTAAGTTTACAGATGCTAAATGTATCCTAAGGTTATAGATGAAAAATGCTTCTTTATGTTACAGATGACAAATGTATCATTAGGCTACAGATGATAAATGTATCTTGAGGTTACAGATTAAAAATGCAACTTAAGGTTACAGATGATAAATGTATCTTAAAGTTACAGATGATAAATCCATCCTATGGTTACAGATGTTAAATGCACCTTATGGTTACAGATGATAAATACACCTTATGGTTACAGATGTTAATTGAATCTTAAGATAACAGATGATAAATGCACATCGTATTTTGAAATTGGCATAGCATTAGTGAGTTACGTGGAACTAAACGTGCACATACTTGACAGCTAGATGGGTGCCAGCGATGGTAACTGGATATCTGGCTGGCGTAGCTAGCTTGTAGAACAGATAGGCGACTGCAGCGTTACCCACGCCAGGCATGGTGTAGAACGATACGATGGTGTCGCCAGCGCCCAACCATCGAAGAACTGGCTCTACATCAACACCGCTGCCAATACAACAAAAAACTCATTTAACATCATTGTAATAGAAAGTGTTATTAGAGCTATTATTTCACTATCGTTAACACGATACACTCAGGTATCTTAACATTACAAATTATATTAAATAAAATATTTAATTTAAAATATAACTATCAGAACATAACAGGAATCTTAAGAGATATTTTAATTTCTGCGGATTGGAAAGGCTAACAAAAAGCTCTTCACATAGCAACTGCAACGAACTAAATTAATACAAAATTCATATATTGTTGACTAATTAGTTATATATTTCGATAAAAAATTTATAAATACATGTATGAAATCTCTGTCAGAAAAGCTAGTAGAACCCAGCTGTCCACATTATATACAAAACTGAAATACCTTAACTTTCAAACGACATGTAATTTATATTGATATCAAATTCTATAACACAACATCTATTTCTAACCTCATAGCGACGTAGTAGAAGACAGCCGTCCACATTGTAGACGTAGCACAGTGTACGACCACTAGAACCTTACCATACTGCTTGTATGTATGATGAAATCGTTTAAATAAACCCATTTTCTCCGTCGGCTCATCTACACTGGACTTTATCTCTCCGGATTCCATCTGTTTTTCCTCAGATTCAGCGCTGACAATGGACTCTTTCTGGATTTCTCCACTGGCTTTAACATGGTTGTGTGGAAAATCAGAAGAACTGGAGTCCTTCCCAAATGAAGCAGAATTTCCTGCATCACTTGAGTATCCAGAGAGACTAGTGGAAGTCAACTTGGCATCTGAAAAAGAATCAATTCTTTGGCTAGTTTCCAACGCAGATGAATCAGTATTTTTATTGCCTTTTATATTACTGGAATTATCGAAAACTTTGTCATGTGATTTTGAGGAGTCAATTTTTTCAGATTGTCGACTGGCAGAAAACACTTTGAACTCAGAATGTGAATCAACACTAAACTGGTTTGAATGTGAAGAAGATGAGGAACCACCATGCCTGTCTATACCGCTACTCCTACTGTCATTTCTTTCAGACTCCGACTGAAGACTGGAATCTTTGCTGAAGCTCTCCTGTACAGTGTGTTTTGATTTACCGCAGCCGCAGCTAGGATCAGAATCATGTAAGGCAGCTCTACTAGTTCCGCTTTCTTCTACTACTGACTCTACTTGAGAGGGTTCGTGCAGTAAATATTTGATTCTATCAAATCTTCTCAGAAATTCACTATTTAATTCAAAGCCATTTTTATCTTCAATCAAACTCGATTTGCGATTTCGAGAGGCTTCGATTGTTTCAGACTCAGCCTGTGAATTGGATTCCACAGGTCGGGACTTATAGGCCTGGTGTGGACTGCAGAACAGTCGAACTGATTGTCTGTGAAAGTTAACGATGGGATTGAAGCCGTTGCTAAATTCTGCTGAAAACAGTCGACGTCTGATAGTCTGGCATTTACATCTGATGCCAAAGATTGTAGGCGAGGCTGTCGATGAGAGAATCTGAGAACTTTTAGTAACGCCGCAATGGAATGTTCTTTTCTGATTGGTCAGAGGCGGACAAACGTTGCTTGAAAGACCTGCACAATAATATTCAGCATTTCATTAATTATGCATAAAAACTAATGGCAAAACTCATTTAAATATTAAATAGAGGCTCTCACAGGCAAAAGTACCAATAGTAATCAAAGCAATTTGCAAAATACGGTGTTATTTTATATACCACAACAAGATAGGGCCTACAGAAGAATGCCTATTGTTTTTAGGGTTTAACTGTAGAAACTTAAGTCGCAATGATGCCAATATAACCATCACAATAGAGCGCATACATAACATAATAACAATTAGAGTGCTACAGCCATCAATGACAACATCGAGCACTATTGAGACAAAATCAAGCCGGCGAGCATAAAGACGGTCCAAAAATGGTGCAAATTCCAAAATCCAGATAATCAGTCCAAAGTAAGGGGAATTAAAGAAAAGGAGGTTTAGGCGCAGGTCGCTGCTCTTGGACACTGAATGGAAAAGAGAGATGGAAAAGATGTCTTCAACTGCTTATGGAACTGCTCATAGGAAAGCAAAGGCCGATGTGCTTCAAATGAAGATTTCCGAAGATTGGATGGAAGAGAATTCCAGATTTAAATACACACGTTAGCGCACAGCGGTAACACTAAAGACAATTAGCTTTAAAGGGGTAAATCACTTACCAAAACGCGATCCTGATTTTGCTACATCCGAGAAAGTATTTCTGACAATTTCAACAGTTTTTAGATGATCGCGGAATTCAGACAAAATTCTGCCGGATCTAGCCCGGATACACAACAATGGTCCTCCAGACATTTGTAATTTATATGCTTAAAATATACTTTTTTTCACATAATTGAGAATTAATTAGTTAATAATAAACAAACAATTAAATAATATAACTCATGATGGAAAGTTATTGCATGGTTTTACGAGTATCGTAATATCGCCCATGTAACCAGGTCAAGGTTGATAGCTGGGACATTGGATATTTCACTTATTTGTCCTCTAAACTCGTTAATTTTTAAATATTTAATTTAAAATATGCCTATTAAGAATCTGTATTAATCTATCTGCTATTAGTCATTACTATTGCTATTACTCATCATTCATAACTGTATGAAATAGCTACATGCATTAGCAATTGAAGTATTTCAATTTTGATAGATGATCAATTCTAGTAATAACTATAAATCAAAATGTTATATTTAAGTTTTACTTAGGTAATTAATCTATGGCGATGTATGCATCTACTCGTGCTGAACCTAGGCCACTGAAGAGTAAACCAAGCATAAACTCTTCCTATAGTAAAAGGCGACTAAATACCTACGGATAGGTCGATCAAAATTTTCCTTACCTAAATTTTAGCTATATAGGCATTATGACAAATGGGAGGTGGGAATGAATTCAGTGAATTTCTATCAGTTATTCATAGAACATAATAAATATATTTTTAGCATAATAGTGAAAATATTATGGAATATTTGTGAATATTCATGAAGTTGTACTTTATGTCATCATGGACGACGACACCAATAAATTATTTTATGGGTGGTGAAACAGACATTCCCGTCAGCCAATCAGATAATGTGTTTAAAATAAATCTTATCCAATCACCGTCTTTGCCGTACATCCTCGTAGCCTATCAGGGCTTGTGTCTAATCCCACGTGACCTGCCCTTCACCCACGTAATCGGTCAATGTGGTCAAATATTTCGACGAGAAATCACAAAACACAACTTTCATTCGAAACTGCCTAATTCCTTAAGTTTAACTTATCAACAAAAAATCTAAAACCCGTCTAGGAATATATTCGGCACGATGAATCGATCGATCGCCGATATCACGCGCAACAGCCCCTTCTCCAACCCGGCTTTCACCAGAGCCGACTGTGAGGGGCTTAAAGTGAACGAGAACAGGACGGTAGCCGCCCTTGCAACGTCCGCTGCCGGTAAGTGGTTCGATTTCTAACTTGTGTCTGATGCAGAATTTAATTTAAACCAGTAATTGATTTATAGAAATATTGAACAGGATGAGACTGAAATGTTAATTTTGTGATGTCAAGGTCAGGACATTGTGAGCGATGATAGGGGTTTGACATTGTTCTGTATCCTATTTTACTCTTACGTCTCTCTGATTATTTTGACCTTTTCGATCGCTGGGTGATCATGGCCTCTCATAGAATCATTTCATGATGTTTTTTCTGGATTTATAATTTCCACTCTGATAATTGGTTAAACAATCTTAGAAAATTTCTATTCTAAAATTTGGATTTGTCTTTTAGTTACAAGAATTGTAAGAAGAATTGAATTATAAGAAGAATTGATATAATACTTATTATCTGAATCTGCTGTCTGAGTAAAGTTGAAGAAAAGTTAAAGAACTTTAATGCAAAATTGGCTTATTATTGTCAATTTTATAAAGAATTAACTGAAATTACGATGATGAGAAATTGTCTCCTTGTATGAATTAAGTCAAAATTTACGTTGTCATTTGTTCAAGAGAAGTAGGTGAGCATAGTGCAAGGATGTATTCGGGAAAATTACATGTTCCTGTATTACGGAGGAAAATAAGAAATAATGTAATAGTATCACTGTGTAGTTGAGAATTAAGGTGTATTGTGTATCTCTGTGAATGATCTTCAGATGATCGCCATGTTGGCAATGGAACTTATCAGATATATATTTGTGTTTGTTACGGACAACAGTGAACTACTGTCATTTGCATATATATATATATATATATATATATATATATATATATACACTTTATAACCATTTAACTACTGTCATTCAATATACTCAATTGTGGGCTATTGGTAAAAAGTGATTCTTTCTAGATGGCTATATTCAGTTTTGCAACTGATAAATAAATGTGATTGTTAAATTCAGTTTTGCTTCAAACAAATAGATGTACAAGTTGAGCAGCATTCAATTTCCAAAGGACCCGACATTGAATGATAGTCCACCTATAGGCTCACGTTTTTTAGGAGAACTTTTTGTCTGGGTGACATCTGGAACCAGTATAATGAGGTTATGTCATCTAGCCAAAAGTGTCTATGTGTTGAGTTATTCCAGTTAAATCTGGTTTGTCCCTAGTCAATGTTATTGTTTGTCCAGTTATAGCCTGGTTAAAATTAATGTAGATTCTACATTATCTCAATAAGGTTACAATTTGTTTGAGATTTAAGCATCAGAATAGCGATAAACCACCACCGTATTTGTGTGTGTATGTTTTGTTACAAATTTAGAGGGAATTAAGTGATACAGACGAGTGCTATATTTAAAGAGAGAGTGTGTATGTGTCTGTAAATGAATGTTTTTATGAGGAGTTAGAGAGTGACAGTTTCAAGGGCAGCACTCAAACCTTGCTGATGGTGCTCAACTGGTATTTTGTAGTCCGTAGACTCAAGAGTGTCCCATCATTTACTCTAGACTGCGGCAAAATTGCGAATTAAAAATACTATGCCTTGATTCGTCCTAACATTTTACGTATTTTACTTTAAAGTATGTCAGAATCTCGTCGCGAGCAATATTGTAGCCAGTTTAAAAGATTAGTATACAAGATTGTACTTTGAGTAAGACGTATAGTTGAGTCTATAAGTTTGTTGAAGTATCTCAAGTTGGATTGGGCTTGAGGATTCCATCATCTAATGACCTAGGAGGTAAATGAACACAGTTTAGGCCTGCTGTGTGCTAACCAAAAGAACTTCTCTAACAGTATGCACAACTACTACTAATTCATTTCTTTTGATTTATTTTACTTTTTGTCATTTAATAAATAGCAATTTAGCCAATCAAATACCTTCTGTCATGATTGTTAAATTGTAACATGGTTTCTCTTTCTCCCTTTCTCTATCTATCTATCTCTGTCTCCCTTTCTCTATCTCTCTCTCTCTCTATCTCTCTCTCTCTCTGTAAATGACTCATTTGTGGTCTATAACAAGCCTGTTGTATTCAAAAAACTTTGACCCTGAAATGCTCTCTTTTGTTTAACTTTTCTCAAATTTTGAAAGTTAACTGATGTCATTCAATATAATGTCATGCTGCATGAAGTGTGGATAACATAATTCTGTTGTTGACTGTTTAATTTGTGTTCTAATTATTAGTGTCATTTCTCTGAAAAAATGAATTTAACCCTTTTTTGCATAATTGTTGTAAAAATTGTATAAAATGTTATTTTTGGTTTATGGGCATTGAATCCTATCAGTTTATGCAAGTCTCTATTGCAAGTGTATTCAAACCTCACTCTCACCTTGCCCTAAGGCACTTCTGGAATGGCAGAATCTAGATGAATAATATTCTTATTTGCATTGTGCTTTCTAGCTCAGCTATATTTCTAAGAGCAGCATGTAAGCAAGTTCTAATGTTTATAGTATATACTCAGTGTAATTGTAAATGTGATGATAGTGACATTTTGACTAATAATGGCACTCGTGACAACATTCAGCACTTCAATGAAATAGAAAGCTGAGAGCAGACAAGTGAAGGAGAAGGCATGACTCGTGGAGCAGAAATCCCCGTGTAGAACATTGCAAGCAAGGCAGAGATCCAGATAAATCCAGATGTTCATCAGCGCTATTCACACTGCTTTAGCTGCCAACTTATTTCCTTGTCCATTTCTAATGCATAGATGTTAATATCATGTGAATTCTGGACGGAACTGGACTAATGGATCAATGAGAACAAGCTGAATGAGGCTCACAGTAAGAGCTGATGAGTGCTAATGAATCTAGCTAGGCAGTGTTACATTACTTGCTGCCATCTCAAAGCTCAGAATTTTTTAATAAATGTCCATGAAAAATGCTTGAAAGGTTCTCTTCTAAGTTCTTAGAATATGTCAGCTTTTGATGTCAAAACTTTTAAACTCCATTTACTAAAATTAGACTGTAAATGTTGGAGAAGTGATTTTTACTTATTTGTTCTATTGTTCTTTATAATTTTCTGATGCAATGGTTTATTGCCTCGGATTTTTATTTTCAAATCAATTTATGTGTGTATGTTTCTTGGTTGAAATTTAAAACTGACCATTTTTTTATATTAATTTCAGTAACTCCAACCGCTAACAACTTCATGCATGTTGTAAAGTCTATTTAAAGTCTTTAATGGATCTTTTTGATTTGTGTATAAATATTTAGTTTAATGAACTGGTATATAATGCCATTGTTTTGTTATAACGGCAATAAGAAAACTTTAAATTCTGTAATGTGGTATATATTTAAAATGCAAGTTGTAAATAAATCTAAGCTTATTAAGCTAATAAATGTAAATAATTGAAAGTACTTTATTTTCAATTATTCAAGTAAGGCTACTGCTGATTATTTCTTTAAAAATTAATTTGTTCTTGTAAAATATTTAAAATACGCTTGTAAAATGTACATGTGTATTATATTGTTATAAATTCACTCTTATTTTCTCGTTCTGATGCTCTATCAACTATATAACTTAACATTCTCACTGATTTCATCTAATCGTCAGGAAATAAACGTTCAATCCTTAATGTTTATGATTATTATGGATATAATCATATAACACAATATTATTAGTGTTTATATAATGCCGCTCAATGCTATAGCCTGATGCTATTGATTGTGTATTAACTCGTCTCCTACTATCTGCTTGCAGAGGACAACAGCTGTGAGTTTGGCTCGTCTAAGTACTACGCTCTATGTGGTCTCGGTGGGCTCCTCAGCTGCGGCATCACCCACACAGCCGTTGTACCGCTGGATCTCGTCAAGTGCCGCATCCAGGTCGACCCGGCCAAGTATGGCGGCATCATCAAGGGCTTCAAGGTGTCCGTCGCTGAGTCGGGTGTGAGGGAGCTCGGGAAGGGCTGGGCGCCCACACTGTTCGGCTACTCAGCGCAGGGCCTGTGCAAGTTTGGCTTCTACGAGGTCTTCAAGCACGTCTACGCCGATTTACTGGGAGAGGTATGCAATAGTTTAGTGTATGTCTTGTTTGTCGATACGCAGATTTACTGGGAGAGGTACGCGATAGTTTAGTGTATGTCTTGTTTGTCGATACGCTGGTTTACTGGGAGAGGTACGCTATAGTTTAGTGTATGTCTTGTTTGTCGATGTTGCTGGCATTCCAGTAGTGGTGCAGCAGTGATTGAAATGAGAAACCTTAAATGAATATGCAATTACATTGTTGTACAGCCTACATTTTAAATGAAAGTTTATGTTTCTTTCTAGTGACAAAAATGGGTCATACCATACATGGATAAGTTCACAAATGCATGAATTATGCCTATGCTTGTGAAAACAATTTTTAAATTGATCTAAATGATTATGATATTATATATATATTGAAAATATTTAGTTTTACTTTTCCGGATAACAATAAATTATTTAGCTGCATTTTTATCGATGTTATTTATGTAGCAAGATTTTACTATATGTTTGAGTCATGTATTGTTATGACTTTTCTAATTCTTGGGGGATCATAAGATGATACTGCTTTCGCCCATCTCTGGCATCTCGTATACTTGTGGACTTGAAGAGCTGACTGTGTGCTTGATGTTTTACAGGAGAACGCTTTCCTTTGGAGAACATCTCTGTACTTAGCAGCCAGTGCGTCGGCCGAGTTCTTTGCTGACATAGCCCTGTGTCCCATGGAGTCAGTGAAGGTGAGAATCCAGACAATGCCTGGCTTCGCTAGAACACTGAGGGAGGGAGCGCCCAAGCTCTTCAAAGAAGAAGGATTCAATGGGTAAATTTATTCCCTCTGCATCTGTTTGTTAGTAGAGGCTGTACTCTAGTCTCCTCTGTCTGAAGTCACTGTGTTAATTGGTTTAGTTGAGACTGATGGTTGTCATCATAGCAGTAGAGTATGCTTGATTTGTGCGCATTTCATAATCTTTCTGATAAGTTGATGCTCACTGTTTTACTTATCAACTAGTGGAGAATTTTTAGAATTTACGCTGATTGCTATATATTGTTTTGTTCTGCATGATGATTAGGCATATTTTGATGTTTGCTTGTGTAAAGTGCTAGATATCATCTGGGATAACGACTAATGACTGTGTTGACGTGCAGGTTCTACAAAGGCATTGTGCCGCTGTGGGGACGACAGATCCCGTACACGATGATGAAGTTTGCTTGTTTTGAGAGGACGGTGGAGGCGCTGTACAAGTTTGTTGTGCCTAAGCCACGCTCTGAGTGCAGCAAGGGAGAGCAGCTCATCGTGACCTTCGTCGCTGGATACATCGGTACGTACGTCTGCGTGCGTTGGGTGCTTGTTTATGTAATCATCATCATCCTCCCGTGAATCTCAGCTTAGCTAGGGTCGGGATACAAATAGACTGTCTCAGATCCTCTCTGTCCGACACCACACCATCAGCCAATCCCTTATTTGAGACTTTTCCATTCGATTGTTGTGCTTGTTTATATAATAAATTTATAATTAATCTTTTTTGGTTTTGGCTGTACACCTGAGAAATGGCACATGTTACAGCGTTTCCTTGTTTAGTTACTGTTTGTTATTTATTTTTGTTTTCGTGATTTCAGCCTCTTCATGATTATTTGAAATACTTGCCTTTTGATACCTCGTGCCTTTTTATTTATGAAATTGTTGAAGCAAATCTTAATTTGTGGCAGATAAGTACTGTTTAATTTAAGAGCTCTGAACTTACCTTTGAACCTTGTTCTACCTTGTTACATGCTACATTTCATTCCTTACCAACCCGTAGCAGTGGCTTCTACAGCTCTATTGCTTCTTCTCAACTGATACCACCATAAATTGTGTGAAACATAACGTAACGTCACACTGGGGCTGGAAGCACAGATGTTTGTTTAAGACCCATTTCCTCCTTCCTCTCCATGGTTATTAGTAATCATTGCCTTTTGATAGCGCATCAATTGCATCCGGCGCGGATTTAATAATAACTTTCCATCTCCCTGGGATTTTTCCTTCCTAAGCTTTTACCAACACTCGGTCTTCCAAGGTGGTCACCCACAAAGTACTAACCGAGGTCGATGCCACTTAACTTCAATAATTGACACGCAACTAAACCAAGTGCGCTAATCCCGCCGTCGAAGATTTAATCTGCTAACTTTTCTCCAGTTATACTAATTATTTTATTAAGGACATTTCTAACAGGACTTAAGTTAATACATGTGGAGTTTTGCTTGGATATTGTTGTATGCAAATGTTTCTTTGTACTACTGCACGTGTCTATGCTTTTCTGTGTGCCTATGTCTGACAGCACTGCTACACGTATGTGTGCTTGTCTGTGTGCCTATGTCTCACAACATTGCTACACGTATATGTATGATTATCTGTGTCCCTATGTCACGCTGCACTGCTACATGTATCTGTGCTTGTCTGTGTAGCTGGAGTGTTCTGCGCCATAGTGTCGCACCCTGCTGACACCATTGTGTCTAAGCTCAACCAGGCCAAGGGAAGCTCCTTCGTTGAGGTCGCCAAGAAGCTCGGCTTCGCTGCTATGTGGAAGGGACTGTTTCCACGTATCATCATGATCGGCACACTCACAGCTCTGCAGTGGTTTATCTACGATTCGGTCAAGGTCTACTTCCGTCTGCCCCGCCCACCTCCACCGGAGATGCCTGAGTCCCTGAAGCTGAAGCTGCAGGCCCAGGGCAAGCTGTAGACTGCACCAGCGAGTGGAGAGTTGTTGAGTCGATCTACAGAACTTTTTACTTAAATAATTCACTGAAATTAGACGAGGACTTAGGTATTAAGTAACAAGGCGATGCAGCTGTGGATGGTTTATTGACGTTGAATGTGTTAGAATTTGAGCTTGTGTGCTGATGTCTGCACATTTGTCGTGCGATGAATTGGTTTAAAAAAAAAAAAAAAATCGTTTAAAAAATTCCTGTTGCAATACTTAGCGAGTAGTATTGTGAAATATTAGAATTGTTGCAGAGCTTTTGTTACTTGTGTTAGTTAATGCTAGAAGTGAGGCCAGTTTGTAATGTACATGTAATTACATTATACAGTGTTGTAAGGGATTTGACTTGTGTAGTGCATGATGGTCTTACTGCAATTAGAATTCTATCGAATTGTCGAGTCATTAGCAATGTTGTTGAGTAACTCGGAGGATTGTGATTCTGTTCATTATATGTCTATAACTGGCTCCTATTCTGTTGTCAACCGTTTTCTTAGACAATACTGATTGTCTATTTAGCTAATTTTACAGTATGATAGAAAATTACAATTCTCACTTGTCACATTCTTCTGCATCACCTACAATTATGCAACGATTGATTGATAATTTTCAGTAATTTATAAATTGTAACATTTGAGTTTAATTTATTTGTTAAGGTCTGACAATAAAGTTGGCTGATAGACAATAGTTTAGTGGTTGTTGTGTAGTTTTGCAATAAATAGGAACAATTTACCAGAACTGCTGCCATCTTTCGTTATTCAGTCCTTAGTCAAACTTGGGTAGCAGGATCAAGAGAAGAAAGCCAAGGGCTTATTTTAATCCCCAATCATACATGATTACAGCATCCAGCTTGTTTTTAAAACTATTCACCGACACCGCATTCGTAAACGCCTCCCTTAAAGAGTTCCACCTATCAATAACCCTTGGAGAAAAAGAAAACTAGGTAGTTATTGGCTACAATGTTTTGAAGTAAGTGGGACGAGGTGCAAAGTGAGCGCAATAAATGTGGAATATTTAACATCAACTGGGATCAATTATTACTTCATGTTTGCCTACTGCAGAAAATTTAAAATTTGAGTCTTGCCTAATCCGAATGGAGTGGCTAAGAAAGTAAGACCTTCCTGCTGATATAAACAATTTAAATATAAAATACGCATTATACTGAAACGACCAACTACGTTGATATCTATAACTTTCTGACCTTTCTAAGCAATAGACTAAACAAGGCTTGCGGTTATTTCAAGTTAGAGCAAATTAGGTCGCTATTTAATCTTTATATAACGGTTTTTACATGTAGGCGGATATAAATTAATTAAAATCAGACTTTTTGCCACAAATGCAAATATCTTTGCATATATGTATAAATACTGAAGTTAGACATTTCAAAATTGCATTAATATAAAATACTGATATTAATTAATGTCTTACAGGATAAAAATACTAATTTTTATAACGACACACTGAGTCAGGAAGCACAGATGCTTGTTTAAGACCCATTTCCACCTTCCTCTCCATGGTTATTAGTAATCGTTGCCTTTTTGTGGCGCATCAATTGCAGCCGGCGCGGATTTAAGAATAACCTTCCATGAGCCTGGGATTTTTGCCTTCCTAAGCTTTTACCAAAACTCGGTCTTCCTAGGTGGTCACCCACAAAGTACTACCCGAGGTCGATGCAGCTTAACTTTGTAATCTAGGCTTCGACTAATCCAATAAAATAGCAGCTTCATACGTTCCTAATTGCCTATATGAATATTTATATAAATTCTCTATAAATCATGGACTATATGGCAGCGATCGTTAACTTCTGGCATTAATGCTATTACGCTATTAAGGCATACATTATTAAGTATGTCTTAATAGCGTAGGGGTAACGTCACGAAGTTTTAAATGACAGATCCTGAGGTGAATTGAACCCTCGTGGGTTCGAATCTCAGCCGCGCTGATCTGAGAGTAAAATCTCGGACATTCATTGGACTGGTTTCACGGAAAATGGAATAAATTGCCTAACGGTTTAAACATGTGGTATTAAAAAGTGATAGATATCAACTTAGTTGATCATTTCACTATAATGCTTGTTTACTTTTAATCATTGTGTTCTTAAGTTTCTAAATTTCCCTGAAATATTTCATAATAGATTTCTGGTAGGGCAAAGTTGTGTGATAGTTAAGATTAGTGAGGGTTTAAAGAATTATTAATAAATTATTTATTGATTATTATTATTAATTATTATTATTTTTTATTATTAATTATTTATTATTCATCTGGCAAGGAGCTCCTTGCCAGATGAATAATAAATAAATAAATATAAAAATAAAAAGAAAGAAATTATATAGAAATAAATTTTTTTTCTTAATGCCGGTTTACTCCCTTTCGTCTTTCGATGATGTCTCTCTAATTTGTCTCACACTTGTATATGATGTTTATTTCTCTGTACTGTTTAGCCTCACCAGACGACAGTTGTGCCTATGGCTCTACAAAGTATTTCTTGTTGTGTGGGTTGGGAGGAATCATCAGTTGCGGCACGACACACACCGCTCTGGTACCACTGGATCTCGTCAAGTGTCGCATACAGGTCAATCCGGAAAAGTGAGATCAATAATTTATTGTTGCCTATTTTGTTGTTAAAATGTTCTGACTTTCATTGAGACACACATACATTATAGTGAATTGAGCATGTCTATCGCTTTTAATAATGTATGTTAAATCTGTTAGGCAATTTATTCCACTTTCCGTGTAAATAATCTTGTGACTATCAGAGATTTTACTCTCAGATCAGTGCAGCCGGGTATCGAGCCCATGACAGTCCAATTCTTTTCAGGGTCTGTCATTTAAAACTAATTGTGACTGATTAATGTTTTGCATTGCAAATCAATCAATATGAATTAACTTCCGGTTTCTCGTCTTAAGATAAAATCTGGGATATTTCAATTTAAATTTAAGTGCTTGTTGCAAATTACATAACTGTAGGAGTGCAGCTGGGCATATATCATATCTGGATTTGTCATCTGAATGTTTCACTTTGGTTATTGACAACTTATTGGGCCTGAAACTTATATTCTTTTAGTGTTTCAGTTTAAATATATTATACTTACATTCCTATATATTGTGGTACGCTAGCATAATCTACCATTGATTTTCTGTGCATGGTTTCGGATGATTGGGTGCTAGCAATAAAACTACTGAACTGGCTCCGGCTGTTAACAAGCTATTACACTGTAAATAAAAAACTCTTCGAAAGTAGATAAATCTAATAACGAACCAAAAGTTTGAATACATCATATGAATCTTTTAAATTTCAAGTTACAATATTGTCATTTAACATTGAAAGCTGGAGAGTCTATAGCATTATGGTCTATATTTTCAGTTGTCCGACATCGCCACTTCCTAGAAACAGTGGCGAAGTCGTTAAGATACTCGACAGTGGATCAGTATGTGCGGGATTCAAATCCTGGGCTCGCTCATCACTGACATCGCTTTCGAGTGAGGAAACGGATGTTTACATTAGCTTTATCAGCCTTAGCCTTTACTTGTTAAACCTTATACATGTGCAATACATGTGCAATATATCTGATTTGTAATCTTTTGAATTCTGTAAAATGTCTGTTGTTGTAAAATTTAACTCTTGTTTTTGACCTTTTGAATTCTGTTGAATGTCAGTTGTTGTAAATGTGACTCAGATATGGAGGGATCGTCAAGGGCTTCAAGGTGACGCTAGCGGAGGCCAGTGTGAGGGAGTTGGGCAAGGGATGGGCTCCGACGTTTTTCGGATATTCAGCCCAGGGTATGTTCAAGTTTGGACTTTATGAGGTATTCAAGAAGATCTACGCTGGGATGGTAGGGGAGGTACGTTTATATCTCCTTTCTCAGAATTACTGAATCTCTACAAACTCATGAAAATTTGACGTACTGCTAAAGACAATTTCAACGAAAGCAAAATTGTGCATAAACATACAAATACCTCGCCTATTTTGAATACAGAAACTATAGCATTAGAATTTATATAGACATGAAATATCAAATAATTTATCTTTAGTACAATGTAAAATCACTATTTTCATATGATGCAGTTCATTATATTTTTTGTATGCTAAAGTGATGTGATGCTAAAAAAAAATTTTTTAATAGTGATTGAATTGTTGCCTTAGCAAGTTAGCTTGGTATATGCGCTATAGACTGGTCAAACTTATATTAGAGAAGGTATTTAATACTAATTAATGCTACTGGTTCTTTTGCAGCCTCTAAAATTGAAATAGATATCTAAATCTTTCTAGAATATTTCTCGCTGTCACTGTGTGACAGAGGCAGTTAACAAAATTCTAGTGTACAAGGTTTGGTCTTCTTAGCTAGTTTTCTAGAATAAGACGTTTGGTCGACCTAGCTAGATCTCTTGAACTTCTTTCAAGCCTTTCTTGGTCTAACCATTTTAAAGAGCATATTTCTCTGTGCAATATACCTAAACAGAACATAAATATAATTATATGATGTTTATCATTTAAGACTAATGTGCTAATTATGTAATATCATCATCATCATCATCTTCATCATCATCATCTTCATCATCATCATCATCTTCCCCTATAGACCAGTTCAACCAGGGTTGGGATACGAATAGACTTTCTCCAGTCCTCCCTGTCCCACACCATATCATCAGTCAATCCCCTATTTTATCCATTCGTTTAAGTTTTGTGGCAATTACTGTAGCCTAGGCGCCCACCAACCAACCAACCAACCAACTAATTATGTAATATAACTATAATTCTAATTCTAATATAATTATATAATAATAACAGGAGATCTCGTACTCCTGGAGAACATCTCTGTACTTAGCCGCTAGTGCTTCGGCAGAGTTCTTCGCTGACATAGCGCTGTGTCCCATGGAAGCCGTCAAGGTCAGGATCCAGACTCAGCCAGGATTCGCTAACACACTCAGAGAGGGATTTCCTAAAATCATGGCTGACGAGGGCGTGTGGGGGTTAGAAGTGTTCTTTGTAATAGACCTCGAAAATCTGACATATATGTTTAATGATAGTGTAATACTGTTGATAGAAGTTTAAATTATGGTAAACCATCCTATCTATCTGATCTTTTATCCAGCTATCAACCCTCTCGTAGTCTTCTGTCCTCTAGTAAAAACCTTCTAACTGTGCCAAATATTAAATCTGCCATGGGCAGACGCTCCTTCATGTTTTCTGCTCCAAAAATATGGAACTCTCTACCACAAGACCTTCAATCTTGTAATTGTATTGGTACTTTCCTTGGCAAGTAAAAAACCCATCTCTTTCCGCCATAGGTCTAAATTTTGACCCGCTTGCCATGCATCTTGGACTTGCACTGTTTTGATCTCGCTTTCTCTTGTGGTCTCTGTGTACTCAGTCGTCATCGTGTGGTGCTTTGGCGCCTGTTTGGTAGTGTCTGCAAGAGACGTCCCTGACATTGCCTTATGGCGAGGAACCGGACGTTAAATTCTTATTGATTGATTCATAGGTATAGTGCCAGATTTCATCATGGATGATGATTGTGTACACGCAGGTTCTACAAAGGCATAGTGCCGCTGTGGGGACGACAGATCCCGTACACGATGATGAAGTTTGCTTGTTTTGAGAGGACGGTGGAGGCGCTGTACAAGTTTGTTGTGCCTAAGCCGCGCTCTGAGTGCAGCAAGGGAGAGCAGCTCATCGTGACCTTCGTCGCTGGATACATCGGTGTGTAATCTTCATCATCATCTTCCCTTAATCCCAATTTAACCAGTGTCGAGATACGAATAGATAAAATAGAAAAATAATAGATAATAGAATAGATAATAGATGTAATAATAATAATAATAATAATACTGACGCAATTACAGTAAAATGATCAATTACCTCCGTATCTATCACTTTTAATACCACATTTAATGCTAGTGCTGGAATTAGTGGGACTTCTAGTTAAGTTTCTTACAATTCATTTTGATTGTTTTATGATCCTATGTGTATGTGTGTATGTGTGTATATATATTTAGATGTGATGCATCTTGATCCTGTCTGTTTTTGACGAATAAAGCTATGAATAATACCACAAGTTTAAACCGTTAAGCAATTTAGTTCATTTTCCGTGTTTAGAAAGTTTTCGCTTTATTCTAATGTAAGTCTAACTTTGGTTTTAATTTATTTTGCTTTTTATTTTTGCTAACTATTTCCCGTTCTTTACCCGTCATCGCTTCGTCATCGACATCGCTTTCGAGTGAGGAAACTGACGTTAACATTAGCTTTACCAGCTTTTTTTTATCTTTTTCACTTTACGTTAAACACCTTTTTTAGTGTCTACAATCTTTTATTAATCGCTGTCACAGCGGGAGTGTTCTGCGCCATAGTGTCGCACCCTGCCGATACGATTGTGTCTAAACTGAACCAGCAGAAGGGTAGCACGTTCATAGAGGTCGGCAAGAGCCTGGGCTTCGCTGGTGAGTCTCAATCAATCAATAAATCAGTTTTAATGAGGCTGGAGTGAACATTGGCTGCACAAGCAACAAATTTAATAAATAAATTTAATAAGATTGTTCAATCAATCAATTGCAATTAAATTGCTAAAGCAGCGGGTTTACTGATAAATCAGATCAATCTATCTTTAAAGCAATCACCTAATTAACGATGTTATTACTGTAGGATTTATTCAAAATATTGCCATTAAGCAATGGTCTAATCGATATAGTAGAAGTTATAGGCTAAACTTGACGAACTCACTGTAATTCATTGTAACAATCAAGCGTTCGTCAAATGTCTGTAGTAGAAATTTTTTTGCGTTTACTCATCAGATGTCAGAAGTGAATTGCGTTTCTTGCCCATACCCCAAGTCCCTAGTCCTGGTAACAATTAACCACAACTGTGCAATTAGGGTTCTACTGTCGTCCTTGACATGTACGAATACTGTTAAGCTAAAACCAAGTCGAAGAGCTAAACATAAAGAAGTTCATTAAACGATGCAAATCTAAAATATACATGAACGTGTTATCGTCAAATCTCTGCCATCTTTACTTAGATTCATTCTACTTGTCGTTTTACTGTTATTATACGTTATCTACTTCATGCTAGTGATGTGTGTTGTGGGGACGTCTCTGACAACATCCTTGGATGAGGTAACGGACGTTAAATCTTTATTATTATTATTATTATTATTATTATTATTATTATTACTTGTTATTCTAAATGTTATTCTATGTTACTCTACCTGTTATTCTTCAAACTCTGCTATTAATGATTATACGGCTCTCCATTTTCTACAATACCAAATCTGTGAAACAGTCTCTACAAAATTTCATACCTGTTGAGAAAATTCCTGAAATACTTTTCTCCTAATCGTACCTGTTTCACTCTTGCATCACGAGATGGCGGGGTGATGTGAATTAAACGAGGAGATTAGAACATTTGGGGTGGATTTGATATTGGGGGGGGGGTGTAATGGGCTTTCTTACATCATGAATACGTGGGATGTACAATGAACTTTAGTGGAAGGGTTTGACCGTTGTGTCCATCCAGGGTGGGAGAAGGGTGGGGGGGGGGGTAAGCTATAACACGTGATAGCTACGTCAGAGTAGATCACAACAGTGATTGTTAACCAGGGTTGTAATTTTAAATTAACAGGTAATTTAGAAACAGATTTTATCTGTAATTTAACTCTACCTACTTGATTTATATAGCTATAGATGGTGATAGTTTTTACTTTAATTGACGACGTCTGTAAAATTATTCTTGTAAAACCACTTTAAATTAGAGCTTAGAGTCTTTGTGGATATATTTCTTAGTACCCTTCCTTGGACTGACTACCCGGATTTTGACTCGCACCGTTTATGGACCCCTCACTCTCTCATCGGCTTTGATTTGGTTCCACAGTGCTCAATGTTGTCATGGACAACAGTAGCACTCTAATCGTATTGTTGTTGTTGTTGTTGTTTAACTGGTATTGTGTGATATTTGGGCCCTTTACTGATCTATAGAGGGGTCTAACACTCAGTGCACTTTGGCTGGAAGCGACGTCTGCTATATCGCCCCAGATATGAGTGTAAACGGTGCTGCATAGTAATGCCAATGTGCCATAGAGTCATGGGATGTGGGTTAATGAGAAAACATATGTGTATACATTGCTTTCTGTTGTATTTTGTTACATTGTATTTTATTTATTGTATAGTTTTGTGTTCTCTTGCATTGTCTGCTAGTGTATTGTACTGTAAGAATAGTATTGTATTGTATTGTATACATTTGTATTGTATTGTACTGTAATGTGCAGTACTGTATTATATTGTACTGTATTGTATTGCATTGTATTGTATTGCATTATAGTGTATTGTATGTTTTTGTATTGTATTTTATAACTACTGTATTTTATTGTATTGTAAAAGTACTGTATTGCATTGTATTGTATAAGTATTGTATTGTATAATTACTGTATTGTATTGTATAATTACTGTATTGTATTGTATAAATACTGTATTGTACTGTATCGTATCGTACTGTACTGCACTGTATCGTATTGTGTTGTATCATATCGTATCGTATTGTATTGCTCAGGTATGTGGAAGGGACTGGTACCACGTATCATCATGATCGGCACACTCACAGCTCTCCAGTGGTTCATCTATGACGGGGTCAAGGTCTACTTCCGTCTGCCCCGCCCACCACCGCCTGAGATGCCCGAGTCCCTGAAGCTGAAGCTGCAGCAGCAGGGCAAGCTGTAGAGTCCTGGAAAACTGTAGGACCCTGGAAAACTGTAGGATCCTGGAAAACTGTAGGACCCTGGAAAACTGTATGAGCCTGGAAAACTGTAGAGCCTGGAAAACTTTAGGACCCTGGAAACTGTAGGACCCTGGAAAACTGTAGGACCCTGGAAAACTGTAGAGCCTGGAAAACTGTAGGACCCCTGAAAACTGTAGGACCCTGGAAAACTGTAAGACCCTGGAAAACTGTAGGACTCTGGAAAATAAAGGACCTTGGTAAACTGTATAGGCTTTACTGAAGTGCAGATAGTGAATTGTGTCTGTAAAGTTCAGCCGTGTTTGTGTTACATTGCACTAGTGTATGGAGTGAAAGCAATGATGATACTTTAGCTTATTCTCGTGCTAGATAGAACATTTTGATTTAGTTTTGTCTGATTTCCACTTGGCTAAATGTGTGTGTGTGTGTTAATCGTAGTAGCGGATCACGTGAGGTCTTACTATGCAGTGTCGACTAAAGTATATCATTAGACAATTATAAGAACTATGATCAGTCTAACTTCTTTATTTACCTTACAGTCACTGACTCGATTAGATTTAGACAATTATAAGAACTATGATCAGTCTAACTTCTTTATTTACCTTACAGTCCCTGACTCGATTAGAGTTTGTCAATTATAAGAATTACGATCAGACAAGCTTCTCTATTTACCTTTTCCTTATTAAAGAAGCCGCTAGGATCTGAAGCTTATAGAAGCTAAGGATAAAGTCAGTTTCCTCACTCAAAAGTGATGTCCGTGACGGGCGAGCCCAGGATTTGAACCTCGCACATGCTGATCCGCTGTCGAGTATCGTAACGACTTCGCCACTGGCTGCAACCAATATAACAATAATAACAATAACAACAATTAGAGTGCTACAGTCATCAATGACAACATCGAGCACTATTGAGACAAAATCAAGCCGGCGAGCAAAGAAAGAAGGTCCAAAAACGGTGCAAATTCCAAAATCCAGAAATTCAGTCCAAAGTAAAGGGAGTTAAAGAAAAGGTGGTTTAGGCGCAGGTCGCTGCTCATGGACACTGGATGGAAAAGAGAGATGGAAAGATAGGTCTTCAACTGCTTATGGAACTGCTCATAGGAAAGCAAAGGCTGATGTGATTCAAATGAAGATTTCCGAAGATTGGATGGAAGAGAATTCCAGATCTGAGGTGCAGCATGCTGGAAAGAACGATTAGATAGCTGAGAGCGTGAAGGTAAGCTAGGTCTCACAAGAGTAATTAACTTAGAAGACCAAGTAATAGGAGGCTGCATCACTTTAATCAAGTGAGACATACAAGTTTGTCCAGGGATGGTGATGGACTTATACGTTAACGAAGCTGTTTTGTAAATGATACGCTCTTTAGTCTTTAGCCAATGCAAAGACTTCAAAATAGGCGTAACATGTGAGTACCAATATCTGATTTTTTATTTAGCGTATGCGTTAATCCAGATAGTTGCTTCACTTGTTAGGCAACTTAGTGTAGACAGTCCATCCGGTAGGCAGGTTAGAGGGCACTCCTCGACGATATGTTTCATGTTTTGCGATTGGCCGCAGTCACAAAGTGGCAAATCACAAATACCCCAGCGAAACTCACTTTCTCTGCATCTACCATTACCCGTACGGAAACGATTCAAATGGCACCAACTTCCTCTGCAGAGATTCTTTCCTGGTAGCGCTTGAGTACACCAATATCTGATAAGAGTCACACATTGCTCCGCATGGGAGCTCGTGTAAGTGAATTGTAATGGATTTAAATTCATTTCCACTCATTGGTCCACTTAGTTTCCCACCTTATTTGTAAAAGCTCATTAGGTGACTGGAGTTTAGCAACCGCAACCTACATTTAAGTTTTGTAGAATTAAGATTAATCTTTCGCAGCTGAATCATCATCATCATCATCCTGACGTCCCTGACATCATCCTGACGTCCCTGACATCATCCTTGAATGAGGAAACGGACGTTAAACCTTTATTGTTATTATCAACTACGGTCGGGACACGAATAGACTGTCTAAAACCCTCTCTCTCCTACATCATATCATCAGTCAATGCTCTATTTGAGACTTTTCCATTTGTTTAAATTTTTGTAGCAATTTCTGGAGCCTACGTGCTCACCAACCGAATGCCCTTTCTGACGTTGGTGCAGATCTTAGTGCTTTAGTCGCCTTCTACGAAGGCGATTAAAGCGTTAAAGAGTTAAGCGCAATCACCGGTTGGTCAATTCTTAAAAAAACCGGAAACAACACGAGGAAATAACACGCAAGCTGAATAACGTACAGTTTTAACTCGTTGGTTACTTTAATTGACTACCTCGTGCTTCAATAAATTGGACCTCCTCACCAATTTGCTACCTCGTGCTTCAATAAATCGGGCCTCCTCACCAATGTGCTACCTCGTGCTTCAATAAATCGGGCCTCCTCCCAAATGTTCTAAGTCAAAGTCTAATTTCGTCCGGTGGGGTTTCAACACACAAACACACACAGAGACATACACAGACACACGCACACCCACACAGAGACGCACATAATACACAAACGCGCGCGAACACACACGTACAAGCCGGCAGAGGTTGTGAATTAATTATATCAGACACAATTATACAGGAGGTGTCTGGAAGCACTTAGCCTCAGATGAGTCATAACTAGACCAAAGTTCTACTAGAAGGGGGGGGGGGGGTCATAAGTGGCGGAGAGAGAGGTGGTCACGTGATAGTGGATTGAGTTGTAGACCACCTCATCAAACGTAAGACAAGAATGAGAGCGAAGTTGAAAAGAAGCAAAACGATTGTCAAATTTTTAAATACATTTATTTATTGCCGCATTATCGTGAAATTTCAATGGTATAGCCGTGTACAGTGTGTAATACAGGACTCGTTTCTCAATCATTTAGATTGCATTACAAGCTCTATACTTTCCCCGTGTTGTGTTCGGGTTACAGAAGAATAAATCAACTGTAAACTGCAAGTGACGTAAGAGGCGACTGTGCACGAGCTGAGTAAGGCAAAGAGAAACCTCGCCAGATGCCATATTTTGCTAAGCTACGTTCCATTTTAAAGGTGTGGATAAGGTTTATCCTTTGTGTAGGGATTAACTCTTTGATCGATGGAGTCTTCTTTATGGAGCATGGATATGATAGTCTTAGGAATGGGTCAACATAGGCTGAATTTGCTTTTAAAGAACTGAGAAGTGCAGATAGTGAAAAAGATATCATGACGAACTGTCAAAATTTAAGAACAGTGATAAACCATGGTGAGAAAAAGGCTTTGCCGTTGGATTCAACTTGATCTTTTCATTGCTCAACAATTGCCAGCGTTTAGCATGAAAGCAGATTATTAGTGTCAATATGAAAAACTATAGATACAAATTGTCTTAAAACATCAGCATTCTAAATCTAACAATAAACACACAAACAGCATTGATTTTATTGCAAGATTTTATTGCTTTAAAAGGTAATCTAAAAATAGTAAAACAGTAACGAGAAGATAGAAGTTTATATGATCTTTTAATTGTGCATTTAACACCTCAATGCACACCAACACACTATAATGTAATAAAGTTTCAAATGAGGCTATTCCAATAGCAAGGATTATATAGCCTTATCTCCACTACACAAACAGCTTGCTAAGCGCTGTCACAAATGACACGGCTGCTGAAACTCAATGCAATTACAGAGGCACGAGTTTTCTTATCTTATACAGATGATACTGAACACCAGTAGGCCTATGTAAGGTGATAACACCAGTAGGGCTATGTATGACGATAACACCAGTAGGCCTATGATGATGATAACACCAGTAGGCCTATGATGATGATAACACCAGTAAGCCTATGTATGATGATAACACCAATAGGCCTATGTAAGGTGATAACACAGTAGGCCTATGATGATGATAACAGGTTCTGTGTAATAGAAGTAAGAAGATAACGCAGATGGAGAGGTTGGAGAGTGCAGTGAGATATAATACAGGCATTACATAATTACCTCTTACACTGAAATCAACATAAAATTTAGTAGTTTTAAAAGAAAATAGTAGTTTAGTAGTTTAAGTAGTTTAATTGTAGTTTAACAGTAGTAGTTTAATAGTAGTTTTAGTAGTTTAGTAGTTTTAAAAGAAAAGCGTGCTTTAATAGAAATAGTAAACGTTATATGATTAAAAGAAAAGTGAATACGTTTAACAGTTTAAAGATAGAATCGTTCAATAGGTTAAAGATAAAAGCGCCCAATAGTTTAAAGATAAAAGAGCTCAATAGTTTTAAGATAAAAGGGTTCAATGGTTTACAGATAAAGGCGTTAAGAGTTTAAATAAAAATGCATTCAGCAGAGGATAAAAACGATCAAGAGTTTAAATAGCAGTTGCTCATTACAAGACAAAGTGCTTAAAATAATGACACAATACAAAAATAGAGTAAAATGCTGCTGTTAAATGTGCGAGCAAAACTTTAGACTTATCTAAAAGCACTATCAGCAATATACTTTAGACTTGTGTAAAGGCACTATCAGCAATATACTTTAGACTTATCTAAAGGCACTATCAGCAATATACTTTAGACTTATCTAAAGGCCCTATCGGCAACATGCTTTAGACTTATCTAAAGGCACTCTCAGCAATATGCTTTAGACTTATCTAAAGGCACTATCAGCAACATTCTTTAGACTTATCTAAAGGCACTATCAGCAATATACTTTAGACTTGCCTAAAGTCACTATCAGCAATATACTTTAGACTTGCCTAAAGTCACTATCAGCAATATACTTTAGACTTATCTAAAGGCACTATCAGCAATATACTTTAGACTTGCCTAAAGTCACTATCAGCAATATACTTTAGACTTATCTAAAGGCACTATCGGCAATATGCTTTAGACTTATCTAAAGGCACTATCAGCAATATCAAAATCTCCGAACAGGTTCAAGTTTTAGACGCGTCACATGCTAAGCAATCAACGTTCACTACAATCTGTAAAACTCAGGAGATCCAATGCTTATACGATATGACACGGTGACTTGCAAAATATTGGCATAAAAATACAAGATAACAAGCTCTCAATAGTTTAAAGATAAGAGCGTTCAAGAGTTTAAAGATAAAGCGTTCAAGAGTTTAAAGATAAAGCGTTCAAGAGTTTAAAGATAAAGCGTTCAAGAGTTTATAAAGATAAAGCGTTCAAGAGTTTATAAAGATAAAGCGTTCAAGAGTTTAAAGATAAAGCGTTCAAGGGTTTAAAGATAAAGCGTTCAAGAGTTTAAATGGCAGTAACTCAATGCAAGATAAATAGGTATAGATAGATAGATCGATAGAAGTAATACATTTCAAAAGGCACAAAAATAGAATGTTTAAATACTTCTAAAAATATCCGAAATACGAATTGGAACACACAATGCCGAGTTCTACACACAACACATACATACTCTTATCTTGCTCCTCCTGCACAAAAAATAGAATGTTTAAATACTTAGCAAAATCTCCGGAATACAAAATGGAACACACAATGCTCACTTCTACACATGCACGTACTCATTCGTATCTTAACCCACTCCTCCCCTCATATCCATGGAAGATCTACAAGCTCCCTAATCATATACAGAAGCTTAGAAATTATCATAACTAAACGAAACTACATATAAAAATATATTCATATAAATACTAGCATAAAACACACGGTCTACCGCACGTACAATTTATGTTCATACAACCCTGTGACCACGCAGACATCACGCATCGAATAAAAACAGTTGCTCTATCGTAAAATTCAAGTATTTCTAGTATTGCATAAGACGGTCGAGATTCATACAACTCTGTGTATTCTACTCCATACATTGTCATATCAAAACGCTCGCTACGGTACAAATAATTTTATCAAAACGCACGTTACGGAATAAATAAATGCTACAAAATATCTCTATTTAAATTACCCATGGGTCTATATAGAAAACTACACGCTCCCTGACTATGGCTCTCTTAATCGTGTCTCTATGTCCATGTGAAATGAACATAAAAGACAATGGCTTAAAATTTAAAATTAAATTAAAACAAATAACAAGTAAAAAATATAACCCGCAATTTGAACCCAATGATTCCCACCCCTAAAATTAATTTTGAATTTGAAATTTCACTGAAATTACACAGAAATAAAAACAAGTGTGATTAGTTCAAAAAATATCTTTAAAAATCTTTATACGAAACATTTAGGCACCAGTAGGCCTAGTAATACTAGTATTGATACTTGTACAACTGGTATTGGTACTTGTACCATAGGTACTTGTAGTACTAGTAATTGTACCATAGGTACTTGTAGTACTAGTAATTTTACCATAGGTACTTGTAGTACTAGTATCCGTACTTGTACTACAAGTACTAGTACTATAAGTTGTACTGTTATATTACTAGTAGCACTATTATCAGTAGCACTATTACTAGTAGCACTATTACTAGTAGCACTTATATTGGCACTAGTATTTATAGTTCTGCTCCGAGGGCGTAAAACAATTACCCAGTTGCACAACAAATAACATGAGCAGAGACCTGAGAGTAAAATCTAATAATTCTAATAAATTTTCAAATAATTGTTCTGAGGAAATGACTTAATTTCACAATCAGATTGTAAAGCACCGTAGATCATTCACACCGGACGTTGACCAACAGTATTTAATAAAGCTTTTTATTACATGAGATCAGTGGTTAAATTGGGAATTGGGAGCTGGGGAAAGGTAACAATTTTTAGACCCCTAGTAATTTAATCACAGGTCTCCTAGTATCAAATATGAGCCCCTAACAGGGTAACATACATCAGAAAAAATTAGAGCTAGGGGAACAAAGTTCCCCTGCGTTTCGCCCCCCCCCCCCCCACTTTAACCACTGTATAAGAACCTGTGTGGAACTATTTCTATGTAGACCCAGCTATTTTAACTTGAGGGATGGAAATTAATAACATATCAGCACAACATATCATAATAACATATCAGTGTGTCAGGGAAGCATAGATGCTTGTTTAAGGCCCTTTTCCTCTTCACGGCTATTAGTAATCGCTGCCTTTTTATGGCGCATCAATTGCAGCCGGCGCACATATTGGTCAGCCAGCCACAAAGCACTAACCGAAGCCGCTGTTGCTTAACTTCGATTATTGACGCACAACTAAACCAAGTGCGCTAAATCCCGCCGTATCAAATTCTAGCGATAGAGCCTTTTTAAAACTATTATATAAATCTATCCCACTCCTAACACTCCCCTTATCTCATTTAAAAAGCTCACAGTTAACTACTACAGACACATCTTATCGAAATAGCATTTGCACTTTTCTTGTAATAGAAACTTTTGTTACACCGCTTACAATTCTATTCTAAATGCAATCCTAAATTAATATAGAACACATACAAATAGTCAAAAAGAACAAACTACTAAACGGAAAACGTGAAAATAAGAAAAGGATAGTCAGTTCCAGAACTTCCTAGCTTTCACTTGCACACTTTAGCTAAGAGATTTGTCTTAGATAATCTCCACACAGGTCTTAGTACATAGTCCTCACTCCATCAATAATTAAACAATAGTACTTGACTTCATCACTAAAAGTTAATCACAAGACTTCTCTAGTAGTCCTGTAGCAGTGCTTCATCACTAGTAGCTCTACACCTGCCCTTTAGCACTAGTCCTCAACACTGCACTAGTACTACACCAACACTACATCACTAGTGACTCTACACCAACACTACATCACTAGTGACTCTACACCAACACTACATCACTAGTGACTCTACACCAACACTACATCACTAGTGACTCTACACCAACACTACATCACTAGTGACTCTACACCAACACTACATCACTAGTGACTCTACACCAACACTACATCACTAGTGACTCTACACCAACACTAGTGACTCTACACCAGTGACTCTACACCAGAACTACACTAAATATACAACAATAGACTAGTCCTAGACTAACCATACATCATTAGTGACTCCAGTACTTTACCTCTACTAGTCCACCTAACTCGTCACCAGTAACAGTGATCCACCACTAGTTCTCCGGCCTAATCGCACACCACCACCACACCACCACCACCACAAGTCCTCCAGCGTAATCGCAGAGCCCTAATCCACCACCACAAGTCCTCCAGCCTAATCGCAGAACCCTAATCCACCACCCCAAGTCGTCCAGCCTAATCGCACAGCCCTACTCCACTAGGTCACCACACCACCCAATGCTGGTGCAGCACAGTTCCAGAAGAACACTCACCAGTGACCGGAGGACCTGGGGTACCTCAAGGTTGTAGGGCTCCTGAACCCTGGGGCACCTCAAGGTTGTAGGGCTCCTGAATCTTGGGGCACCTCAAGGTTGAAGGGCTCCTGAACCCTGGGGTACCTCAAGGTTGTAGGGCTCCTGAACCCTGGGGTACCTCAAGGTTGTAGGGCTCCTGAACCCTGGGGTACCTCAAGGTTGAAGGGCTCCTGAACCCTGGGGTACCTCAAGGTTGTAGGGCTCCTGAACCCTGGGGTACCTCAAGGTTGTAGGGCTCCTGAACCCTGGGACACCTCAAGGTTGTAGCGCTCCTGAACCCTGGGGCACCTCAAGGTTGTAGGGCTCCTGAACCCTGGGGCACCTCAAGGTTGTAGGGCTCCTGAATCTTGGGGCACCTCAAGGTCGAAGGGCTCTTGAATCTTGGGGCACCTCAAGGTTATAGGCCTCCTGAACCCTGGGGCACCTGCTCCTGAACCCCCGGGGCACCTAGTATTTAGGGTCCTGGGTGGTCGGGCACAGACCATGAGTGGGGGAGAAGCGGAACGGGACGGTCCTGGACCTCCTGAAGGCCACGCGGGGGGAGGGGGCACCCATGGGAGGCGGGGCTGCCACATCTGTAGCCCCACCCCCTCTAGCCTCTGATCTAGCATTCTGGAAGACTCTGAACGGCAGAATACCACCGGAAGCTGCCGCGTCCATGGACCCACTCGCCTCGCAGAGATCCGGTACAGGATAGAAGAAGCTAATGGGAAGCTCTCCTGGAGTGGGATTGATGAAGTTCAGCTTGGGGTCAGAGGTAGAGGTCACGGGGTCACTTTGAGGCTGGTCCCCCACGTCAACAGTGAGAATCCCGTATGTCTGGATCACCTCGAATCCTGGTTCCACAACTTCCGGCGGCTTTGAGGTCGCTCCAGTGCGTCCAGAGTTTAATCCTGTCGATGGAGATGAGTCCATTGTCTCAACGATCTGCCAGCCGTTTCCGTTTGAGATGAAATAAGCGCGCAGAGAGGAGTCGTATGAGATATTGTAGCACTCCACGTCATTGTTTGTATTCTGCCCAACTCCCACGTGATTAAGTATCTCAAAGCCACAACTGTCACTGCTCAGGTGGACATTGCTCATGTGGGCATTGCTCATGTAGGAACTGCTCACGTGGGCATTGCTCTGGTGGGCATGGCTCGTGTGGGTATTGCTCAGGTATTCATTGCTCAGTATGATTTCTCTCAGGCAATCTTTGCTCTGGTGGTAATTGGCCCGGCGAGCATTCCTCGGGGTAAGATTGCGTTGCATCTTAGAGTTCTCTTCTTCCTTAAGATAGCGTCGAAACTTTGAGTCCACCTCTTCCTTAAGCTCCGGAGAGCCCTGGGTGAATCTAACGGGCAGATCTGAAGAGCTGGAGGACCTGGAAATGGATGAGGGTCTTTCCAGCATCACCCAATCCTCTTCCGTATCCTTTTCCTTCTCCACCTCTCGAAAGTACTCCTTAAGATTAAAGTACTTGGGCACTCTGTGATAGAGAATGCTTGAAGGTGGATGAGTATCGAAGCTGTCTAGATGGAGATCGGTAATATCAGCAGCGTCAGCTTTGTCAGCAGTGTCAGTAGTGTCAACAGTGTCAGCTACGTCAGCAGCGCCAGCAATGTCAGTAGCGTCATCTATTTCAGTAGCGTCAGCAATGTCAGCTGTGTCAACAATGTCTGCAATGTCAGCAGCCTCAGCTATGTCAACATTGTCAGCTGTGTCAACATTGTCAGCTGTGTCAACATTGTCAGCTGTGTCAACATTGTCAGCAGTGTCAGCTGTGTCAACAGCGTCAGAAATGTCAGCAGTATCTGCTGTGTCAGCAATGTCAGCAGCGTCAGCTGTGTCAACATTGTCAGCAATGTCAGCAGGTTGAACCGACTCAGAGTTCGAAGCGCCGTCCACTGGTACAACGACATCATTATCATTAACATTCTCTTCATGCGCGGAAGTTTCCACGACTTCCTCTCTAGCGACCATTAGCCTCAACTGATCCATAGTATAACCGTAAAGACGCTTCTCTAACGGTATAACAGCACCAACCCTTTCAGCTAGCTTATTGGTGTGCAGGTTTGCAAAGATTGCATTCTTCAATCTTGAGGTGGGATAGCGACGCATTAGATAGTTAAGTATTCCATCATGCACTCTATAGTAGTCAAACTCCTGCGCAGCCGACAAGCCACTGGGACCGGCTATTGGAGCAGCACAAGCCTGGTCAGAGCAGTCCATCTCAGTGGAAGCCTGGGCTTGGACTGAAGGGAAAGTAGGCGGAACCTGCTCAGTGCTATAATAATGCACAGTGCCGTAAAACTGATCAGTGCCATAAACCAAATCAGTGCCGTAAAACTGATCAGTGCCATAAACCAACTCAGTGCCATAAGCCTGCTGAGTGCCATAAACCAACTCAGTGCCATAAACCAACTGAGTGTCATATGCCTGCTCAGTGCCATATGCCTGCTCAGTGCCATAATACTGTTCAGTGCCATAATACTGCTCAGTGCCAGAAGCCTGTTCAGTGCCGTAATACTGTTCAGTGCCATAATACTGCTCAATGCCAGAAGCCTGCTGAGTGCCATAAACCAACTCAGTGCCATAAACCAACTCAGTGCCATAAACCAACTCAGTGCCATAAGCCTGCTCAGTGCCATAATACTGCTCAGTGCCAGACGCCTGTTCAGTGCCATAAACCAAATCAGTGCCATAAGCCGAGTGAGTGCCATAAGCCTGCTCAGTGCCATAATACTTTTCAGTGCCATAGTACTGCTCAATGCCATTATAGAAAGGAGGAGGAACCTGTTCAGTGCCCACATCAATGATCGAATCTTCATCGTCAGAGGTTGGCACAATCATATCTCCACCAATTGGCAAAGCCTCTAGTGCTGGTTCAACCATATCTCCGTCACTTGGCAAAGCCTCTATTGCTGGTTCAACCATTTCTTCACCATTGGGCAAGGCCTCTATTGCTGGTTCAACCATATCACTGGGCAAGGCCTCTATTGCTGGTTCAACCATATCTCCGCCACTTGGCAAGGCCTCTATTGCTGGTTCAACCATATCACTGGGCAAGGACTCTATTGCTGGTTCAACCATATCACTCGGCAAGGCCTCTATTGCTGGTTCAACCATATCACTGGGCAATGCTTCAAGTGCTAGTTCCTCTTCAATACTGTAACGAGCAAAGTCCAGGAGCAGTAAGGCAGCCTCCTCGCGTGATGACGAAGTCACTTCCATTCCACCAACTGCCCCCATCTCAAGCTCAGCTTGCTCCTGATTAACCTCCGTATTCGGCTGTCCATTTGCCTCTCCACTATTGTCTTCCACAGTCACTTCAGCAAGCATTCCAGCAACATTCTGATCATCCGTTGTCTGCTGATCATCGTCATCGCTATCAGTATCGTAGTCGTCATTAGCCAGCTGGTCTAGGTCTTCCTCGTCAGAGTTCTCCTCGGATTGGACGGAAGACGGGCTGAGATAGCGGCAGCGGATGTGTCTGTTTCGGTGACTCCTGCACTGAGAGAGGTCAGGTAGGGTTGGGTCAGTGGAGCGGACCCACGGGTGAGTTAAGATTTCGTGTAGGTGAGGACGAAGTGAGGGGTCCATGTTCAGACACCATTTCATCAGATCATTGGCAGCTGAAATACATTGCAATACATGACAATACTAAACAGTCTCTCTCTTAGTGCACCGCCTACCGGCAGGTCCATGGTATATAACGCCTCCACATTGTACTAAAAAGTGTAATGCAATACAATACATTAAACAATGAAATACACAATACAATGCCTGTTTTAACAGTACAATACTAAACACTACAATACCCAATACATTGCATAGTTAAACATTGATTGATTTACGTCAAATGATGATTGATTGATCTATGACACCTAGTATATTGATTGATTTACGTCAAATGATGATTGATTGATCTATGACACCTAGTATATTGATTGATTTACATCAAATAATTTACTGATTGATTGATCTATGACACCTAGTCTATTGATTTACTTACTATCAAATGATTTACTTATTGATTGATCTCACCATCACTGGCAGTCTTGGGGTACTTGATTTCACGTTTAGGCACATCCTCGACAGTCTTGAAGGGGATATCACCGGTGAGGAGATCGAAGAGCAAGCAGCCCAGGGACCAGGTAGTGGCGGGCTCGGCGTAATAGTAGCCTTTGTCGAGCCACTCAGGGGGGCTGTAGATCTTAGTGCCTGAACAACAACAACAACATAGAGAATAGCAACTTCTTCTTCTATTGCAAAGGTTCATGACAAAATTCAAGCAATTCTATTCTTGGCCTTTCTTTAAAATCTATGACTTTATTATTATTCGGGGGGGGGGGGGGACTGTAGATCTTAGTGCCTAAATAACAACAACAAAATAGAGATTAGCAACTTCCTCTATTGTACAGGTTAATGGCAATTCTATAATTCTATTCATATAATTCTATTCATATATGCTTCTATAATTCCAAGCAATTCTATCCTCTGCCCTGCCTTTCAAATCTGTATATGAATTTATTCCCACTCGGTGGGGGAGGGGGGCTTTAAATTTGAGTGCTTAAACAACAACAACAACAAAGAATAGTAAATATTCTTCTTCTTGTGCACTGCTGTCGAGAGGTTCATGGCAAATTTCGAAGCAATTCTATCCTCTGCCCTGCCTTTCAAATATATATACGAATTTATCATCAAATTATCTAGAATCCCTGTCTTGATTGGTTTCTGACTCTTTTCCATTGATTTCTTCTATTACATCCTTAAACATACCATTCCAACTTATAATATGTCTCTCTCTCGCTCTCTCTCTCTCTCGTGTAGCAAGCGTCAACCCTAGGTAAACTCTCTTGTAGCAGCTTCTATATATCTTTATTTACTGTTCAAAACTCTCCTTTATTAGACAATGCACTTTCGTCACTTTACGACCTCATTAGTTTTACAGCCTCGTTGGTTGATACTTATGTATACTGAATAACCGTTGTGTCACAGGCTTATGTCTTAAAAAAACGATATGCAATTAAATAGAATATTAACCAAGAAGATTTGAGATATTGATTTCACTCTCTGCCAAACTCAATTTATAAAGCTAAAAAAGCTAATGTTAACGTCAGTTTCCACACTCGAAAGCGATGTCAGTGACGGGCGGGCAATTAATGTAATTATTATTGACTCAATTAATATAATTATTATTTAATCTATTAATTAATTCAATTATTCTAATTATTAATTAATGGCGTTATTATTGGTTCAATTAATCTAACTATTATTGACTCAATCAGTCTAAATATTATTGACTCAATTTAGTCTTACTATTATTATCATCATATTTAATTTGTATTTTGTAATCTGGTTTTAAAATCATTGGTATTTTGTGTTTTTGCTCGTAACAAAACACAAAAAGCTTACTTTGGTTCCACAATGTTCTATGTAATAGACAACGTCAGTAGCACTCAAATTGTTGTTGTTATCATTGATGGCGGTAGCACTCTAATTTGTATTGTTATTGTTGTTTTACTAGCGAATAAGATAAAAAAAGTATTATGTAATTGAGTGGCGTGTACTCAATGGAAATGAAAATTCGAAGTGTTAGCGAATAAATTTTAGCATTGGTTTCGAAGTTACGACACTAAAAACGACGCCAGTGATTTCTCTTTTATGATTTTGTTTATGTCGTACGGCTTGCAACGAAAAACGTAATATATTGCGTTCCATTCTCGCATATTATTTAGGCCTTATATCTTCTTTTCTCTAAATGTATTTTCTCTCTCTCTCTCTCTCTCTCTCTCTCTCTCTCTCTCTCTCTTACCAAATATGGCAACATATCAACAACATACCAGTGTTTGTTTTAAACAGCAATGAACTGATGAAATGAGGGACAGGTATGATCCTTGTAAGGTAAAATTCCTTGACGTATGATAAAATTCATTGGTCGTTGTCGTGAGACTGATTTAATTTAGCTATCTATCGTTTACGTAATTGAACAGGCATTAAAGTGAAATTTACAATTACAATCGTAAATTTGTAAAATTACAAATACAATTCAGACTATTTTCCGTATAACCAGTACAGCGAATGTCCGAGATTTTACTCTCAGATCAGCGCGGCTGGGATTCAAACCTCAATTCACCCCAGGATCTGTCATTCAAAACTTCATGACAAACTTTAAAACGTTCTACATTCTGATCATAATCAGAATATAGAAGTAAATTATCAATTGTGGATTCACTTTAGAGCGTATTTACTTTCTTTTTCTACTTACCACTGAAAGACCTATGCATATATGTCTGTCGGTACGGAATGGATGCTCCGAAGTCGATGAGGTAAACTCTTTTACTCTCTTTCTTGATGATGATGTTCTCGTCCTTGATATCTCTGTGGAAGACTCCATTGTCCATCACTCGCTTCACCGTCTCCACTACCTGCTCGAAGATGAATCGAGCGTCCGCCTCCGTCATGATACCTTTGGCCCCGATGAAGTCGAATAAGTCTTGGGCTTCCTCGAAGCGCCTAGTGACCAGTATGTAACCGTCATCAGTTTCGTAGAAATCGAGTAGAGGTATAACACCAAAGACGTCGTTACATCTCAAGTGCATGGTTACTTCCATGGGTACTCTGACCCCAGCCTCGTTCTGTGGACAACAATCATCATCATCATCATCATCGTCGTCATCATCATTATCGTCATCATTATCTTCGTCATCATCGTAATGATGATGACGATGATAATGACGTCATCATCATCACGATGATGACGATCGACGTGATTATGATCTTACCTCATCGACGCCATCATCATCATCGTCATCACCGTTATATCATCATCGTCAACAGCGTCATCATCATCATCGTCAACATAGTTATCATCATCATTATCGTCATCATCATCCCATGAATTCCAGTTTAACTAAGGTCGGCCTAATTTTATCATTTTATATACTGTAGGAGCCTAAATCTGTTTTAATCTTATTTTTAGCCTAGGGTACTCAGGGCACTTAAAAATAATATCAGCAATAATAATAATAACAATAATAATAATAACAATAATAATAATAATAATAATAATTACAGCGCTACTGTCGTCCATGACAACTTCGAGCACTCTTGAGACAATTCCAAGCCGGTGAGCAAACAATATATCCAAAAACGGTGTAGTGCTAAATTATATATCCATAACATAGGTTAAAAAATAAAGGGAACTTAATAATATAAGCAATTAACTGAAAATATTTAACAAACAATACGATCTTTCACTTACCGTATCCCATTCTGATACACTGTTCTTCCATATATGCTTAATCACCACCTGTCACAAGAACACAAAGGAAAATTACTTCAGTTTATAGTTATCATGTATCAATAGAAATTGGCATGTTATCCAGTGAAGTGATATAACATCAATCAATAAATAAATCTAATCAATCAATTGATCATTGCTGACTAAGCGTTCGGTTCTTCACCTTGACTTGGGGGTTGGTTGCTAAAGCCGAAATAAGACCTGAAAAGTGAACTGTGGTCTTACCGATTTTGCCAGTGGTGAAGTCGGTAAGACCACAGTTCACTTTTCAGGTCTTATGTAAACTCTAGAGGCTCTAGTAAACTCGACCGCGGATCAGTATGTGCAGGTTCAAATCCTAGGCTCGCCCGTTACTGACATCGCTTTCGAGTGAGGAAACTGACGTTAACCTTAGCTTTTATAAGCTACAGGCCCTATTGGCTTTTTTAAAATGGAAAAGGTAAATCTGTAGATGAGTTAGTCTGATCATAGTTCTTATAATTGTCTAACTCTAATCGAGTCAGTGAAAGCAAGGTAAATAGAGAAGTTAGACTGATCATGGTTCTTGTAATTGTCTAACTCTAATCGAGTCAGTGAACGCAAGGTAAATAGAGAAGCTAGACTGATCATAGTTCTTGTAATTGTCTAATGTTGTAGCAGAGTCGACACTATATAAGTAAGACGTCACGTGATCTGCTACCACGATTAGCACACACATTGTAACCCAGTGGAAATCAGATAAAGTGAGGAAACTGACGTTAACCTTAGCTTTACTAGCTCTTTAGCTTTTATTACGTTACTTTGTTATATAGCATTTTATTATACTGTATCAATAACCAAAGTCTCTCTTAACAAGGTAAAACTGGGGAAAATTCCCCCCTGATAGTGGACCCCCTCCCCCAGAAAAGGCCGTTTGCACCCCCAGGAAAGCTGCTGTACGCCTAAAATATGGTCGTCACATTACTGGGGGGTGGCATATTGGAGAAAACCAGTACTCTGGTTAAACTGGGATTAAAGGGAAAATGAAGATGATGGTGAATATTGGAAAAACCAAGAATAAATGTTGCTTTGGCTGAATGTTCACTGAACTTAAACTCCCTTTAAAGAACTTTAGTAGATAGCAAGGAGCAATAGCACACAAACCCCCAATTTTTACTGTTTTTCCTCCTTTCAGTCGTCAAAACAGTAAAAATTGAGGTGTTTCTGCGCTGTTGCTCCTTGCTATCTACTAAGGGGGTTAAAACTACAGTTTTACGTCAGTAGTTACTATTTTTCTTAATAAACGAGTACGTATATGTGGAATGTAACAAACTATGCGAACTATTTCCGAAAATATTTTTCAGAATGTGTAAACTATTCGTACAATTTTTGGTAAATCGTCCGAATTCTTTTCCCAGACAATAACCAGATGCCCTTACTCTATATTAACGCGACGATCTTAATTAGTTGACCTGTTGACCTTACGTTACTATGTACCGACTCTGCGTGAATCTCTCAATGTCAGTAATAGGGTATCAATTCAACGTTTTTACATCAATATTTTTATTTAATGTAATTATATCTACAATAAATGGAACGTACAAAAAAGTTCAGCGATCTTACAACCGGCACAACATATATTGTCAAAGGTTATAATGGTCCAATCAACTCTGCGTTCAGTAATAATTACATTCTACTTATTTCAGAAAAAGATTCTGAAATTTGAAATATGGAGTACTAATTTATTAGCCGAATACATTAAAGATCAAAGTCCGACTGATAAATTTACATTTACAGTAAATGAAAGAAATAATACCAAATATCCTGTAATTGAAGGCTATAAAAAAGCTAGAACATTTAAAATGTTGAACTGAACTCAATACTAATTTATTTTACAATAAATGGAACATAGAGATTTTGACGAACTTACAACTGATACGACTTACGTTGTCGAAGGTTACGACATTCACTATAGTCTAATTGTTAGAAAAAAGGATTCAGATGAAAGCTTTACAATGTGGGATAGTATTAAAATCTGTGACTGTGCACATGCCCAATACTCAATATATTTGCCTTTCAGTTCATCAGTCCATTCACCTAAAGAATCTCCAATGTACTTTTCATATATATATTTATTCGTTTCATCTTCAATATAAACAACACTATCTGTATCCATATAACATACATTTTTACCTAATCTATCAATCATATCATACAATCTTAATCGTGCCCATGCAGTAGAACATGCTATATACACATTAGTATTATAATTTTGCCTAACAAACTGATCTTTAATATCATATGAAGCATAAACTATTGAATCATTTAAGAATGCTAATGATAGACTTTCTATTTTATCATCTAAAACCGTTTTGTAAAATTCCACTTCATTATCTATATACTTATTCTCCCTGTGCTTAGGCACTTGACCAAATTTACCCCATAATGAATTTAAACATATTTTAGCAATAAATCTTAATCCAGGATTAACCTTCAATTCACCAAGCTCAATTCCTAACTTCCTAGCCTTTTCTCTATATTCTTCTTCAGAACAATCAAATTCACTACTTTCTAATTTAATTTTCATAAACTTTCTTATATACCCCTTCCAAAGATCAGTACTACTATTTCCAAAATGCTGCACTTCATAAATACATTCAATCTTATAACCTTTTTCTAAAGCTTTTTCAAATTCATTAGTACACCAAACACCTGTAATAGCCCTTTCATCATCAGTATGAAAACATTCACCATTTTTAATATTGTAACATTCACTACAGTTTTTCTTTGCAAGTTTTCTAGCTGATTTGCAATCTTTACAATTTTTAACTTGATAACCCACGCTACATTTTATATTTTTCTGATGAGTACATTTTAAATCAATATAATTCATACAAGTCCTACATAATCCAAATAAAAGTTTATGAGCTTGTTTAGTTTTCTGCTTATAAGGTAATACTGGCTGATATAAACCTTTAGGAGGAACCACTTTACAATATATGAATCCAAACCAATTATAATCATAATTTCTAGGCTTAATGATTCTTTTTGGATGACCTATAGGAAATTTATCATAAAACATCACTGTTGGATACAAACTTACAACATCTATATATCGTCCCTTTTGATTATTAGTCTTACAATCATGAAGTAATTTTATAGGCTCACATCTACCACCATAAAAGCTATCTCTTATCTTAGGAGGTTCAACTAAATCATATTCAGTTAAATTCATACTCTTCATGTCCTTGTTATTATCAAATTCATGCTCCCAAATAGTTATTAGCCTATAACCAGCCATCTTAATAGCATTTTCAATAGAAATAGTCTTTTCATACGTTTTATACATATATTCACCTGATTTCTTATTTTTAGTTAAATCATTAAAGCATTTAGGACATCCATGAAAGTAGCATCCTTGAAATTGATAAATGGTATTAGTCTCTTTACAGTAACCATCCACTTTTAATTTTCTGTCTCCATTTACTGAAATCCAGTACTCTCCACCATTACAAGCATGCTGAATATTTATATTTTCTTTTAAAGATACATATTTCAACCATTTCATTGACTTAATAGAATACTGATCACTACTTAATTCATTTACAATTCCAATAGTATCTGAAGGTAAGAACTCATTTCTATAAATGGCTTGACAAACAGATGCAATTGTAACATACTGAAACGGATCTACACCTGATATCTCTAGAAACAGTTCTCTTAACTTTAAACATCCTCTTCTTAATATATCTACATCTGATTTACAGTACTTGTACATTTCCTTCTTGAAGTCAAATACCTGATCTTTTACAGATGCATACCATTCGTCAAACTCATTTTTATTCTTTTTAGTCATTTGATCATAACCATAGTACTTCTTCTCAGGATACTTACCTACATAGTCTTGATTTTCCACTGTGTTAAACATATGAGGAAAATAACCTTTAGCCAATTCAACTAATCCAAATGTATTAGGAAAATCTCTTAAGGGTTGCATTGTAAATGAAATGCTATCAATAAATCTAATATTGTAACCCCTTTTTACTTCAAGTAGTAATATTTTTTGACCATTTTGTATAACTTCCGGTTTAACACCATGATTGATAAGCCATTCTTGTACAAATTGAAAATCATATCCTTTACCATAATGAGCAATAACTGTATAATTCTTATGTTCTTTTCTAAAAACCCACTTACAAAACTCATCTGCTGAATTAAATATAAATTCTTCTCCACTACAGTATTGAGCTATACAGTAATTTACAATATGCTTCAGTAATTTACAATGTTTCGAAATCAAAGAATATATACTTTTCACTTGGTTCTTTGAGTTATTTCCTCTGCATGAAACATTTATGTTCACCAACATACCAGTCTTTACAATTTGAGCACTGCCATTCACCACATTTATGATCCTCTCGCTTTCTATCTTTAGTCTTAAAGTATTTAAAGCATTCCTGACATACATATGAATGATCTATACATTTCTTGTTAATAATATGACTATTTAAACATTCTTGATTATAAAATAATTTACCACATGTTTGACATTTAATTTTACCTTCGTTATTCTTACACTTAGTTTCGTTCTTACAGGCTTCACATCTACGTTTTTCATTAGCTTCCCATGTCTTAGCATTCGTACCCAAAAAGGCAGGTAACTTAGATATTACACTGTAGTGATTATCGCTTAAAATTAAATAAACCTTAACATCTTTTGAATTGCCTGCATAGATTTTTCTTTTATCCATACCATAAACCTGAACTTCTATACCTAACTTATTCTCTATTAAATTTATATCACTAAAATCATTGCCTGTATCTTTAATAGGAATTGAATATATTCTATGAAAAGCTTCTGCTAATACGGTTTGTAACTTTTTAGTACCTCCGTCCCTTAGGTATTTGATTTCATTTTCTGAAAATATACCTTCCTTAATTCTAGTTCTATCTTGTCTTCTAAAATTTATATCATTAATTTCCTGCAAGTTTAATTTATTCCTAAAAACTTCTTCTAATTTATTTTTACAATAAGATAAACCCACTAATATAGCTCGTACTAAACATAAGGTGTCTTTATTTTTAATCTGAGTAATACAACGTTTATCATCAAGGCTAATTATAGCATTACACTTATCCCCAGTTCCTTGAGGTATTTCAATTGCTGTTAACTTAAATGTTACATCTTCAATATTCATATCATAATAATCTATAAACATATTTACCCGTTCTGTTACCATATTTGTCATTTCATTTTTAGATAGCAATCCAGTTTGTGGTTCTCTACCATTTGGAGTTATTATGCTAATTTGTATTCTAACATTAGATGGTTGATTTTCAGTCATCTTTTCAACTAGAGCTGAAATTACATTATGTATATTGAACAAATTTACAAGACCAGAAATTCTCCATGTGGAAACCGTCGTTCTATATCTGTTACTATAATATTCTGACGTTTTATTTATTTCATATTCATTAACTGAATTTGGTTTATAGTCACTCTGTTCCTCCTTAAATAATGATTTCACGAAATGATATTTATTATCAGGTTCTTCAGTGGGTTTAAATTTTCTTCTAGCTTTCTTTGCAGCTTGAATAGCGATATCTTTGTATTTAAGTTTTAGTTCCTTTCCGTCATTACTGTAAACATTTGGTTTACCTGAACTTCGTTCAGTAATAGGCTTTAAGTATTCTTTTTTAATTGCTACCTTGGCTGCCTGTTTAGCTATAGGCGTAAATATTTTACGATAATCTCTATTAATAGATTTCCATTCAGTATTAGTTAGTTTACGTCTTAAAATTCCCTCTACCTGTTCTCGATCTAATTTTACATTATTAAATAATTTTAAAAGATTGAGCTCATCATTTGTCAGTACCATTTATAGCACACAAAATTATATAAAATAAAGTTACAGTACACAATAAAAGAAACTACAGTACACAAATGTATTATATTCTTTATCGAACTGATTTCATCACTTCTTGAATCTTTAGAGAATCTTTTTTACTCTCTAAATGAATACCCCTCAAGTTACAATTAAATCTTACCTACCTCCAGAAAAAAGAGAAAGATCAAAATTACAACAGGTTAAAGATAAACATAGATCTTTTACTCAAACAAAGAAAGAAGGAATTCCTAAAGATTTAAATGAACTGAAATTAATAAAGTATAGAGAACATGCAATAAAATTTCTAAATGATTACATGAATATTGATAAGAAGATCACTAAATCAAAATATTGTAAATCCAATCATATTAGTCATAACTCCTTAAATACCGGTCTGAAACTATTAGGCTATAAACTAGCGGGAAATCAGACCACACGAGACCAATCTAGACCACTTGAGACCAATCTAGACCAATCGAGACCAATCGGGACCAAATTAGAGCACACAAGACCAAAACAGAACAAATCAAAACGTAAGAAGACTATTATTCCTAAATCTGAAATTAAAGCAGGAATCTACACCGATGAAAAAAGTATTAACGAAGATGAAGAAATTAATGACATGATTAATAATAGCCTCGCCAATTTACAACTTGTAAATGGACCTGATACCTAGAGATGAAAGACTTAAATGGACAGGTGAACTTTAACCTATTCTTTCTGAAATGAATAAATTATCTGATGCAGATAAAATACAGGGATTTAAAAATGAAGTCATAGAAAGGTATGTTGCACATAAAGCACTAAATTATGTTACTCAGCAATTAACTCTGGTAGATTGTGATAGAGAAATGTTAGAAAAAGAAAATGAAGAGTTAAAATACAAAGTGGAAAATTTAGGAAATTATGATGAAAACAGATTAAGGGAATTTAGAAATAAGACAGTAATAGTTCCTTCTACAGATAAGGATATTAGAGAAAGAGCAAAAAGAGTATTTATGAGAAATCAGGAAAGAATGAATGTATTAAATACTCATGTTGAGGAACACTGTTCCAAGAACTAACTCTGTTCTCATAAATGAAGCAACTAAGTAGCTCAACACTATTCCATACATTTAATAAAAATTACTCCAAACTTGAGAGAAATGTTAAATTATTATTAGATAAGCTAAATAAATTAAAGTTATATATTTATTTTTTACTTTTTGTTTTAATTATTCTTGTAATGGCAATTCTAACCTTGACTTATAACAAATTTTTTAAAGAGTTCTTCACTAAAATATACAAAACCTAAGTCAATAAGTACTAGATTCTTTTGTATTAAAAGCTCTAATTCAGAATTTTCTCTGTTAGGATCACAATGCTTTGCAAATCTATTTACTATTTTACGACTTTTCTTCACAATGTTTGGTCTGTCTTCTGGTAATAAATTACTTTCATCTAGTACCAAAGCTTTTTTATATTCTATTAATTGATCCCTTGATAATTCTTCAATTGTAATTATAATTATGCTTTTTAAATCGTTTATATAAATATAATTAATAAATTCTGGAAGCAATTCTACACCTTCCAGTTTCTTAAATATTTCCAAAATGCTTACTACCCTACTAAATATTACACTAAAGTGTGACTTATACATTTTAAGATTTTCTGGATTATTGTTAAAAATATATGCAACGTGTTGAGCTACTTTTATCAAATTATCAACACTAATTTCATCCTTTTGAGATGCTACTTGTAAATAAACTTTATTAATAGCATCCAATCCAGTGACTGGAAATTTAACATTTGAAATAGAATTAAAATTCATATCAAGATTTCCGGTCATTGTTTTACCGGAATTACGTTCAATATTTTCCATACGCTTAGATATATTATTAATATCTGTAGCTATTCTTTGATGATTATTATTAACATAATCCAATAATGATTTCTGCCTATCCTTCAATTTATTAATGTTTTCGTTAAGCTCTGCTTTACCGGAACGAAGTTCAGTGTCACAATATAATTTATTTGCACAATCAGAATTATTAACAGGATCTTTAATATTTACAATACTATTATTATTCATATTCAGATCACCAGTCATTTGATCACCTGATTTTTCCACTTTAGTTTTCATTTCTTTGACTAGTGTAATAAATTTTGAATCTTTATTTTGTAGAGAAGATTTATTTGTTAAACCAAATTTATTTATTGCGTTCATTTACTTGAGCTAAAGCTCAACAGCCACTTCGTTGCTAGCGAAGTTGCTTAATTCCTGAAGAATATCATAATAGCAAAAACCATTAGACAGTTTATAAAGCATGTAAATGCAGTAATGCCCACATATAACTTCGTGTGGTTTTTGGATTTTAAATGTGCTATAAACCCTTACTGTTTTAGTAGGACAATAATTTATAATTTCCTTTGGAGGAGGTAATCCAAATGAATCAAAGTAATAGGAACATGTTTTAGTTATAAATAAACAGGTCCAATGTGTCCCATTACCACTCTCTCATCCATATTGAGAATCAGAGATTCATTAATTTTAGCCTTTCCTTTTAGTTCATCTCTCATATAAACTCCTTTAAAATATTTACCTATTTTTAATTGATTAACTAATTCTATTATGTCAAAATTACTCAAAGGTTCTATTTTTTGAATAATTGAATGAAGTTGGAGAAGGTCCTAAAAAAAGACCTGATCCTTGAGGTTCTAAATATAATCCATGTCCAATCTTTTTCATTAAAAACCCATTGCAATTCATGCATCCTCCTTTCATAAGCTTTTCTAGTTCTTGATTATGCCTTTTCTGCTCAGAAACTTGGCGAGAAGAATTAACTGCTGAAGCTACACCCCCAGCAAGTCCACCTGCTGCACCTAGTAAAGCAGGTATTGCAGCTAATAGTGGAAGAAATCCTCCAACCTTATTCATGTGATCAAGCTGAGCTTTGGATAATTTTAATTGATCACCTTTCTCGGGTTTAGAATGAATTTTCTTTATTTGTGTATCCGTTAAATAGAGCTGATCATTCCCAGAAAGATTTTCATTACTTATTTTTATAGTTACTCCTACTCCTTTATCATGAGCTTCTTTAATCTTTATAATCTGTCCTTCTGTTAGTGTAACCCCAAATGATTTATAGTTGGCTTTAGTCATTTACTGGTAACAAAAGTTATTAGAGTAACAAAAGTTGCTTATAAATGAATAAAAACTATAGTAGGTACTTTGAAACTGAAAATTCTATACACAAGCATGCAGATTTTATACCTAAAAATATGTTTGCAATTATTTCTGGTAGTACTGGATGCGGAAAAACTAATCTAGTTTTAAACTTTCTATTGAATAAGGATATTTTAAGTTATAGTGATGTATACATTTATTGTCCAACTCTATACCAGCCCTCTTACAAATATTTACAAGAATATTTCAATAATGTTGAAGATTATATTTATAAAAAGTTAAGAATTAAACAAAAAAATTTACATTTATTCGGTAGTGATGAAGAAATTTTAGATCCTTCAGAACTAGATAGAAGTAAATGCCATGTAATGATATTTGATGATGTAATGAATTCAAATCAAAATAAAATTAAAGATTATTTTTGTAAAGGAAGGCATAATAATGTATGTGTATTTTATCTTTGCCAGAGCTTATTGAAAATTCAGAAACATTCTGTAAGAGACAATGCAAATGTTTTTATTCTCTTTAGACAAGATGATAAGACCCTCAAATATTTTTATGACATGCATGTAAGTGGAGATATGGATTTTAAGGAATTTAAAAACTTTTGAGATGAAGCATGGACTGAGCAACATGGCTATTCTGTAATCAATCTATGGGAAGAACCACATTGTGGTAGATATATACAAAATTATGAGTATATGTATATCCCAAGGAAGTACAATACTAAAAATGTTTGCATTAAATGATTAAATAGAATTAAATGAAGAAAGCATTTAACATTAACGAGTACACTAAAATTAGAGAAGAGGCAAAGAAACATTTCTTAGCTAATAAGACAGGTGAACAAGATTTATTAAAAGAACAATCAAAGCTATACCAACCGCTTATACAATCCACTAAGGATTTAGAAAATAGCTTAATTCAGTCTACAAAAGGTCTAGAAAATAATTTAATTCAAGAACAACATGAATTGATTGAGAATATTTTACCTGGCTTAATGAGAAAAAATTTACCTCAGTTAGATTACGGTGAAATACAATCAACTCCAATAAAGCTTCCTGTTAAAAGAATAGATTTAGATGGGGAGCTTCTTAATGAAACTCATAGAGAAAATTTACAAGATATGAGCCTTGATCTACCAAGTGAAGTTTATGTTAACAATACTGTTACAGATACACTTAAGAGAATAAGTTCTATGAATAGAAGTTTAGGACAATATTTAGGAGCTACTTCTAAGAAAACGGAAAAAGAGAAAGAAGTTTATCAGTCAAGAAAAGAAACTTTAAAATTATACGAAAATAAAATTCAGGCATTAGCTGAGGCATTAAAAAAATTTGACATAAAAGAAGGTCAAGGTAACACAAGCGGTAAAAAGTTAGTAAAACTTAAACGGGGTAGAGGAAGACCTAAGACTAATCCTGATGTTATTTACTACAAAAGGGTTGATGAGTTAATTCAGAAGTTAAGTGAATATTGTGCTTCAGAGGAAGCTGGAAATACAGGTGTGGATAATTATATAAATTCGATTTTAGATGAGTTATTAGAAACTAAAGTTATTAGTAAGGATGATTACGATAAAATGTATAAAAATATTTTTTGAAACTTTGTTACCAGCAAATGACCTTTTCTACCACTTTAACCCTGTCTTGGAAAGATGCTACAGACTTCAAAACTTCTTTTCAATGTCCTATACGATTAGATCACGAATGTGAAGCAGCGTTTCTTTCACTAGTTACTTATAATTCTATACCTAATATTACTGAAAAGAATAATGCATTTAAATATTCTACAGATAATGGGCAAACTTGGAAAATTATTAAGTTACCTGTAGATGCATATGAGTATGCACAAATTAGTGATGAGATACAGAAGCAAATGATTGAAAATAATGATTACGATATAGAAACTAACGCTTTCTATATAAGCTTTACGATATGTAGATTATCTTCTCTAATTGAAATTAAAAATTCTACATATAAAATAGACTTTGGAGTTGAGAATTCCATAGGTTCCACTTTAGGGTTTAGTAATGAAGTATTATCGCAGGGTATCCATAAATCCCCCAAAATAGTGGACATAACTAGAATTAACGCAATCCTGATTAATGTAGATTTTATTGAAGGTGGATATCTAAATAAAAATCTGTCTTATGCAATTCATAACTTCTCATCTAAAGTTGGCCCTGGTTATCAGATAATTGAAACACCTAGTCCTGAATTAGTCTTTTATAAGGTTTCTAAAAATTTTATTCCCGATGTTAGGGTTTGGTTAACTGATCAGGATGGTAATCCTTTAGATAATCAAGGTGAAAAAATTATTGTAAAAATACTTATAAGGTCTAAGAAGTAGGCAGTAAATTTTCATTAGTAAATGCTAGTAAAAAAGAATAAAAATGATATTTACACTAGTAAGAGAAGATATGTTCAGGGTAGTGGCTTTATAAGCGATATTCGATCATACATTTTACAAAATAAAGATTTAATAGCCAAACCCTTGTTAGGAGCAGTTGGTAATATAGGGGCTATGGCTTTAACTGAAGGAGGTAGAGCATTAATAAATAGACTTGGAAATAAATCTCAACTTGATCAAAAGTCTCAACAGATAATTGAAGAACTAAAAAGAGGTTCTGGTATTAAAAGATTCTAGCTTAGTAAATGGAAGTAACTAATGAGATTCTGGATGTTCTCGAAGAACCTCGATTTGATAATAGTATAGAATCATATCAATATGTAAGTTATCAACCTGCTAGTCAAAATAATTTAAATAACAGAGGAACTCAAATTGTAATAGATATAAATGCAGACGATAAATATTCACACCCCTCTCGAAGTTATTTGTATATAAAAGGTCAATTGGTTAGAGCAGATAATCAAGAAGTCTTTGAAGCAGGTAATGAAATTACATTAGTTAATAATGCTATGATGTACTTGTTTTCAAATGTAACTTATGAAGTTGGAGGGCAAACAATGGAAAGTATTAATTGTCCTGGTCAGGCAACTAGTTTGATTGGATATTTAAGCTATCCTGATGATTTTAATAGCAGTGAAGGATTAATGTCCTGCTGGAGTAAAGATACTTCCAACTTTGCAAGTAGTGTTAAATATGCTCAGAATGCGGTGAGAAGACCTACTGATAATTCACAATATAATCAAGAATTTTCTGAACGAAAGAAATTATTAATGGATTTAAATCCTAGGGGTAGTTTTTCATTTATAATTCCATTTGGGCATATATTTGGATTTGCAGATTATAATAAAGTTTTATATAATGTAAAACAGACTTTAAAATTAACCCGTTATTCAGATGATCGGTTAGCTATACACAGAGCCAATGGAGTTCAAGATGGGCTTATAAATCTTAGTGAAATGAGTTGGAGAATCCCTGAACTAGACATTGAGCCTAAAGCTCTATCTGACTTAACTAAATATATTGTAGATAAGAAGTCATTTGCAATTCATTTCAGCGGAAGGTATTGTGACTCTTTAGAAATTCCAACTGGAAGTAGACAGCTTTCTTGGAAAGTATCAGTAGCTAGTGGAATAGAAAAGCCACGATGGGTACTAATTGGGTTTCAGACTAATAGAAATTTAACTCAAGAACAGAATCCTACAGTGTTTGATACCGTAAACTTAGAAAACTATTATATAACTTTAAATGGAAAACAGTATCCGGCCAATGCAGTAAATTGTAACTTTACAGTTAACGATTATTCTAGACTATATGAAATGATGTGCAATTTTAAAAGAGAACACTTTGGATTTAATAATTTGATTGGCGGAACACAGATAAATATGTATGAATTTAAAAAAATATTCCCTATAATTGTTTTAGATGTAAGAAAGCAAAAAGACAAATTGAAATCAGGAGTAGTTGATATGCAGCTTAAATTCAATTTTAGTGAAGCAATACCTGCTAATACTATAGCTTATGCTGTTATATTGTCTGATCGTTTATTCAAGCTTGAATCTGATGGTGGATATTTGAAAGTTATTAACTATTAGCCTGTAAATGAGCTTTTGTGTAAGATGTAAAAGAAATACTGAGTCAACTAATATTATAAAGACTGTTAGTAAAAATAATAAGCCTATGTTAAAAAGTAATTGTGTTGTTTGTGGATGTAAAAAATCTCAGTTTGTAAAAGTAGGGGAAGGAATTTTCAATAATGCTTTGTCAAATCTAGGAGTTGAATTGCATTTACCTGCAAAAGAAGGGGAGTATGTACCCGATGGATCTTGTAATAATTTAATGAAATATTCTTATTGTGGTCCAGGTACTAAGTATGAACAGAGGAATAAGGAAGGCTATAAAGGAATTAATGAGTTGGATAAAATGTGTAAGTTACATGATAAATTTTATACTCATAATACTGATACCAAGAGTAGGAATATAAGCGATGAAGCTTTGGCTCATAGAGCTAGTGAAATAGCTAATGATTTACAATATGATGATGAACAAAGAAGATTTGCAAAATATTTTTCCCTTATAATGAAAAATAAAGCTAGGTTTGGTCTAGGATATGCAAAAAACATAAAAAAGGGTCCAGCGAAGGAAAAGTAGTTGGGCCCTTTGAAGAACTTGCAGAAGAATTACATAAACCTGTCAGGAGAAAGTTTCAAAGAAGGAAAGTACAAGTATATGGAATAGACGATATATGGGGTGCTGATTTAGTCGATATGAAGGAATGGAGTAGAGTGAATAATGGTTTTAAATATATGTTAAATGTTATTGATGTTTATTCAAAGTATGCATGGAGCATACCGTTAAAAGATAAGAGAGGTGAAACGGTTACTGATTCTTTTAAATATATAGTAAAAATTTCAAATAGGGTACCTAGGCATTTATGGGTTGATCAGAGAAAGGAATTTTATAATGGAATTATGGATCAATGGCTAAAAGAAAATAATATTAATAGGTATTCTACTTTTGGTGAACATAAATCCTGTGTTATTGAAAGATTTAATAGAACATTAAAAGAAAAAATGTTTAAAAGATTTACAGCAGAAAATACTAGAAATTGGGTTGATATGGTAGATAGGTTGATTAATGAATATAATAAAACACGTCATGGTACTACTGGTATGAGCCCTGTTAATTGTAGTAAATTAACTAGTTTTGAAACGAAACCATTTACTGAAAAGGGTTTAGTAAAACCCAAATTTAAAGTTGGAGATAAAGTAAGAATTAGTCGAATAAAAGGGGTCTTCGAGAAAGGATATTTACCTAATTGGTCTGAAGCTGTTTATATTATACAGGAAGTAAAACGGACAAGCCCTGTAACTTATGTTTTAAAAGATATGAGGGATGAGGTATTAGAGGGTAGTTTTTATGAACAAGAATTACAGAAAACTAATCAAGAAACTTACAGATTAGAGAAAGTACTGAAAAAGAAGAAAATTAATGGTGTTGAACACGCTTTAGTTAAATGGATGGGCTATAGTGATAAGTTTAATGGATGGATCCCAGTTCAGAATTTGTATAGACCTAACGTGTAGAAAGCTCGCTGCATAATAGGTAATATATACAGTTGTATAGATTCGCATGACTGAGGCGCCTGAGAAAGTTTTACTGTTACCATTGTATTTCATAGACGTTGCATAACTTCAGCGAACCTTGCAGTTTTAGCGACGTGGCGCATTTGACGTTTGAGCTTGATTGAAATCGGACGTGTCATTACGAAAAGTAAGTAATTTTTTCTACACTTTGCATAATATAATCAGTTATCTTAATGTACCGTACCTTTTTAGTTACATTTAGGTTCACAAATACTAAATAGTTCTTTGTATAATTATGTACCATTAACTTTCTATGATAAAGATTAAGAATACACCTAATATGTGTTAATTCCTCTTCCACGCTCTGTCAGATGTAATTGGATATTTGAAAACATTATAGTTCCGTGCATGTTAAAATTATAACTTTCTATATAAGTGTAGTAAATTAAAAAATATTAAAATGATGTCACAAAACGAGGTTTGGAAGAAGCCAAAATTTAATGCCGGAGATAAGGTTAGAATAAGTAAATTAAAGGCTGACTTTGAAAAAGGCTACTTACCTAATTGGTCAGAAGCCATTTATATAATTCATGTAAAGGAAACTAGTCCTGTGACTTATATTTTAAAAGATATGGGAGGTGAGGTATTGGAAGGTAGTTTTTATGAAAATGAATTGCAAAAGACTACTCAAGAGGTTTATAGGATTGAAAAAGTGTTGAGAAAGAAAATAATTAATGGTGTGGAACATGCTTTAGTTAAATGGATGGGGTACAGTGATAAGTTTAATGAGTGGGTGACAGGGAAGAATTTGTATAAGCCGAATATAAAGGTTTAAATGTATGAAGATCTTGAATCATCTAATCACTGCGTAAAAGAAAGTAAACTTTGGCAAATAATGCTTGTTCAGGCTTGTGCCTAAATTGTTGACTTAGCCGTATTGACTTAATTGTTAATTCTAGTCATGTAGATTTGCATGGCTGATGTCATGGTTTTACTGAAACAAAATTTAGTACCTCTTAGCAGTTTTTTTGGCAACGTGGCACATTTCACTGTTGGATCTTGTATGAGTCGGACTTATCATTAACTGAAGGTATGTCATTTTTCTACGTTGTTTAATTTCCGATATTTTAAGAACTCTTTTGTTGCGTTTATGTTCAAAATACTAAATAACTCTTTACATAGTTATGCACTATTAACTTTATGCTAATGAATAGGAATAAACCTAATATGTGCATGTCCTTTTTGTTAAATTTTTAAGCGAAATATTTCTAAATATATGTACACGTAAAAACATTATTAACTGCTTATGTTTCGATTAAAAGCGAAATGCGCTTAAGCGATGCACACATTGTACCTGTAAAAGGTCTTCGAGGAGCTGATAATTGAGCAAGAGTTAGAAAGCAGGTCCGTAAGCAGTTAGTAAATTTTAATATTTACAGTTAAAATTCTATTTAATACATGTTTTTGACATATTTTTAATTTAATTTATCTGAAATAACATACATGTATAATCTTGAACTTACATTCTTAAGCATTATCATTTTAATCACAGTATATAATTATAGTTTATAATGAAAGAATCTCATAATTTTGCCTTTGATTGTATCCTTTCAGAAGCACTCTACTAGACACTGAGAGATGCCGGCGACTTATTCGAAGTCTTGTCAGTCATACCAAAAATTTAAGACCGCAGCAGAGAATGACCTCAAATGCACGAACTGTTTAAATCCCATTACCGGTTCTGTGGGAGGTGCATCAAGTGCATCACATTCGGATGATAATTTGGAAAATCGAGCACAAATCAACGACACAATGCATGTGTTACTACGTGCATCCGTGCTACAATGTATGGTAACTTTTGAAGCATTTCTCCATGGACTTCTACGAGAAGCATTTGATGAAGTCTGTACATCGGCAAGTACCTTCGACATCTGCAGGAAAATGTTTCAAAACAAAAATCATCCGAAAGGAACTGATGACTCGAGAGATGCAGCTCGTGAGAAGCGCCTTGAAGACCTTACATCCCCAAGGCTTTGCAAAATCAAATTATGTATGCAGAATCTCTTTAATGGTGGCAGAAAGGAGCCGCCATGTTGGGAAAGCGACCTGTTTAAAAAAATGCTATTTGAAAAAGAAGAGTTTAAAATTATATTGCAGATTCCAGACAACGATACCCTTGGTATTTCAACAACATCACCGTTTACAAGGGCATCGTATGTTATAAAAGACTATTCTACAGTGTCTGCCTTGTTAGATCTCTTTTATGGTGTTAGGTGTATTAGTGCACATGGAAACGCTGCAATTACTTTTGGACCCCAAGGTTGTTTGGCCGCATTTGATGCAGAAAAACTGAATATTGAATTTCAGAAGTATGAGGACTCAACCAAGAGAGACTTTAAATTAACCAAGGAGGATATTCAACGCTACTTTAAAAATATTCACGATGCATTAAAGAATGCTGCCACGGGAGGTTCTGCACTTGGAATCAACTATCATTTGTACCTTAATATCAGCAATTTCGTAAGACGACTGGCGAAAAATCTGACATTTGTTGTTGGATGTCTTACCTATAAATTTCAAGATAAGGAGGATAAAACAGGAAATCAATTTTGGGGTACCGATATCGCGGATTGGCGTAAGTATGCCTCAGGCATATTCAGCAAGTCAGATGATTCTAAAAGTACAGAATACCAAAAACAACTTTGCAGAGAGAAACGCAGGAGCAAGAGTGAAGACAAATGTAAATGAAACTTAGAAGTCGATGGACTTGACAAGAATCACATCATAATGACACGGATTTTAGTTTAGCTATTCACCAAAAGTGGCAAAACGAATATTTGAGCCCATGACTATAAACTCAAGCCTAACCTTCTACGATTATGCTAAACAGGAACTCGGTTAACTATAGCTTAATACCAGTAGTCTATCGCTCAGTTTTTGCCTAATAAAGCCTATCGCGTTAATATAGAGTAAGGGGCATCTGGTTATCGTCTGGCAAAAGAATTCGGACGATTTACCAAAAATTGTACGAATAGTTTACACATTCTGAAAAAGATTTTCGGAAATAGTTCGCATGGTTTGTTACATTCCACATATACGTACTCGTTTATTAAGAAAAATAGTAACTACTGACGTAAAACTGTAGTTTTAACCCCCTTAGTAGATAGCAAGGAGCAATAGCGCAGAAACACCTCCATTTTTACTGTTTTGACGACTGAAAGGAGGAAAACAGTAAAAGTTGGGGGTTTGTGTGCTATTGCTCCTTGCTATCTACTAACTTTTGACCCCTTTTAAAACTTTTAGACGAGTTGGTTCCCCTATGCCTTCCTCAGCTTCGACTAACATTTACTGGACTAGGGCGTCATTCCATGAGAAAACAATAATGTTTACCCATTTTGAAGCTATACTATTATTTATCATGATTTATCATGATATTTCACATTTACACGTCACTTTTACTTGTTCACTTGACAGCCTTTGTAGCTTTTTCTCGTTATGTTTTTCTACCATTGAATTGGTGAATTACATAAAATAAGAAAAGTAAAAAATTAAAAATTAAATAGATATAGACACAGACCAACTCTCCATTAGATTTGCGCACTCCTTTGAAAACTCTTCCAAATCCTCCGCTACCCAAGAAGTTCTCTGTAGTGTATATGTCTCCTAGCATCTGTCTGCTTGACGGATCTGAAACCATATCAAACATATGTGCATCAAATTACTGACTATAACCTCTCTCAGAGCACTGCCTACTGGCAGGTCCTTAGTATCTAACGTCAAATTACTGACTATGACTTAGGCTTATAGTGGCGGTAGTGAGAGTGATAATAGTGATAGTGATAACGACAGTGATAGCCATAGTGATAAATGTTGTGACAGTAGTGATAGTATTCGCCGCTAGCTGGAGCCAGTGACGAAGTCGGTAAGATACTCGACCGCGGATCAGTACGTGCGGGGTTCAAATCCTGGGCTCTCCCGTCACTGACATCGCTTTCGAGTGAAGAAACTGACGTTAACCTTAGCTTTACCAGCTTTTAGTGATAGTGATAGCGATGGTAGTGACAGTGATAGTAACAGTAATGGCATTGATAGTGATAAAGTCGACATTGCCTTATGACGAGGAACCGGACGTTAAATTCTTATTGATTTATTGATTGATTAAAGCTAGTGATCGTAACAGTAAAATTGATAATGATAGGGATAACGACCGTGATAACGAGAGCGATAGTGATAAGAATAGTGATAGAGATAATGATAGTGATAGAGATAGTAAGTGATAGTTACAGTGATAGAGATAATGATAGTGATAGAGATAGTAAGTGATAGTTACAGTGATAGAGATAATGATAGTGATAGAGATAGTAAGTGATAGTTACAGTGATAGAGATAATGATAGTGATAGAGATAGTAAGTGATAGTTACAGTGATAGAGATAATGATAGTGATAGAGATTAAGAGTAAGAGTTATACTGATTGAGATAGTGATAGTGGTAGAACAATGACAACAATAGTGATAGAGATATACATGTATATACTTTATATTTGTAAAGCTAAAAAAGCTAAAGCTAAGGTTAACGTCAGTTTCTTCACTCGAAAGCGACGTCAGTGACGGGAGAGCCCAGGATTTGAACACCGCACATACTGATCCGCGGTGATCCGCGGTCGAGTATCTTACCGACTTCGCCACTGGCTCCAGCCAAACTGTACCGACTAGAACATCTTAAAGTATACGACCGACCTTCGTTACTCGCTTGATTCTAGACGATGCTTGTCAAGTGAACATTGTTATTAGTTAATTTACGCATCGTATTACGATGCTCATCAATACATAGTTTGATCAATGGATGTTTTATGAAATTATGCAAAAAAACAGAGAGAGAGAGAGAGAGAGACATTCCCCGTGTTGTGTCCGGGTTGTTTGAAGAATTGACCAACCGGTGACTGCACGTGTCGTAGAAGGCGACTAAAGCACTAAGATCCATACCAACGTCAGAAAGGGCAATTGGTTGATGAGCACCTAGGCTCCAAAAATTGCTACAAAAATTAAAACGAATGGGAAAGTCAGAAATAGGGGATAGACTGGTGGATGATATTGTGTAGGACAGAGAGGATCAATTTGTGTCTCGACCGTAATTAAACTGGAATCCAATGGAAGATGATGATGATGAGTAGAGAGAGAAGAGAGAGAGAGAGAGAGAGAGAGAGAGAGAGAGAGAGAGAGAGAGAGAGAGAGAGAGAGAGAGCGAGAAAAAGAGAGAGAGAGGCAGAGAGACAGAGACAGAAAGAGAGGGAGAGAGAGAGAAAGAGAGCTGCTGAAAAATTGACCAGCCGTGGATTGCTCGTGTCATAAAAGGTGACATAAATTTGCAAGTCAGAAAAAGGCATCCGGCAAGTGGGCCCTTTGGCTCAAAAGTATGCTACAAAATGGTGTGATCCTGACCCTAGCTAAGTTGGGATTCAAGGGGAGATGATGACGATGAGGAACAATAGTAACTGGCTTTGATATGACTTACCTATTTCGAGCAGCATGATATCGACAACAATTTTATGTTTGCTTTTATAAACTGTTATTCTACAGTTATTTCCTTACTGCAACCTTTTGCAGTTTCAGTGAAGTTAGACCGTAGTCAACTAATCTTTGAGCCACAACTTCAAATGATAACCAGATCTTTGTTACTAGGCGAAATTATTCAATTTTGAAAACTGAATTAATTCTCTAATGATGTCTGATCTGATAACTGATCTCTATCTTTCTCTCTCTCTCTCTCTCTCTCTCTCTCTCTCTCTTCTTCTGCTTCAGTCACTGCTATGTGGCAGGTTCAATGTATATATTCATACTCAAAGTCTGCTTTCTCGCTCCATAGGAGCACTCCTTAGATCAACAAGTGAATCGCTTCACAAAGTCTATGCCTTTTCCATACATACATCCATATGTAGCCCATAGCTTGGGAAAAACATGGAAAACATTTATTTTTTATTTACCTACACTAAAATGCAGATACCAAATAATTATTTTGATTGTCGATAAAAATACATTTATCGACAATCAAAATAATTCTTGACTTACCAGTATACCCATAAATAAATGCCGCAATTCTGATGACAAAATAGGCCGGTGTAGGAATACAACGAAATAGACGTTAAACTGTCAGAATAAATAAAGACAGTACGATACATTTTCCCGCGTGAAAATGACGCTAACAACCAACCAAACTAATCAATCAATCAATTAATAAGAATTTAACGTCCGGCTCCTCGCCATAAGACAATGTCAGGGACGTCTCTTGCAGAATCTACACAAACAGGCGCCAAAAGCACAACATAATGACGACTGAGTGCACTGAGATCACAAGAAAAAGCGAGATCAAAACAGTGCAAGTGCAAGTCCAAGATCCAAGGCAAGCGGGTGTAAATTTGGACCTATAACGGAAAGAGATTGGGTTTTTAAAAACTCTGTTAACTCTTTTAATTAACTCCATTAATTAACTCTATTTATTAACTAAATATTAATTAACTCATTTAATTAACTCATTTAATTAACCTATTAAATAACTCTATTAAATAACTCTATTAATTAACTCTATTTATTAACTCTATTTATTAAATCTATTTATTAAATCTATTTATTAAATCTATTTATTAAATCTATTTATTAAAAATCATGAAAAAATGAATGAAACAAAATAATGAAAATATTTTTTAAAAATTATTAACTTAATCCATTAATTCTATTAATTAAATCTATTAATTAACTCTATTAATTAATTAAAGCAAACCTGAGTCCGACTGCTTGTATGCCTCCATAATCTTCAGTTCCTCCTTCATTTTGTCCGGATCTACTACTACTTCTTCTTGTTTCTTCACCGACATGATCATTCCGGTGTTTACCAGTCTGTCGATGCCTTCTTGGACATCCGACGCATACGCCATGACGAAGCTTTATAGATATCCTATAAATCCTTTACCAAATTCTCAATCCTAATCCTTCTCTATCTCTAGATCTAATTTTAATCCAAATAACTCTCAGAAGCTGTAGACTTGCACTAAACACCCGAGTGTTGTGAATGTCAGAACGAGAATGAACCAAGTTGAAGCGAGTTTGCTGCCTGATGAATATGAAGCATATAGCTGATGACGACCAAGTCTCTCTGTAAAATGATTGTAGAGAAATAATTTCCTGCAAGAGCAACCGAACAGAATAAAACAAATTCTGTAAATTTTACAATGAACACATCGTTTATAAGATTTCTCTCAGAATCTCCTGTCAATCAAAATCTACTGTCAAGGCTTACTAGTCGTAAAATGCCAAAAGCTTCGAACTTACTATCGTAAAGTGTAAACGTCAAATGCCATCACTAGATGGGAAATTCTCTGTCCGATCGGTGTGTTGTAAAAGTGCAACTGAAGACAAGCTATGAAACTGGACCACGTGCTATGCGAGAAGACGAGTGGGGGTGCTAGCTAGTGGGGTACCATTGTACATAGCTTGGCCTCTACCCCCCCCCCCCGGTCAGTTTATCTCCCACCCAGACCAGATTAACTCCCTCTCCCTTATTCTGCATCCGATACCTCCCCAAGCATACAACGCTTTCCAGTCATTCCGAGTCCCCTACACAAGCTACTCCAGCGAGAGAAACTCTGAATCTATTACACAATGAATAAGGTAATTATATCACAATGTGTAGTATATGATATCACAATGAAAGTACGACAGTTTATACGACAATTTATACGACTTATGTTAAACATAAGTTTAACATAAGTTTATACATAAGGTTATACGGGCATATTAATAATAATAATAATAATAATAATAATAATAATAATAATAGTAATAATAATGCCAATAATAATAATAATAATAATAATAATAGTAATAATAATGCCAATAATAATAATAATAATAATAGTAATAATAATGCCAATAATAATAATAATAATAATAGTAATAATAATGCCAATAATAATAATAATAATAATAGTAATAATAATGCCAATAATAATAATAATAATAATAGTAATAATAATGTCCAATAATAATAATAATAATAATAGTAATAATAATGCCAATAATAATAATAATAATAATAGTAATAATAATGCCAATAATAATAATAATAGTAATAATAATGCCAATAATAATAATAATAATAATAGTAATAATAATGCCAATAATAATAATAATAGTAATAATAATGCCAATAATAATAATAATAATAATAGTAATCATCACAAAAATTAGAAGGCTAATGTCATCCGAAGACAAATCCAAGCCGGTGAGCAAAATAAGTCGCAAATGATGCTAAATCTAACATCGAGAAAATCAGTCTACAAAAATTTTAACGTCTATTTAATCGACTGAACTGTTTCATTGAAGGACGTGCCTGTATTAACCCTTCTTATTATTAAAGTGTTTATTTAATTTTTTCAGAACAAAACGAGAAGTTCAAACGAAATTATATCTGACTTTGATGTCGTCTCAAATTCTCTATCGATAAAAGCTAAGGTTAACGTCAGTTTCTTCACTCGAAAGCAATGTCAGAGACGGGAGAGTCCAGGATTTGAACCCCGCACATACTGATCCGCGGTCGTCTAACTTACCTACATCGTCAACGGCTCCAGCCTATAGTTCATATACTAAAGGAAAACTCAAATTTAACGTCGACTTATTTTGTTAGAAGGGATGCGTGAAACGAGCAGGCTTACAATTAGTCATACAAATTAAAATTCGCTTAATTATTTCTGTATTAAAGCGATACGTAACGGAGTATTAACAGCACTGAGCACGTTTTTCCTTTCATTCATTGATATATCGGCTAGTGGCCATCGGTGTCGCCAATGACGCCTTCGTATATAGCGTTGACTCTAAACGTTGACACAGTATATACTGATTCTACATTCATATTCTACATGTAGATATTCCGACGATGTGGTTTCCGTTGATTTCTATTTTTCGAGTAGTTTTTCATTGTATTTGCCCATGTTGATTTCAGACCACCGCACAACCACAAAATGTTGCAAGTAAACAACAGTTGAGGTTAAATGTTTCTAAGGGGAAACCACCTCAGAAACCATTTTAAATCTCAAGCAAAGGTTCCATTGTGATATTTCTACTGATGTAATAATAATAACAATAGTTATAATAATAATTATAATAATAATAATGATAATAAAGGTTTAACGTCCGTTTCCTCATACAAGGATGATGTCAGGGATGTACAGCATGTAGTGCTCGTTGATAAATTGAATCAGACTGAGTTGAATGAGCGAGAATATATGCCTTGAAGATGACAAAACACACGAGAGAGAGAGTCTGTGAGAGAGAAAATGAACTAAGCCGGTTGCATATGGTTAAGTTAACTTATTGCGGTTCAGTAGGTTCGTATTTAAAATCCACAAGTTAGGTTTGGACTAGATCGGTCGCTAATTTAATACAAGAGCTCTCAGTGCTTCAATCTTTACTCTAAGAGAACTGAACTTCCAGTCATCAGGCAGGTAGGTTATAGTGTGTTTAACATCAAGGTTCAGAAGCACAGGCTTCTCTTCAAGACTACTTGACATACTCGAGCTACTTTCAGCCATCAACATTCAACTTCTGACACTAATCATCGCCTTTGCGTTAGATGCATTTGACACATCTTTTATGATTTAATGGTTGGAAACTTCTTTTATTGTTAGATTTATTAGACACAATGTGTTAGACACAAATAAATGAGCTATTTATGCCAGACCCAGTGTGTTACTTGTAACACATTTTGTCAGATGTGTGTTAGACACTTTGTCTTAGATGTACGTTAGACAATGTGCCTCAAATTCATTAAACGGGCTAATGAGAATGGTTAGAATTTAAATGTCAGAATTCACATGGAAAATCGGAAAGGAAAGACGGAGGGGGGGGGGGTATGGATTGAAGGGGGAATTTTGGTTGGGGGAGGGATTTCCTGTAATTTCTGGCGAGCTGTTGAAGGAGGCAACAATACCCCTCTAATAAGTTGGGCTGAGAATTCTACACACAATTCTCCTGGAGTTAGGGCTTCCCTTTACTCGTAAGGTGAAAACACCTTCAAGAAAAGTTTCATCGGATACTCCTAGAGAAATTGATTTAATGTATAATGGTATATATCATGCTAAGACATCTCTATACTTTACAACAATTACGGTAAAACAAGCAATATACAATAAAATGCACACAGAAAAAGTCACTACGATACCAAATAACTATCACATGTAACAAATAGCTTAAAAATCGTAATCTGAGAGATTTATCAGAGAGCAGAATTTACATGGAATGATCTAGCAACAACAGTTCCTTACGGAAACATGCTATATAGTATTTGTTATTTAATAGAGTTCAGCATACAGTGATGTGACCCCGTCATTGAAGAATAGACCGACCGTAAGATGCACGTCTCATAAGAGATGTCTAGACGAGCATTACAGGAAGGCATAGGGTAACCGCCTCAGAAATATTACTTATCTAATCCACATTAAGATGCGGATAAGGCAAAGCGTTTTGAGAAGAGAATGCTTGTTAATGTATTGAGTGATATATGTGTTACGTGATAGTATAACAAATATCAATTGCAATATAGTATCCGATAAGACCTTTCAAGCATTGATTGTATATCTCTAATATCTGTTATTCAATATGGCAACGGCAGTTATATATATATATATATATATATATATATATATATATATATACATATATATATATATTCATGCTATATCTTATATACAGTCCTGAATATATATTAGGATATATATATATATATATATATATATATATATATATATATATATATATAACTGCCGTTGCCATATTGTACAACAGATATAACACAGCTTCAAGATATATTATATATATATATATATATATATATATATATATATATTCATGCTATATCTTATATATATTCCTGAATATATATTAGGAAATATATATATATATCTTGGAACTGTCAATTTTTGTATAATTTACCAGAAACAAGACAGAAAAACTAACAATTTTGCTTACATTTCTTAATAGAAAATTTTTGTCGTAAGAACAGAATTAAGTAAAGTAGGAAGAAGTGACCAGAAGTTGCAGGAAGCCCAATTGACCAGACACCCTAGTGGACACTGGTCAAGCCGCTAGACAAATGTCCACTGTACCCTGACCCACCTAATTGGATGTGGTCAGCTTGACGCTCTCTATAGACAGATCTATATATTCGTGTTGCGTAACAAGTTTAAATTTTAGGCTAAAGTAAATACTGAATAGAAATGCTGTGTCAATTCATTAATCAAATTCTTTACTAGGCTGTTGTGGACTCTGTAGGCTTTGTAGATTAGAACTGGCAGTATGTTTAATTTCTCAATGCAGCTTTAACCTATAAAGTCAACTTAATGACAGTTTCATTCAGATTCAGGGGAGAGAAATGTTGTGCTTCTCACCTTGACGTTAAGTACTTTTTCATCCCGATAGCTGAGACAATCAGATTAAATTGAACGTACAAAGGCACAGTTGACAGTGGTTTCTGTTTCTCTTTGTTGTCGTGGATGAGATGTTGTTGTTGTTAGGTGTCCTTCTCTATGTTGTCGTGGATGAGATGTTGTTGTTGTTAGATCTGTGTAACATGATATAATTTATAATTCGCCCTCTCTGAGGATAATCGCCCCCTGCCTCTAAACCTTCTTACTGGCCGTTCTGTACTTTTTAACCTGATTTGACTGTAATCCTGGGCTCATCCGTCACTGACATCGCTTTCGAGTGAGGAAACTGACGTTAACATCAGCTTTACCAGCTTTTTAACGTTTACATTAATGGATAATACGGGGTCGTTCGTGTCACAAATTATAAATAAAATGATAAAGCTATTTTCCACTATAAGCATCTTATCTCAACTTCCCATCCAGACTCAACCATTAAGTTGATCTCATCTGCTAATAGTCTTCAGAATGTTATGAAACGCCGAACGTAACAGCAGGATTCAAATTCAGAGCTCTTCCAGTCACTGATATGCTTTTGAGAGAGACAACTGACGTTAAACACGACTTTGACCTCTACTAGTCTTGACAAAGGTTTTCATTTACTGCCAGACACGGAACAAGAAGAAGAACTGGGGTGAAATAGAACAATGGATTTGTTGCAGTGTCTTGATATGACAATCTCTTGATTTACAACCTCTGGATTTACAACCCTTATGAACCTGACACCCCTGCTAATACATCAAGATAACGTTGATCTAATGACCTATTCACACATACATATGTGAGCGTACACACATACACATACGCACACAGACATGTACACATACACATAAATATACTAGCAAAGTCCACTGGCACACAAAGTCAGTCTCCCTGTGTACATATTTGATTGTCTAAATAGCGTAGGGGTAACGTCTCTCTCTCTCTTAGTGCACTGCCTACTGGCAGGTCCATGGTATATAGCGCCTCCACTCTTGTCTGTCTTCCGCTTCCTCTCCATTTCCACATATGAGTGGATCTTGCGTCAATAAGTTTTAAATAATAACCACTGTGCTAGAGAAAGAAAAGTTAAACTAATCTTTGCATTTTCGTCGTCGGTGTCATCATCACCATCATCATCATCATCATCATCATCATATTCCCTTGAATCCCAGTTTAACTAGGGTCGGGATGCGAATTTACCTTCTCCACTCCTCTCTGTTCCACATCGTATCATCATCATCATCATCAGTCAATAGCCAAAACTTTCCTAGAATTAAATTAAACGTTTTCCAGCGTGTTGACCAGGGCTCAGTGTGACATCAACTGTACCAGTGCAAAGGTCGTGAACTTTGACCTTTCGTAGAAAGATAAATAACAAACGATCAATTCTATAACAAACATTATGTACTACTCTGCAGGTAACAACATTGGGTGTTATGTTACAGGTAACAACATTGGGTGTTATGTTACAGGTAACATCATTGGGTGTTATGTTACAGGTAACAACATTGGGTGTTATGTTACAGGTAACAACATTGGGTGTTATGTTACAGGTAACAACATTGGGTGCTACGTTACAGGTAACAATATTGGGTGCTATGTTACAGGTAACAACATTGGGTGTTGTGTTACAGGTAACATCATTAGGTGTTGTGTTACAGGTAACAACATTGGATGTTGTGTTACGGGTAACATCATTGGGTGTTATGTTACAGGTAACATCATTGGGTGTTATGTTACAGGTAACAACATTGGGTGTTATGTTACAGGTAACAACATTGGGTGTTATGTTACAGGTAACAACATTGGGTGCTACGTTACAGGTAACAATATTGGGTGTTGTGTTACAGGTAATAACATTGGGTGCTATGTTACATGTAACAACATTGGGTGTTATGTTATAGGTAACAACAGTGGGTGTTATGTTACAGGTTATAGGTAACAGCATTACAGGTAACAAATAAGTATTCCCATGCAAGAAAAAACATTGTAAGTGATTGTTGTGTTAATATAATTTTTGCGTAATTAATTAACAACACAGGCTCAGATGTTGCTGACGTACAAATATCAGCAACGTATTAACATATCGGCTTCATAGCTGGTGTGGCAATATAACACCTGGAGATTTGCAAGAGAAATTAACATAATTATCTCGTATTTATCATGTAAATGTGGTGTTAAGTTGTATGCTATATAATTGAATGCAGGATATACCTGTAGACAACAGGTAGTGCTGGGCTAAGCTCAGTCTTGAATGAAACCAACAATGAAGAGTTAGAGTAATCCGATAGTTTAACTAAGATAATGGTACAATGGGGGTACAATTGAGGCTACATCTTGTGTACAATGGGGGTACAATTGAGGGTACATCTTGAGTACAATGAGGGTACAATTGAGAGTACATCTTGGGTAAAATGAGGGTACACTTGAGGGTACATCTTGGGTACAATGAGGGTACAATTGAGGGTAAATCTTGTGTACAATGGGGGTACAATTGAGGGCACATCTTGGGTACAATGAGGGTACAATTGAGGGTACATCTTGTGTACAATGGGGGTACAAAATTTAGGGCACATCTTGGGTGCAACAGGGGTACAATTGAGGGTACATCTTGGGTACAATGAGGGTACAATTGAGTGTACATCTTGGGTACAGTGAGTGCACATCTAGGGTACAGTGAGTGCATATCCAGGGTATAATTAGTGCATATCCAGGGTACAATGAGTGCACATCTAGAGTAAAATAAGTGCACATCTAGGATACAATAAGTGCACATATAGGAAACAACGAGTGCACATCCAGGGTACAATAAGTGCTCATCTATTAAACATCTCTTCAAACACTTCCAGTTATCTGTGGTACCTTTTTGCAGGTATGATGATGTAGGTTTTACGTCAAGGTCAGAAGCTCATAGGGCTTCTCTTCAAGACTTATTTTGTGCAGGTTTTATCATAACACTAGCTTTATACTGAGCCATCAACAAACTATCCAAAGGAAAAGAGAACATAGCCAAAGGAAATGGAAGAAAACAAAGAGTACTAGATGGGAAAAAGAGATTAGCGATACGCTATTTAAATTGGATGCTCTGGAAAATTTTCGAACTTAAACTAAAGTCCACATTTAGTTAATGTGAAGTTAACCGCCAAATCCAGACGCGATGGCTTGGTGGAGAGAGATCTGCTCTTAGATCCTGCTGCTATTGAATGTAAGATGGTTGTTATGCGACAGTTGATGCAAGTAAATAATTAATTGCATCAGCTATTAATTTCATTATTTATATTGTCAATTGATCAGTTATTAATTAATTAAATAAATAAATGATTAATAACTAATCAATTAATAATATAAATAATGAAGATAAATAATGTCTAAGCTTCATAAAATAAAAATAATTGAAGTTACATATTCTAGACATTTTTTACATTGCGAATTTCAAAGATTGTCTCATGCCACAGCCACCAGACAGTGGGATAATATTTGTGACACTTTAACGTTGAGTGATGACTTTCATTTCTTCACTCCAAACAGTTCTCCTGCATTAGCTAAGAGATTCCATTTATAATTGATTTATAATGATTTACTGATTGATTTACGACCGTTGGCGAGTTTACAATACTGAAGTTGAAATGCAAATTTAAAACAGAAACTTGACATCACATGGCGGAACAGCAACAGTTCTGCATAAATGCGTGTTAATTAACAATCCAGCTTCTCTGTGAGAGACAAAATGAATGTGGTTAACGTTTAAACTATCTCTTTGATCTCCTTTTATCAGGAATATCTACGGTAGGGTAGACTAAAAGCGCTTGCTTTCATCTCTGTTTAGTGTGACACAGTCCATTGGAAATTCTGTGTTGAGGAAAGGTGTGCAGACGTTATTGTACTTCTATCTCTTACTACACTGTCTAATGGCAGGTCCATGGTATATAACGCCTCCACTCATCTCTATCTTCCGTTTTCTCTTCATTTCCACATACGAGTGGATCTTTAGATCATCTGACATGATACACCATTAATCTTAGGGGTGCTGCTTTTGACGAGATGGGCCCCTATGCCTTCTTCAGCATCGACTGACATTTACTGGACAGGGGCGTCATTCCCTTAGAAAACCATCCTATTTACCCTGCTTATAGTACTTATCATAAATAAATGTAGTAGTGTAGATATATAAGAATTTATCAGCTGAATGCTAAACGTGCTTCGTAGAAGCCGTATTCTTGAATAATGAACTGGAAAACTGCTCCAGAAAACCTATACTAGCTTAAACAAAAGGAAACGCCTAAATGTGAATGGTAATAATAATAATAAACTGGCTGATTTTTGTGTACATTATAAAATTTACATACTCATTGTGCACAGTTTCCATGCACATTTCTATATATAAACTCTGCTGAATTTCTACCCCTTCCAGATACTCTAGTCTGATTTTCAAGTCAGTTTGAACCTGTTTGCCGAACAAAGTCAGATCTACATGTTGCAGCTTGTAGGGTGCAGGTAACAAGTTGTTACATAACTTACATATGTCTCGTCATACTGGAATAGCTTGGCGACAGAATACGTTGGATGGAATGGAGGAAATGCAAAGAAATCTATAGGAAGAAAGGAATTAAGATTGGCTTAAGGAGATAATGACATATTATGTTTATATGTCAGCTTGTGGTCCAGTTGGTAGAATATTTGCTGATAAGCGAGACGTCTAGTGGATCACACCCCTGCCAGGCATTGATGTAGATTACAATATTGACCAGAGAGCATTGATGTAAATGACAAAGAGAAATTAAACTTCTGAACTTTACTAGAGAGCTGATTATGTAATTGATTGATTGATTGGTGGATAAATCGATTGATCAATTTAATAATCACTAAATTGATTGCATGGTTGATGGCATGATTAATTAATAATTATTAATTGATCGATTAATTGCATGATTCGTTAATTAACTGATTGACTGATTGATGATTAATTCATTGACTGATTGATTGATTAATTGATTGATTGACTACACAATTAAATAAAAGAGTATTATACCGGGTGTACTGACTGACAGATTGGCGCAATGACTTTTGACATTTATCTCTCCGCAATTCTTGCTTGATACAATGAAATATCCTACAAAATTATTTTCTAAACAAACAAATCGATACAAGCAAATAATTAGAGGCTGCTAATTGACTCGGTGAAACAATTAGAGGCTGCCTGATGTCCTGCTTATTTAAAGAAGTTTAAATTATTGTTTATCGTCATGAAATTAAACCCTGATTGAAATCTCCTATTTCATTTTATACTTATACAAAAACCGACAGGTGGAGATAAATTTCGCTCGAGAAGTCACTGACATCATCTTCTGGTTATGAATCGGACTTTAAACCTTTCTAGGTTTATTTACTACGTTTCATGTTTTACGCCTACTCTATAGTGTATAATAATAATGCTATCTTCGCCCGAAAGATAATTACGAAATCATGACAACATATCATGGTTTATTCATATAAAACGCGACATGTTGGAGTAGTGTCATCTGGCGGATCAAAGTTACGAAGTAGTGCTCTCTGGCGAACCAAATTTTGTAGTTTCTCTCTTTTAGTGCACTGCCTACTGGCAGTTTCATGTCATATAACTCCTCCACTCTTCTCTGTCTTCGATTTTCACCTTCATGTCTACATGCGAGTGAATCGTTAAATCATTTATAACATTCCTTTTGATATATCATTATTCTTGGAGGATTCTGCTTATGACGAGTTGGGCCCCCTCTGCCTTCCTCAGCTTCGACTAACATTTACTGGGCCGGGGCGTCATTCCCTGAGAAAACAATCCTGGTTGCCCAAAAATCTAAGGAGAGCAGGATTAACTATCCTATTTATCAATCCGACTAATCTAACAATCCGACTTCGCCACTGGCTGTACCCAGTTGCGAAGTCGGTAAGATACTCGACCGCGGATCAGTAGATGCGGGTTCAAATCCTGGGCTCTCCCTTCACTGATATCACTTTCGAGTGAGGAAACTGACGTTAACCGTAGCTTTGCCGTAGCTTTAGCTTTTTATCCTGATCATTAGAGAGCGACATACGCCCTTAGTTTTGTCCCTGATGTGCAAAAAATAAATAAATAATGCAAAAATCAAAAGATAAAATGACAAAATAAAAAGGGATGCCAGGTATGCCTAAGTCAAGTGAGAAGCCTCAGGTACCAGGAGCTAGTGGAATCCAGTGAATCCTGGAGCTAGTGGAATCCAGTGAATCCTGGAGCTAGTGGAATCCAGTGAATCCTGGAGCTAGTGGAATCCAGTGAATCCTGGAGCTAGTCGAATCCAGTGAATCCTGGAGCTAGTGGAATCCAGTGAATCCTGGAGCTAGTGGAATCCAGTGAATCCTGGAGCTAGTGGAATCCAATGAATCCTGGAGCTAATCGAATCCAATGAATCCTGGAGCTAGTGGAATCCAGTGAATCCTGGAGCTAATCGAATCCAATGAATCCTGAAGCTAGTGGAATCCAGTGAATCCTGGAGCTAGTGGAATCCAGTGAATCCTGGAGCTAGAGGAATCCAATGAATCCTGGAGCTAATCGAATCCAATGAATTCTGGAGCTAGTGGAATCCAGTGAATCCTGGAGCTAATCGAATCCAATGAATCCTGGAGCTAGTGGAATCCAGTGAATCCTGGAGCTTGTCGAATACAATGAATCCTGGAGCTAGTCGAATCCAATGTTTCCTGGACGCCATTCAAGCAGCGCCTTTCTGCACTTCTTGGTATCAGATAGAAGTTGCAGGTGTCATAAAATGGAGGCTTCCTTTCAGATAATTTGCACTGGTACAGAAATACCGAAAATATTTAACGTTTAATGTTAAACTCTAATTATAGAACATGACGCTGTCAGCTAATTTTTATGTTTAAAAAATTTGTTTATTTTCTTATTTCTATGTTTAAATAGCCAAAACTTTCATCTCTGCCTCTCGCGTCCCGGCGAAGTCTAAAAATTGATCAGATTTTTTTCATAACGGAAGCCACGTGAGAAGAACCGAAAAGACAGACGGCTTTAAAAAGATGGACTCATTTAAAAGCTGCAGTCCTACAAGGTAATCCCAATAACTCTGCCTCACAACTAGTCTGCGCCAGATGTCTTAGATATTAAGTTATTTTAGCATAGAAGAAGGAGCACAGCTACTATCAGCCGATAAGACGTCCCTCACTCTCTCAACCACTGCGCACACACAGCGTCAGCTCCGTGGCATATATTTCTAAGTCCTCTAAGCTAAACCGTGATAGAGACGTTTATAGGACTCGGAAGTTGGAGGTATGTAACGTGTATACTGTTAAATCTCTCCGGTCTAATAATTCTCTTGAATGGCAATGACATACATCTCTCTCTCTCTCTCTCTCTCTCTCTCTCTCTCTCTCTCTCTTAGTGCACTGCCCTTGCTCTGGCAGGTCCATGGTATATAACGCCTCCACTCGTTTCTTTCCACCGCTTTTCTTTTCATGTCTACATACGTGTGGATCTTTAAATCATCTAACATTATTTATCTCGGCCTGCCTCTGCCTCTTTTTCCTTCCATTCCAATGCCTCTAATTTCCTGATATCTTCCTTCCTTATGGTCCATGTTTAGTATCCATATAGGCCAAATAGTCACTTGTAAGAATATATAGATTTAAACCAATTATAAAAATATTACTAATAATCGCATGGCTCATTGGTTAAGTACTAGGTCACGCAGTCCAATATAAAATCGTGAAGTCGCTATTTGAACTCTGGCTGAGGATATCAGAACGGCAACGATACTGCCACTAGGGGTGCCTGCAGCCTTCAGCAAGCTGGATTGGCTTCATCAATCAATATTAAATGTTTATAACTGTACTGTACAGTGACATGCTAAATATAGCGAAATAATGGCCTAAAGAATATAGCGCTACAGTGGCATATAGAATATAGCGCTGCAGTGGCATATACTAGATTATTACATTGCAGTGGCATATGGAATATAGGGATGCAGTGGCATATACTAGATTGTTACATTACATTTGCATATAGAATATAGCGCTGCAGTGGCATATGGAATATAGCGCTGCAGTGGCATATAGAATATAGCGCTACAGTGGCATATAGAATATAGCGCTGCAGTGGCATATACTAGATTGTTACATTACAGTGGCATATAGAATATAGCGCTGGCACAGTGGCAGTGGCATATAGAATATAGCGCTACAGTGGCATATAGAATATAGCGCTGCAGTGGCATATACTAGATTGTTACATTGCAGTGGCATATAGAATATAGCGCTACAGTGGCATATAGAATATAGCGCTGCAGTGGCATATACTAGATTGTTACATTGCAGTGGCATATAATATAGACCATACGCTAGTGGCATATAGAATATAGCGCTGCGTGGCATATACTAGATTGGCATATAGAATATAGCGCTGCAGTGGCATATAGAATATAGCGCTGCAGTGGCATATAGAATATAGCGCTGCAGTGGCATATACTAGATTGTTACATTACAGTGGCATATAGAATATAGCGCTACAGTGGCATATAGAATATAGCGCTGCAGTGGCATATACTAGATTGTTACATTACAGTGGCATATGGAATATAGCGCTACAGTGGCATATAGAATATAGCGATGCAGTGGCATATACTAGATTATTACATTGCAGTGGCATATGGAATATAGGGCTGCAGTGGCATATACTAGATTGTTACATTACAGTGGCATATGGAATATAGCGCTGCAGTGGCATATACTAGATTGTTACATTACATTTGCATATAGAATATAGCGCTGCAGTGGCATATGGAATATAGCGCTGCAGTGGCATATAGAATATAGCGCTACAGTGGCATAAAGAATATAGGGCTGTAGTGGCATATACTAGATTGTTACATTACAGTGGCATATAGAATATAGCGCTGCAGTGGCATATACTAGATTGTTACATTGCAGTGGCATATAGAATATAGCGCTACAGTGGCATATAGAATATAGCGCTGCAGTGGCATATACTAGATTGTTACATTACAGTGGCATATAGAATATAGCGCTGCAGTGGCATATAGAATATAGCGCTGCAGTGGCATATAGAATATAGCGCTGCAGTGGCATATAGAATATTGCGCTGCAGTGGCATATACTAGATTGTTACATTACAGTGGCATATGGAATATAGCGCTACAGTGGTACATAGACTGTTACATTACCGTGGCATATAAATATAGACCTACAGTGGCATATAGATTGTTACATTACAGTGGCGAATAGACTGTCACGTTAATGGCATACAGACTGTCACGTTAGTGACATATAGACTGTCACGTTAGTGACATATAGACTGTCACGTTACGTGGCATATCGACTGTCACGTTAGTGGCATACAGACTCTCACGTACGTGGCACATAGACTGTCACGTACGTGGCATATAGACTGTCACGTTACGTAGCATATAGACTGTCACGTTACGTGGCATATAGACTGTCACGTTACGTGGCACTTATATTTCATTGAAATCTTCATAATCAAAATCTTATTACTACTGCCAGTATATTATCGGCATAACTAAATTAATTTTGTGGAAAGTGGAAAGAGAATATTTTTGGAAAAAGCTAAACTTTACGTTTTAATTCTCCTCGTCCGCCGATCATCCGGTCTGACAATGGATTGGGATCATCAAGGTCGCCAGGCGAGACGGTCAGACATATTGTGTTACGCTTATTATATCACACTTACGTAACGCCATACAGAAGACTGCGACTCTATGGCATCACTTGAGATACGTATGTTTACTAGAAGCGCGTCTGACACAAAACAGCCATAACTTAGGTCGCTAATTAACAGCTGCGTCTTTAATTGAGATTTCCTATATAGAGTGGACAGAGCTTAGTTTTTTTATACAGTGTGATTATGTAATACGGTAAGTTTTTAACGTCTGGTTTCTAATCCGGTGCTGATGTCTTGGACTGGTCGGTGTACGACTGATGCGATGATAGTTATAATGCAACGATTCAGTTGAATCTACTACAACGTCATCCTATATTTGAACTATATACACTACTGATGTTTTCTCTCTCTCTCTCTCACTTGCTCTCTCTCTCCCTCCCTCCCTCTCTTTCTCTATATGTATATATATCTCTCTTTCTCTCTCTATGTGTCTCTCCCTATTTTTTGCTCCCTATAATATTCTAGTAAAATGGCATTCCCGAGGCTCATATTTATATTCACAGTCTACTCTAGCGCCCGCAGAGATACAGTGATCAGAATTTTATTACTCTATTATTACTCTAGTATAAGAGATACGATGCTCTGCCCTCTCAAGCCTAAAAGTGAACTTAGATTGTCAATACTGATGTATCTGAAATGGCTTTCCATTGCTATCTTGTACTGAAAGTGAGGCATAAGAGGCGACAACACCGGCTATAAGCAGCACGTATGTCCCAGACACTGCAAGAACCATTTTGTGATATATTGTACTATCTCTTTTGTTAGAATTTTTACATTTATGCATAATTTTATATATATATATATATATATATATATATATATATATATATATATATATATATATATATATATATATATATATCATTAGATCTAATGATGTAAAACAGACTTATTGTCTACAGTTTACCAGGCCCGATGGACATACATAGAGACATAGAGCTACTTACTAGTATGTTAGATAGACAGATAGACAGACAGACAGACAGACAAATAGACAGACAGATAGACAGACAGATAGACAGACAGAAACAAAGAGAGACAGGCAAACAGGTTGACAGACAGACAGAAATAGAGCTTAGCAAAAAGGATTTGATGAGTTAATAATACTTGTCTGTCGCGTTAGTTTCGCTCTAGAAAGAAGTCGAGAAAAGTCAAATGGACAGCTCATAAACTAAATTATGAATTACTTTTCAATCAGTTTTTAACTTTCATTTCACGTTCCGCCGTCTATTTGCAGTCGTCTCTTATAAAATCACATACAAAGTCTCTTACAAAGTCTCTTACAAAGTCTCTTACAAAGTCTCTTACAAAGTCTCTTACAAAGTCTCTTACAAAGTCTCTTACAAAGTCTCTTACAAAGTCTCTTATAAAATCACTGTATCTCTTGTTAGGCCTTCACTGTGCTTGTTGTTATCAGTAGCAACTATAATATACAATGTCTCAATTGTGTAAGGTAACGTCATGAAGTTTTAAATGACAGAACCTGAGGTGAACTGAACCCTCGTGGGTTCGAATCCCAGACGCGCTGATCTGAGAGTAAAATCTCTGACATTCACTTGACTGCTTATACTGAATATTGTCTAAACTGCCTAACGGTTTAAACATGTGATATTGAAAGTGATAGATATAAACGTAGTTGATCCTTTCACTATAATGCGTGTTTGCTTTACTTTTTTACTAATTCTGTTCATCATCATCATCATCATCCTCCCCTGAATCCTAGTTTAACTAGGGTCGGGATACGAATAGACTGTCTTAAATCCTCTCTCTGTCCTACACCACACCACTAGTTAATCCCCTATTTGAGACATTTCCATTTATTTAAATTTTTGTAGCAATTTCTGGAGCCTAGGCGCTCACCAACCGAATGCCTTTACTGACGTTGGTTTGGATCTTTTTACTAATTTTGTTTAATTTTTTCTAATCCTGTTGTTGTTGTTGTTGTGTAGGATGAGACCGGGGTGGGAACTGACCCCCTCCTGTAAGGTGTGTGGGGACGTCTCCTCGGGGTTCCACTACGGTGTCGATTCCTGCGAGGGGTGTAAGGTAACCACTGTGTTCACTAGACTTCACTGGATTGTAGGTCCATGGCCTAAATTACTTGGTAACTACAGGCTTTGCTCACTAGTTCTCTGCTGGATTGTAGGTCCAGGGCATAAATTACTTAGTAACCACACGCTGCTCTCCATGGTCCTCTACTTGATTGTAGATCCATGGCATAAATTTCTATTTACTGTTTCTAATCAAATTATAAATTTGGCTGGAGCCAGTGCGAAGCCGGTAAGATATTCGACAGCGGATCAGTATGTGCGGGTTGTTGGGCTCGCCGTCACTGACATCGCTTTCGAGTGAGGACACGTACGTTAACATTAGCTTTACCAGCTTTAATAGAGCAGCGGAGAATATATAGTCAAAAACCTAATAACCAAATCTATGGCCAATTTACATTTCTTGTTTTACCTTTTTTAACATTTCTATTTAATAAACTTTCTGTTACATTTTGGCAGTTTAAGCAATTATTATTCCAAATGTCTTCTAGATGATGAATACATGAGCAAAGAAGAGACAACTTCCTCCTATATGATCTCGTGCTTGCATTTATAGGTAAGAAACCTAATGTTAACGTCAGTTTCTCACTCGAAAGCGATGTCTGTGATGTGCGAGCCTAGGATTTGAATCCACACATACTGATCCGAATATCCCACCGACATCACCACTGGCTCCAGCCAGTGCAATAGGCCCATATTTAATTCGCAATTGTGATTTCGCTGTTCATTATTTAACCGTTTATTCATTTTCTGTTTTCGTGCATGAGCAGAGTTTTTTCAGACGCTGTAAAGCTCAGGATTTGATCCACCGTTGTCTGCTAGCGGGAGACTGTCCGGTCACTCCGTATACTAGAAACAACTGTCAGTTCTGTAGGTTCAAGAAATGTCTACAAGCCGGCATGTCCCGTGAGGGTATCGATGCTTTATTCTAACTCTTATTCTGCAAAAACTTTTCCTAATTAATATATTCTACATTAGACATAGGGGAGAGAGAGAGAGAGCGAGAGAGAGAGAGAGATAGGGGGAAGAGAGAGAGAGAGAGAGAGCGAGAGAGTTAGGGGGAAGAGAGAGAGGGAGAGAGTGAGAGAGAAACAAACTAAATTAAAATCTTATTCTATAACTAAACATTTCACTTCCTCTTCGATATTCTGAGAGGTAGACAAACTAGCTAATAACTACTCCGGCACAACGGCTGACCTTGTCGACCAACAACAACAACAATGGCTAATTTCCAGAGCTCTCAGCCTGGAAGACCTTGTTGCTCGGAATTATTACTTATTATTTGTAATTTTGTCTTTTGTACTTGTCCAACTTGGAATTGGTGAAATAAATATATATTACTTCCTGCTCCAAATGATGCTCCGTGAAGAGCTAAATTACTTCCGAGAGTCTGTAGCGAGCAGGCTTCTGAAATAACTGGATATAGAATCCTAGCCAGTCCTTCTGTCTTCTAGTCTGAACCTTGGCCTAGCAGCCTAACAGGGTCTTTTGTTTTCTAGATATAGAACGAGTGAGAGAGAGAGAGGAAGAGAGTGAGGGAGAGAGGGAGAGAGAGTGGGCGAGAGAGGGAGGGAGAGAGGGAGATATCCAGAAAAAGAGAGGGAGAAATAAAAGGAGAAAGAGATATACAGGGAGAGAGAGAGGGAGAGATACAGAGAGAGAAAGAGAGAAATAAAGAAGAAAAATAAAATGAATAAAAGATTGAGAAAGAGACAGAGAGTGAGACGGAGAGGGAAAGAGAGAGATGCAGGTAACAGAGAGAGCAAGCAGAACACAGAAAGAGAGAGAGAGAAAGAAAGAAGGAAAGACACAGAAAGAGAGAGAGAGAGAGAAAGACAGAGAGAGAGAGAGAAAGAGAGAGCGATAGATAGGTAGTGATTGTAATGTGAATCCTGGATATCATAAAGTTATTAAGTAGTCAAGGACTCGGTGATTTTGCACCTTGGTCTCCCGGATTATCACATAAACAACGTCACTTCTGGAAGATCTTGAAGAATTAATGGAACATATTTCCACAGTTATAATCTTTGCAGGCAAACATTTATATTCATTCTTGCAAATACATATTCTTATTTTAAATTGTGGAGGTCCAAATTTCTGGTTGAACTGTCACTGATATAGCCTTTTGATAAGATACTGATGTCGACTTCCTTGAAGTCAATGACATCAGGTCTGGATATCTTGAACTAGCAACATTCCCTCAATTTAAATCTTTAAAAAATTAAAAAACCTACTAGCGGGTATGAATACTTACACTCCAAGTGCTTTAATTAAAATAGGTATGGATACGGAGTATTTTTATAATGCAATTTTTAAAGTGATCTTAAGTGCATTCGCCTGTATTCGCAAGAACAGTGCGATTTTAAAGGATATATAAAAGCTGGTAAAGCTAATGTTAACGTCAGTTTCCTTACTCGAAAGCGATGTCAGTGACGGACGAGCCCAGGATTTGAACCCCGCACATACTCATCCGCGGTCGAGTATCTGTAGTATAGGATGTATACCCGTATAAGGTGGATGTACGCTTCAGTCTCTGATAATGACCCTGACCTCATCCTTGTATGAGGAAACGGACGTTAGACCTTTATTACTATATTATTATTACTATCATTATTCAATAGTCAAAGCACACGTGTATGTTTAGCCTTCCTAATCTTCTACCGTTGTTCCCATAAAAAAGCTAAGGTTAATGTCAGTTTCCTCACTCGAAGCTATGTCAGTTACGGACGAGCCAGTGATTTGAACCCCGCACATACTGATCCGCAGAGTCGACTAACTTACCGACATCGTGGCGATGTCGCCATATGAACTAAACTGCTGTAGCTCTAGTATGACATTGGAGAGATGATCCTTGGCTTAACCTCTTTAAAGACATAAGATTTCAAGATTTTCAAGATTTTCGTAAGAGTTCATGGTCAGGGTTTTAGTAGGCCAAAGTCCATTTAAGACTTTTGCTACATAATGAAACGAAACCTCATAAATGATCCGGAAATCTAGAGTGACTCCCACGAGAGATGTAGAGAGAAAATGAGAGTTGATTTATTCGAAGCGATGTGAGACAATGCGTGTGATATCTAAGAATATTTAGAAATATTTCCATCTTTTCTCACCTGACTGTACGCACATGTTTACAGAGATCTACATTCTGTGAATTATTTATTCGTTAATTTTTATTAATATAAGATTAAGTAAAAGCTTTTCAGTAAAAGGTAATAATCGCTTAGTCTATGATTAGAGACTTGGTGATTATTACTAGTGATTAGTGACTAGTAATTAGTAACTAGTGATTAATGACTAGTAATTAGTGACTAGTAATTAATGACTAGTGATTAGTGACTAATAATTAGTGACTAGTGATTAGTGACTAGTAATTAATGACTAGTAATTAGTGACTAGTGATTAGTGACTAGTAATTAGTGACTAGTGATTAGTGACTAGTAATTATTGACTAGTAATTATTGACTAGTAATTATTGACTAGTAATTAATGACTAGTAATTAGTGACTAGTAATTAATGACTAGTGATTAGTGACTAGTAATTAATGACTAGTAATTTGAGTTTTGACTGATATAACGTTACAACAACAGCGTCACGTCTAGGAAGAAGACCCAAGAGATTTCACGGTCTACAGGTGACGTCAGCTGGAAGATTTTCTCCTTCACCCTGTGGGATGAGATCTCTTGCGGATTCTAAGAGAGGTATAGAAGATCAAGAACAAGAGTTCATGCGCCCCGTTTATGACGTCAGAGACACTGAACTAAACGTTTGTAATTTAGTCCATTTTATGATCTAATTTTTTCCTTTCTGTTGTTCATCATCCTTTCCTGCTGTAAAAAGTTTCATAGCCGGTTGAATGCTTTTCTCTTAACCCTCTCCTATTCAACCATTGCACAAGAACTGAGACCAAAACGTAAACCTCCATTTCACTATAGTACCCTTCTTTGGACCGACCTCCCGGATTTTGGCTTGCACCGTTTTTGAGTCCCACACTCTGCTCATCGGATTGGAATTAGCACCGTAGTGCTCAATGTTTTCATGGACGACAGTAGTACTCCAATTCTGTTGTTGTTGTTGAAATTTTCACACTGAAGGATTATAACAATATCGAGATGAGTAGAATTACTTTCAAAATGTTCCAGTTTGGCGTACGTAGCTTTAAGGTGGTCATTCTTTTCATTCACTTTGCCTTTAAATCTGTTTCGAGACAGACAATTGCAGAGTTAGATATAGTTACTTTCAAAATTAGTTAAACAAATTTTACTTACACAAAAAGACTACACTAAAGTTTTACGTAAAAATCAACACTGAACAAGTCATACTATGCATCAGGATAGAGATACAACGGTAATCATTATACATGTATTTCTATACATGTATCTCTATGCATGTATTTCTATACATGTATTTCAATGCATGTATTTCTATACATGTATTTCTACACATGTATCTCAATACATGTATTTATATACATGTATTTCTATACATATTTATATACATTTACATGTATTTATACACATGTATTTATATAAATGTATTTATATGCATGTATTAATACACATGTATTTATATACATGTATTAATATACATGTATTTATATACATGTATTTATACACATGTATTTATATACATGTATTTATACACATGTATTTATATACATGTATTAATACACATGTATTTATATACATGTATTAATACACATGTATTAATACACATGTATTTCTATACATGTATTTCTATACATGTATTCATATACATGTATTTATATACATACTGTATATTTATATGCATGCATTTATATACATGTATTTCACAGATGATTCCGCCATATGTCAGCAAAGGGCATTCAAACTATTTCCACCACAGATCTTTCAGTCCAGAAAGTTTCTCCACCGTTCAGACGCCAAACTTTTCCACCGAGAGCTTCAAAACAAAAATCCCTTCGCCGGATGATCGAATCCTCAATTCAGCTTACTCGGGCTGCCACCTTCTGCTGAAATCTGAACCAAAGTTCCGCATCCCCTCACCCGGAAGTGGCTGGGTGCCTCCATCAAGCCCTAGCAGCTTTCCCAAAGAATCCGCAGAATCGAGTCTGACCATGACACAATCAAACCATATGCTGATCTCCGGACTTGCCTTACATCCGCCTAGTCCAGAGTTCAACGATCATCTAAAGAACTTTCCTCATTCAGTGGCTGGAGTCAGTGGCGAAGTAAGTAAGATATTCGACCGCGGATCAGTATGTGCTGGGTTGAAATCCTGGGCTCGCCCGTCACTGACATCGATTTCGAGTGAGGAAACTAACGTTAACCTTAGCTTTTACTCAAACAACATCCGTGGCGTCAGAAGTAAACAAAACAAGCAGGATGATTTGTGGTCAGATCGTAAGCTTCACTTAAACTTCTCCCCACCCACTGACTGTCAGTCAAGTGAAGAAAGATTTGACTCTAGGAAAGCTTTCCTTCAACCTAGTGACTGTGGAAGTGTCATCTCTGACGTCAACTACAGGACCCATGGGACTTTAGACTACTCCAATGTGTACAGATCCTTCAAATCTCATCCACCAATGAGAGATGTTGCTGAACCGCGTGACTCATTGTTTAGAGAGCCCGTCCAGAAGTCCAGAGGTCCGTGGTCCGAATCCAGCCTGGTCCACTCGTCGTCGATGACTTCCGGTGAAGATTTGATCAGGAGACAGTGGATGAGATCAGCTGATGATCATCTTAGTGGAGTCAGTGTCACGTTAAAACATCAGAGTTCTGCTTCTTCATCAGGCACCACGTCAACCATATCACCAGGCACTAAATCACCAGGCACTCAAACAACAGGCACCTCAACGCCAGGCACCTCAACAACAGGCACAATATCACCAGGCACTACATCACCAGGTACTACATCACCAGGCACTCCAGTCACTATATTCACACGCACACTATCACCATTGACACCCTTCACCACACCACCAGGCACCATATCACCTGACACCATATCACCAGGCACCTCATCACCAGGCACCATATCACCAGGCACCAAATCACCAGGCACCATACCACCAGGCACCACATCATCAGGTACCATATCACCAGGCACCATATCACCAGGCACCACATCACCAGGCACCATATCTCCAGGCACCATATCACCAGGCACTACATCACCAGGCACCACATCACCAGGCACCACATCACCAGGCACCACATCACCAGGCACCACATCACCAGGCACCACATCACCAGGCACCATATCACCAAGCACCATATCACCAAGCACCATATCACCAGGCACCACATCACCAGGCACAACATCAACCACATCACCACGGACTGACTCATCATCAGAGGTGCTGTGCTGGGAGGAACTGGAATCCTGCAGGATGGACATCTCTGACAGCACGAGGAATCTGCTGAATGACGTCACAAGTGACGTCATCAGAGCTCACGTGGTCACGTGTCTCTACACAACAGATCACGTGATAGCCGGGGTCAACAAGTACGACAAGAGCTGCGGGCTCGATGCTGTAAGTATCTCAACAACAGATCATTCAAATGTTCAATTTTTTTATTCAGTTAGATCCGTTAGAGAAATTTAATTTCTCAATCAATTACATTACTAATACTCTACTACTCGACCGCGGATCAGTATGTGCAGGGGTTCAATTCTGGGCTCGCCAGTCACTGACATCGCTTTCGAGTGAGGAAACTGACGTTAACCTTAGATTTACCAGCTTTAATATAAAAAACAGATCATTCAAATGTTCAATTTGTTTATTCAGTTATTGATATTTAATTTGTCGATAAATCAAATTATTAAGAGCGTAACGGTGTATTTTCGTAGTATGGTTAATAAATTACAAGTTTATAGGATTTATTTTGTGTATCAGAAAGCTGAGATTAGAGTTCATTTCCACCTCATATGGATACTACTAGAGGCCGCTAGGCTAGAATTAAAATCGATGGTTTCATAGCACAGAGGCAAGCAAGCTATTCAGCTTGCTATCCAACCAACGAAACCTTTGTAAGTCTAGGCAAGTGCAGCTTCTATAGGCTAATATCACCTCGTCGTGTAGCTTTTAAAATGCAAACGAAGAACAAACGGTTTCATTTTTTCCGATAGTCTTTCTCTTCCTCAAAATTGAGGATGGAGAAAGTTCTTTTCTCATGAACTTCTATGTAGGCACGTAACCTACAGCCTTATAATTGATTGATTGCTTGATTGAAATGACTGATTGATTGATGGATTGATTGAATTGATGGTAAGATTGAATTGATTGAATTGATTGATTGATTGACTAAATTGATTGAATTGATTGATTGATTGAATGAATTGATTACTTAAATTGATTGATTAATTGATTGACTGATTGATTTATTGATTGATTAATTAATTAATCGAACTGAATGATTGAATTGATTGATTGAATGCTGTTTGCAGACAGTACTTTACTCCTCGCCGGAGAGATGGAGTAAGCTGTTCATAGAGAACATGATTCCAGCCATCACAAGAGTTGTCAGGTTCTCCAGGAGAATTCCTGGTGAGTCCATTTTGCATTCGCTTTGAGGATACTACATCCGGTTCAGTAAAACATGGATTTAACGTTAGTTTTCTCCCGGGGATATAGCAATAAGGGTAGGTAGAATCGCACCAACACCATCGCCAATATTATTGCTGTTGTTGTTGTTATATTATTGTTGTTGTTATTATTATTTATTATTAACAACGAAAACTTATATAGCAGTGTCATGGCCGAACTCGGTCTTTGAGACTACTTTACAGGAAGAGTTCAATAGTAATCATGAGCTGAATAACTCAATGAATCAATTCAATAGCCAAATATCATTGTTGCTGTGATATTATTGTTTTTGTTGTTGTTATTTAATTGCTGTTGTTATTATACAATTGTTGTTGTTATTTAATTGCTGTTGTTATTATACAATTGTTGTTGTTATTTAATTGCTGTTGTTATTATACAATTGTTGTTGTTATTTAATTGCTGCTGTTATTATACAATTGTTGTTGTTATTTAATTGCTGTTGTTGTTATATTATCATTGTTGTTTTATTATTGTTGTTGTTGTTATATTATTGGTTCTGCTATATTATTGTTGTTGTTATATTATTGTTGTTGTTGTTATATTATTTTTGTTGTTGCTATACTATTACTGTTGCTGTTTTGTTGCTCTTGTTGTTGTTATCAGGCTTCAGTGAGTTGACTCAGAGGGATAAGATATCTCTGATACGTCAGAACTCATTTGAGGTCATCCTGACTCGCTACACCCGCCTCTTTACTCCCAATGGTCTCTTCCTTCCGGACTTCTCTCAACTCATCCCCAGGCATAAATTCCTTCTTTCATGTGCTTCATTGATTTATTGATTGATTTATTTATTTATCTGTATTTATGAGCATGGTACATATATTCCTTCTTTCATTAGATTGATTGATTGATTGATATATCTGTATTTATAAGCATGGTACATAAATTCCTTCTTTCATTAGATTGATTTGTTTTTTGGTTTATCTGTATTTATAAACATGGTACATAAATTCCTTCTTTTATGTGATAGATAGATTGATTGATTGATTTAAGAGCATGGTGCACCTGATGCCTCATCTGGGGGATTGATTCATTGATTGATTGACGAATTGATTGATTGATTGATTTGACTGTATTTAGGAGCATGGTGCACCTAATGTCTCACCGGGAGAGTTCATGATTGATTGATTGATTATTGATTGATTGATTTGACTGTATTTAGGAGCATGGTGCACCAAATGCCTCACCGGTAGAGTTCATGATTGATTATTGATTGATTGATTTGACTGTATTTAGGAACATGGTGCACCTAATGCCTCATCGGGAGAGTTCATGATTAATTGATTATTGATTGATTGATTTGACTGTATTTAAGAGCATGGTGCACCTAATGCCTCACCTAGGAGAGTTCTTGATTGATTGATTGATTTGACTGTATTTAGGAGCATGGTGCATCTAATGCCTCACCTAGGAGAGTTCTTGATTGATTGATTGATTGATTTGACTGTATTTAGGAGCATGGTGCACCTAATGCCTCACCTAGGAGAGTTCTTGATTGATTGATTGATTGATTGATTTGACTGTATTTAGGAGCATGGTGCACCTAATGCCTCACCTAGGAGAGTTCTTTGTAGAGTTGTACAGGTTCTCTGATGTGTTCAACAGACTGGATCAGACTGATCCAGAGCTCGCTCTCCTTTCAGCCGTCATGATCCTCAATCCAGGTGATCCTCAATAAATTAATTATATTAGTCATTATTTACTGTCATTATTTACTGTCATTATTTACTGTCATTATTTACTGTCATTATTTACTGTCATTATTTGCTGTCATTATTTACTGTCATTATTTACTGTCATTATTTACTGTCATTATTTGCTGTCATTATTTGCTGTCATTATTTACTGTCATTATTTACTGTCATTATTTACTGTCATTATTTACTGTCATTATTTACTGTCATTATTTACTTCTATTCTAATTCTATTAATTAATTATAAATAAATAAAAAGTTTAATTAATGTTCTTCTTTTGCTGGAATCTGTCGCAGGCTTGTGTCAGATTTGAATCTGTCACAAAATTAATTATTTTTTAATTTTAATTTACATTTACGACTTTAAATTAAAATGCAGATAATTATGTGCCACTGAAATGGTATTCCGTTCTCTTATCTAGTACCTATAAGTTGTTCTAGAATTTGGAAATTACCTTCGCTAGTCTGTCCTTAACTATCTCGGATTCGACATGTAAGGCGATTATGTTGAGATGATTGAGGTGTTTATGTTCAGATAATTGCGCTGTTTATGTTGAGATGATTGCGCTGTTTATGTTCAGATAATTGCGCTGTTTATGTTGAGATGATTGCGCTGCTTATGTTGAGATGATTGCGCTGCTTATGTTGAGATGATTGCGCTGTTTATGTTGAGATGATTGCGCTGCTTATGTTGAGATGATTGCGCTGCTTATGTTGAGATGATTGCGCTGTTTATGTTGAGATGATTGCGCTGTTTATGTTCAGATAATTGCGCTGTTTATGTTGAGATGATTGCGCTGTTTATGTTGAGATGATTGTGGTGTTTCAGGAGAACAAGCTGTCGACAACTTGAGAGGAATAAAGAGACTGCGAGTCATCTACCTGCAAGCCCTCTATCTCCTCATGAAGAAAACTAGACCAGGTACAGGGTCCATTAATCAATAAATAAATAAATAAATCTATCTATCCATCAATCAATCAATTAATAATTCAACCTATCAGTCAATCAATCAACCAATCAATCCATTAATCTATCAATCAAAGTTATAGTAAAAGAACTATAAAGCTAAATTCAACGTCTGTTTCAGTATCACAGGGGATACTGGAAGAAACGGTTCATCTGGGATTCGAACCAATGGTCTCTTGCTTTTCAGGCCATGATTGCACTTTTGTTTCTAGAGCAGAAATGCTAGCCAAAAATAATTAAAATTGAATTCAGAATATTCATTCATCGGGTGTTCTGGCCGGCTGGTTGTAAAATCAGACTATAGGGCTTAGTTATTGTAGTAAAAAAGATGTTAGCATCAGTTTCCTCACTCGAAAGCAATGTCAGTGACGGGCGAGCCCAGGATTTGAACCTCGACCCCGCAGATCATGATCCGCGGTCGAGTATCTTACCGACATCGCCACTGGCTCCAGCCAATCCTAATATATACACCCAATAGTAAGAATATATACTTTTGGTCTGCCCTTTAGCAAAACGCTAGTGAGAGATAATTGTAAAAGTATGATTGATTGCTGCAGAAGATTACGAGGAAAGGTTTGTGGGGACAGTGTCAAAGCTGCCCTATCTCAGTCACATCAACCACATTCACACTCAACAGCTCAGTAGAATCAAGATGAGTCCTCACTTCCACAGCAATGACCTCTATGAGGAAGTCTTCCTCTCCTAGGAGAAAGAACAACGAACTCTTTATAATTAATACACTTTATTTGCTTTGGCTGTAGCCTAAATTTTAGAGAGGATTTGAGACCGTCTATTTGTATCCAGACCCTGGTTAAACTGGGATTCAAGGGAGGATGATGATGATGCTGTAGACTAAATTTTATTAATGATACCAATTAAGTTATATACCAGTTAAAAGATTAAAACTATATTTTGGAATACGCCCATAATAATAGTGTATAAATCCAATTAAACTATTGATCTCGTACATATGTTCTTTTTTCTTGTATTAAAATGAATATTAAAAGCTGCGCAGTGTTCGCTTTAATAATGTTGAGAAGATCAGTGCTTTATAATAGGTTAAAGTTTAAAGTGGAAATTGAGAGCTAGGGGATTGGTTAGGATTATTCGGACCCTCTGTAATGTATTTAAACGTCTGTAGTTCCTACTGTAATGCAAAAGCGACTTTCGGCGACTATATCGTTCTGATTGAAGCTTCATAGGATTGCACATAAGCTTATCTAATATTGGACCCTAGCAGAGGAACGCATCTCAGAAAAGATAGGTAATAACAGCAATACTAACAACAATTAGAATGCTACAGTCATCAATGACAACATCGAACACTATTGAGTTAAAATCAAGCCGACGAGTAAAAAGAATGTCCAAAAACGGTGAAAAAGGTAGTGAAACTGAGTTCCCTTGGCCCCCTCACACTTTAAAACTGGATAAGATATACAGGGTAAAGCCATGCATAACGAGGAGCGGATTACTGAGTTTACAGGATGTCAAATCCAACATGGCCAATCCTGATTCGATGGTAAAGTTGACAGAACGCCGGCTTGATAAGCACAGCATATGCATGATACCTGTTGTCATGGACGACGGTTGCAATGAATGTGGCATTGCTGAATATTTTTAGAAATAAACGTGGCAGTCGTGCGGGTTTTTGTTGTTGTTTTTCTGCGTTTATGTGAGAAAATGTAGAAATGATTTGTTGACAATTAGTGGATATTTATTTATGAACTTTTCACTATGCCAATTTCTGCTTAATCAATAGACCAAACATCTAACAGATTGTTAGTAGTGTATAGTCTGTTATAATACGTTTTCTTATTTAATTTTATTATCTAAAAAAGCTTTAATAGATAGTTATTTGCACTCCATAACCTCGCTAGCTGTCCATTCTGCTATCTAGCATGATCCGTAAAGAGGACATCTATGGGTGGTTTAGAGAATCGTCCAGTGCTCAGCGTATCGAGGTCATGTGCAATCTGTTGCATCTATGTCTGCCTTGGGAAGTAAGGTACGAATATCTTTAGAATCATTACATGTTTAAGCTTAATTCTACGTGTAATAAATGTATAATTATACATTCTTTATGCATTCTAATGTTAGTTGCTCATAATAAAATTTATGCGAAAAATATCTTGAAACTTGCTATGTAGGAAGTGAGTGCTAGACAGAAACTTGAGGAAATAATCACAACAGTAAACAGTCCCTATAAAACTGCTGTGGTAATCAGTAAGATATTATAATAAATTGTATGAATAAGCTACAGCTAGAGTTCTGTTGAGGATTGGTCAGATCTGTAGATGATGGCAGATCAGATAGAAAGATGGCGACATGCTTTGATTACATGCATGCCAAAGTTTGTCTGAGCATAAGGCTGTTTAACGAATTTGCAATGAATTTATATTTGTTTATACTATTTCTATCTACCGTCGCATATCTCATCCCTATTCATTTCGCTATACCATTTGTTTCACCGGTTGATCTTGAAGAAGATAATTGACACATGTTGGGAAAGGCTATGGAAAATCTTTTATGTAAATTATGGGTGAAAGATTTTCTTAAAGTTGGCATAGCCTTAACTTTTGTGACAAGAAGATATATTTGTTAACTGATGTATTACCAGTTGACGTCCCTGACATCATCCCTAGATGAGAAAATGGACGTTAAACCTTTACTATTATTATTATAATTTTTTAAATTATTTATTTTATTATTATTATTATTATTATTATTAATGAATGCATTAGCAGATAGCTGGGGAATATTTGCCTTCAAATTGATTCTCTACAAATCAATATCTACTGAAGAGATTTAAATTTATTGGACATTACATATTGGATTGATTGTATTAGATTTGTTGCGTCGTGTCTCGAGGAGTTAGCTCAACAGAAATATCTGCCGTTAAAAGATCAGGAGCTGAAAGCGAATGATGTCAACACGTACGTCGCGCTGGTGAACAGCAACAGCAACAACATGCTCTCTGCTGCCCCCAGTGATCTCGAGACATTGCGTCAACTCAACATTTTTGTTTCCCTACTGGGTTCAACCAACACCCGATGTGCCTACAAGGTTATCATCTAGTTACTCGGTCAATCAGTCAATGAATATATCTCATAGTCGCTGTTGTTATTTATATTTGCTGCTATTAATTGTGTAGAAATTGCGGCATGATTTTGCACATTGACCATATCTTAGAAGCATTTGTTATGATGCATTTCTTTCTATATCAATTGGTCCATGTGCAACTAGTAAGTTTTTTAATGAAAATAACTCATTGACTTTCGTTAATATTGACGATAAAAGTTTTATTACAAATTGTGAATAGCTGTGATTTGAATACTTTTAAAATAATATAATTATTAATTTAATTTTTAAAAACAACATCTCAGTAGCTCTTGTATCGCAGCCGTATTGGTTGATTGTCGCTCAGGTCTACGACATTGTATCTAGCTTGTCACAGCGGCTCCACGCTCATTTGCTCACTGTCTGCGGCTCCAATCATCAGCTCAGTGGTCGTGACTTAGCAACACAGCGCCAAGTCCTCAATGATCTCGTGCTGCTAATGACAATGTGTGGTCTTCATCCGGCCTTTCTCTTCAGTCAACGGGACGCTCTACACAGGAGGCTGACCGAGATCTGCCAAACACTCGCCGGTTGTGGCCTTCTGGTACGTATGAATCATGATACCAGGAATATGTTACCTTCTGGTATGTATGAATCATGATTATTGGTTTTTTTTGTTTGTATAGTTACACTCGTGACATACAGCATGTTCTACATGGTTTCCTGTCTTGGTTTCTGTTGTTTTATTTTTCGTTTTCTTCCATTTCTCTCCATGGTTTGGGTAATCGTGGCCTTTGGTAATGATACCGTGAATATGGTACCTCCTGGTACATATTCCATGAATCCGTCAGAAAATTAATCAGATCAGATGTGACCATCATTTTTCTGCGATGAGATGTGAACCAATTCTTACATTTTTCAGATATTTTGTTACTTTTTAACTTTGTTTCTCTACAGTTTACTGCCAAATGGCTTGTTCAAGGTATATATATTGTATTCATGATATACTTTCTTATTGTCTAAATAGTCTATACTTCAGTGACCAAGAGTTTGATTCTGTAGCAGAGACTATCCCTCTTGCTAAAACTCTCTTGACCTTAAGTGTGAGAAAATAGGGCTTCTGAAGTGGTTACCTATTGCCTTCCTTGGCTCCCATTTAGTCACCTCTTACACAGTGTATAGTTTGTCTGTTCTATATTGACCTATACTGATCAAAGAGATAAAGTGATATATAGTTGATCATTTCACTATAATGCGTGTTTACTTTACCTGGACACAGCACTGCTGTTCTTAAGGAAGTACTTATCGTATCGTTGTCATAATGTAAGAACTGTATCCTGTTTGTCGTAGCCGAACCACTCCAGTGGTGTAAGCAGAGTGGATGCAGCCAGCGAGACAGAGCCTGAGGTGGCAGCAGCCTTTCCATCCGGAGCCAACTGTGCTTCTTCCTGCCTCGACGGTGGTTAGTACTGTTTGTCTGTTTTCTCTGTATTTTTATTTTTTTTCTGTTGTATTAATGTCTTAATAGCGTAGGGGTAACGTCATGAAGTTTTAAATGACAGATCCCGAGGTGAATTGACCCTTGTGGGTTCAAATCACAGCCGTGCTGATCTGAGAGTAAAATCTCAGACATTCACTGGACTGGTTATACGGAAAATGGTCTAAATTTCCTAACGGTTTAAACATGTGGTATTAAAAATGATGGATATCAACAAACTTGATCATTTCACTATAATGCGTGTTTACTTTTTACTTTTTTACTGTAGGGTCATGAACCTATGAGTGGCTAAAGTTACTTAATTCTTTTTTAACTGGCCTTGGTAGCTGTTCTTTTTTTACTATTCCGTAATTCTTTCCTTTAGTTCTGGGTTGGTTCGAATTGTTTTAAAATGATAAGTAGTACATATATTCATTTCAAGGCTTGTATTTGCTTATGAGTAGCTACAGTTACTTAGTTATTTTTGAAATGGCCTTGGTAATTGTTCTTTTAAGTTTTGAATAGTTTTGTGCATTAACTGATTTGATTCTATGAGCTAACTGTTTCTTTGTTTACAGCGCATGCCGTGTCAATTGAAGTGCGGTACCTTCCTAGTCCTGAACGTACTCTTCAGGTATCATTCATGATTATACCGAGCACCTTGCATTTTGTTTCTCACGAATTGCATTCATTCTGTTTGAATTCATTCTAAATCATGGTGTCCAGTGTAGAAGAGTAAATTGAAAATTGTATATAAAAATAGGGAAACTTATTTAAAGTCAACTTTTCTATAGTCTAGTAAAATAGCAGATCTATTTTAGCTCCATTAAATCTGTCGTATCTTAATTGTAACTTCTTTTGCAATTACCGCTGTTAAACAGTCGTTTAATTGTCATACTCTCTGTGAAATATTGTCAAGAAAATGCATGATGTTTTCTTGAATTTAGTATTGAGTTTAATTGTAGTTGAGCGTATGGTTATGTTGGTGTGAGCGTAGGTTATTTGGTCAAACAGCGCAGTGACTGAGCTCAGGCGGAGTGAAGAGGAATTAAGGAGCCTTCATGATGATGTAAGTACAGGATTTTAATTTGTAGCCTCCCTAGAAATATGTAATTGCATTTCATTGTAGATTTGATTTGGATTTGAGATTTTGGTGTGGCAATTTCGTGTATTGTTAGGCACATGCACGTTCCTGTTGTTTGTATAATCTGTGCTGTGATGAACAAATAAACGAAGCTAAACGATAAAAAAATGATAAGTACTGTGTCATATATATTTTCTCCAGAGGATTTATTTTAAATTTTAAAGTAATTAATTTCAATACTAACAGCTTTGTATTATATTATCGCAGAAATTTCTAGGATATTTTTATTGCAATTGTTCTTACTAACCTTTCCTATAACTGTTTATTCAGGTTTATGAATTACTGGAGAAGAATGGAAAACTGCCTATTTTACAACGTCTGCCGCACTTTCCTGCAGGTTAGATCTGTTTCCAGTCGATTTGATTGTTGACATAGAAAAGTTTAGTTTTGTTGTGATAATTTCATTATTGATTATATTTATTTTATTTTATTAAACGCCATAGAATCAGTACAGTATTTATTAATTTATTTTTGTTTGATTAAGAGGAATTGAGAATGTAAGAAACAGGTGCAAGGTGCTTGAGGCCTGTGAACACTATCCACTGATCTCAGGAAGTCAGTGTGTTACTGTATCCTATCCTGTTGTATATCTTCAGCTAAATGATCACCTGATTTGCTGCTAATACAAATATGCCTCTGCCATGCAAGTCTATTCGTGGTAAATATATGCAATTCTATATTGCGCAAGCATGCGGTTAGGCAAATTGACCTATTCAGGACTTACTAATTTTTTGTTACTTTTTTATGTTTTTAGCGCCGGGCAAATCTTCACAAATACAAGAGTACACTGAGTCATTACAGGAGTATTTTAGGTTTGGCTGCCATTTCTGATACTTTTAGAATTTCTGTTGATTAGCTAAATATATTGCAACACAGTAAATATTAAATGCTCCATTCCTCACCCCATTGTGGGTTTCAGTTTTATGTATTATTTTTAAATTATAATTATCGATAGATTTTATTTTGCCTCTTAGTTTTGCATGGTTTCCATTCACCACTGTCTGTTTCTTTTTGTGCATTAGCAGACCTGAGAGAAAACACTTCACATTTCTTACTACTGTTGTGTTTTTATATAATTTTGTTATTTTTGTGTTACTATTATTATGCTATTAATATTATTATTATTATTATTATTATTACTATTATTGTCTTGCTATTATTGCATTATTATAGGTGGTTATTGATGCCAGTTATATGATTGATGAATTCTGATCAAATATGTTTATGAACAAAATGTCAAATGGTGAGCATTTATTGTGTTGTATTTTTTATCCTTCTGTTGACTGGGACTTTATCAAATTGATAGTTTTGATACACTTAGTTCTGAAATTAGTTCTAGATACGTTTAGTTATAAATTTAGTTTCATATATATATATATAGTTATAAATTTAGTTCTAGATACATTTAGTTATTAATTTAGTGTAGATACATTTAGCTATAATTTAGTTCTAAGTATTTATTATGATGAAATGTGGAAACTGTTTCAGGAAATTCTTGAATATCGTAAATAGCGATCCTGATCTCCAATATCTTGCGCGTAATTTCTTATTGTTCGATGAAGTGGCTCGTACATCTCATTCACTGGTTGCTGAGTCGACTGATAGCAGTGCAGCGGAGTTGTCTGCTGACTTGAGCACAGATGTCACTAGTGTGCCAGACTCCTGCGGGTTTGATCAGGGTATGCCAGCTCTGTGTGGTATTCTCTCTCTCTCTCTCTCTCTCTCTCTCTCTCTCTCTCTCTCTTAGTGCACAACCTACTGTGGTCCATGGTATATAAACGCCTCCGCTCTTATCTGTCTTCAGCTTTCCTTTTCATTTCCACATATGAGTGGATCTTTAAATCATCTAACATACCTAATCTCGGCCTGCCCTGCCTCTTTTTCCTTCCATTCTACCTGTGTGTACTATATAATGTGTCGAACTATATAATTACTTTCTCTCTATCTCTCTCAGTAGTGTTTTATCCAGTCCCAGGTTCAAATTTTTACTGCTATTACGCTTATTTTGGACACTGTATAGACAATTGTAGTTGATCTCATGGCCTATGGCTGAATTAAGTGTGGTCTTTAGTGAGGAAAGGTCTCTTCTCAATGAACTATAGTCATTCCTCTGTAATTCCCTCCATATCTGCTTGAATCGGTGCAGTTTTGAGTCAGTTTACGAAGGTTTGGATATCATCATCTCTCACTTATATGCAGTCGTAATATTGTTCTGAATTTAGCTTATTGTTCACTGAAATAATAACTTCTTTTCTACTTTGTTTTCTCCATTTTGTAACTTTTCTTCAATATTTCTTTCCTTACAAATTGTTATATTATAAAAAAATATTTTCACAGTATGGATTAAAACTAAGTACTTGTTGTTTATAATGACAGTTGCATTAATCAGTGAAGGATATGAATAAGTGCTAAGGTTAAGACTGGCTTATATATCTGCAGTCAACCTTTACACTAACATTCTCCACTGTCTTGTGTTACTACAAAGTTCCCTGAATCCAGTACATGTAAAAAGGCTAAGGCCAAGTTTAGCGTCTGTTTCCTTGCTCGAACTTGCCAGTGACGGAGAGCGCAGGATTTGAACCCTGCATCCACTGGACTTCAGTGCGACAACTAACTACTAGTTCGGTTCTTATGGGTAACTAGCCATAGTTATTTATATAAGGTATAGTTTATACTTTATACTGACATCGCTTTCGAGTGAGGAAACTAACATTAGCTTTACCAGCTTTTACATTTATTTTAACTAAGTGTCTGTTACTATACAGGAGAAGTAAAAGTGACTAAATCCAGTAGTGATCTCTGCAGCGGTACTTTGGGCTCTGGGACTTGCTCTGCCAGTGTCAGGTGAGAATCTCCGAGGTTTAGTAGTTGAGTCTAGCGTCACATTACATCTACGTCCCTGACATCATCCTTGGATGAGGAAACGGATGTTAAACCTTTATTATTATTATTATTATTATTATTAATGCTATTATTTTTACTTAATACATTGATTGATATCTTGATGTTGAGAAGTTGTGTAGACTTGTTTAACATGTGAGTCACCTAAAACCTTGCATCCCCCCCGCCACTGCTTAAAACCGGTCTATTCTTTCAACTTCGCTCCCCCCCAGCCCCACCTAGTAAACCTGACCCCCTCTCCCATGTTTAACACCCCTACTCATGTGAATATATGAACATAAAAGACTTTATACACAATGTGTCATCTCTCTGTTTTATAGGGAAAATTGGATTATGCAAGAAAAGTGCATTGCCATTAAGGTAGTCAAGGGCTTTTTAAACAAAATGTTTTTGAACTGATGTTGGTAAACTTGACTTTTTGCTCTAATTATGCTTCACTGTTTACTAATTGATATCATCTCTGTTATATAAGAAGCTAAGTGTGCTAATTTCAGTTTAATTGTGTTTAGGTGTCGTCACGTGGACCTGCCTTTGTACGAGCACAGCAGTTATACCACGCCTCCTAACAGATCTGATGTGGCAGGTGATGGTAGTGCTGTCATGGAGCGGCTGTTGGACAGACATCTGTCTGTAGACAGGAGTCGCTCGGCAGCTGAGTCACTGGCTGCAGCTGAGTCACCTGCTGCAGCTGAGTCACTTGCTGTAACTGAGTCACTTGCTGCAGCTGAGTCACTTGCTGGCCCAGCAGCTCCTCGCAGCTGTCAGCTGCTGAGTGAACAGCTGAGGTTTAGTGTGCAGCAGCTTGACCACTATAATCATTATAATCATCATTCTGAGCTAGACTCCCAACGGCAGCCAATCAGTGAGCTAGGTTCCCAACGGCAGCCAATCAGTGAGCTAGGTTCCCAACGACAGCCAATCAGTGAGTTAGACTGCCAACGACAGCTAATCAGTGAGCTGGGCTCTCAATGGCAGCCAATCAGTGAGCTTGACTCCCAACGACAGCCAATCAGTGATCTAGGCTCCCATCGACAGCCAATCAACGAGCTAGGCTTCCAGCGACAGCCAATCAGTGAGCTAGGCTCCCAACGACAGCCAATCAGTGAGGGACAGCTGTTAGACAAGCAGGTCACTCAACACAACAATTGCATCCATCAGTCACAGCCTATGAGGAGCACACAGCGGAATTTTGTCAATCATCAGTTAGAGGCGGAGCTACAGTTAGAGGCGGAGCTAGAGCGCCAGCAAGCAGAGCCGGATCAGTCGTTGCAGAGATCAGCCAGCAGCCGTCAGCCGGCTGAAGATTTGTTCCACTGGCTAAAGACGCACAGTCTCCACAAGTACAGCAAACAGCTACAACGATACAGTGTGTATGAGGTGTGTATAGCTACTAGTGCATTGATATATGTATAGCTACTAGTGCATTGATATATGTATAGCTACTAGTGCATTGATATATGTATAGCTACTAGTGCATTGATATATGTATAGCTACTAGTGCATTGATATAACCAGTACAGCAAACATCTAACAACATTGTATAGCAACGTCTACATCTGTACAACGGCACAGTGTCTCTGAAATGTACATACAGCTAATGGTGCTTTGAAATTGGTAATCTTTATATCTCTAGTAACTGACGCTATTAGTGTCTGTCTATACATCACTGATGTCATCCTCGTAGACTGATTGGGACGTTAAATGATCTGTTTTCAGTTGCTGAACCTGACTGAGGCAGAGTTGCTGGGACTTGAGTTGACTAAGGGAGCGTGTAAGAGATTTATCGGGGCCAGGCCAACACTCAGGTATGTCCTGTGTACTTGTTGTCTTTATTTATTGATACCATATTCATCTTAATTATTATACATTTCATACAGATTTTCTAATTGGTACTTGCATATTTCATACAGATTTTATAATTAGTATTTACATATTTTATACAGATTTTTTGGGTAGTATATATTTTTATGGGTTGTATATATTTAATACTGATTTACTAATGTGGTAGTATATATTTAATACGGATTTTCTAATAGGTATTACATATTTTATACAGAACCTCTAATTGGCACTTGGTAGTATATACGTAAATCAGGACCTCTAATTGGTAGTATATATTTCCTGCAGTGATCTGATAGCAAGAGAAGATACAGTAAGTCACTCTAGGAACTTCATCTCTTCTTCCTCAACTCTCACTCATCCCATCTCTCCATCACGATACGACTCCTCTGTGGCCGCATCAAAATCCTCTGGGTTTTCCCCATGTCTACAAAATCCTGGGTTTTCCCCGGATCATCAAAAGCCAATAAACCCTGGGTTTTCCCCGGATCATCAAAAGCAAATATACCCTGGATTTTCCCCATCTCAACAAAAGCCAATAAACCATGGGTTTTTTCCGGATCATCAAAAAACCGTCTCAGAAGGGAGGACGATGAAGCCTGTGAAGGAGGATGATCCTGTGGATGGGGAGCTGTCCCATAGGCAGGTCCAGTCTCCTGTGCTCTCGTCATCGAGTCCTGAGAGTCTGGACAGCTCTGACTACTCCACCCCTCCAGGCAGCCCGGAGCTGAGCCGAGCCACAGCGCAGCGCGGTGCTGAAAACAGACGTAAAGTGGTGCAGGTCCACTGTGTGAATCAGCTGAGCGGGTCAAACGCTGGGAGTCCTGCGTGTAGAGGTAAGCTACTGTAGCCTGTCTCAATAGTTCAGCGTAATTTATATATATATATATTTATATTTATATATATATATTTATATATATATTTTATATATATATATATATATATATATATATATATATAAATTATGTTAATTTGTTAGAAAATATTAAAGGTACTCATATGAGTGGATTTATTTTAAACATAATTGAATATTTGCAAGTTTGACTAATTCATGTCTATTTTCTACACGTCATGTTATGTTATGACAGATAATCATCATGTTAACAACCAATCAGATGTCAGACCTTCGTCGCCTTGCCCCTCAGCCACTCACATGCCACACCCACGTTCACATACGTGCCACGCAGCGCCCTTTCTGCACTCACACCCACATAGTGCCACTGCTGTGGCCATGCCACTGTCACCACACCCACAAGTACAAACAGGCCACGCCTCCATGTCGCCACACCCACAAGTACAAACAAGCCACGCCTCCATGTCGCCACACCCACAAACAGGTCACGCCTCCGTGTCGCCACACCCACAAGTACAAACAGGCCATGCCTCCATGTCGCCACACCCACAAGTACAAGCAGGCCATGCCTCCGTGTCGCCACACCCCGAAGTACAAACAGGCCATGCCTCAGTGTCACCACACCCACAAGTACAAACAGGACACGCCTGCAGGTCGCCGGCTGCTGTCAGTAGAAGCATATCTCTAGAGTCGCACCTATGTCCCGCCCCCCTCTCTGAGGAATTTATCACCTCGGGTTCTGCGCGGGTTCACGAGTCGATGTCGGTCGATTCATTCAGAACAACGGAGGCGCTGCAGTGTGACGCGTCTAACCGTGGCTTGCTGATGATGTCGGAGACGTCTCGAACACTATCTCGCTCTCCTTTCATCACCGCGACAACTGTCACTCTTTCGATGTCCGTCAGCGACTCGAGAATCCTCACGTGTTCTAGCAACATGGCGGCCGTTCACCAGCACACATCGCTGAGCGAGTCGAGTCTGAGTCACCGTTACGTGGCAGTGAGACAGACGACTGATCACGATATCGGTGCTGTAGCACATACTGGACAACCCGCTCTGACGCAAGCGCTGTACAACGGTTTGAGCGAAAGCGGGGATGCGCACGATCGGAATTCTCTAAGCCTTGGACCTTCGGAGTCGCTGCTCGTCAATCAGCTCCCTCTGGTGGGATTGGCGATAGATGTGATGGGTAACGTCACGGCCCTGCCCACTGGCGAAACCTTCGTTCCTCCTCAGACGTCGTTTCTCGCAGATGCTACGCCGGCAATACCGGCTACAGCCAGTTCATCGCATCAGGTGCCTCTCGCCGGCTTACCGCTTCCCTATTTAGCGCAGTCGATCAATCAGTCGTATGTGAACTCGGGAATGTTGATGTACCCTGCGTCGTTAGTTCATCCGACGTATTTTCCGCCTCCTCCTCCGCACACGAAATCCTCAGCATCCTGCGACAACGCTGGAGACACTTCCAATCAACGGGATTTCCTCGAGTCCACTGCCATCCCCCCTCCGATCAAATATTCTCTCCCGATGAATATGGCCAGTACGGGGTGTGAACAGTGGCTCCCTGAGAACCAGATCTATGCACCACGCTTTCACGGCTTCTATCCGTCGATGATTTTTCCTAACTACGTCTATCCGATCAGCTATCCATCCGCTGGTTCATCTCTGCCGCCTGGCTTGATGGGTCAGGTGCCCCCCATGCATTACCCCCCGCCCCCGGGAATGCTCAATTCCCTGCCACTACCCCTGGGAGGTCAGATTATGACCTCACCTCAGAGTTTTCCACCAGTAATCTCGCATACGACACCGGTATCTTCGTTGAGCCAGGCGTCGTCTATAGATGAGGGGGGTGTGGAGGATGATAGGACTTTACTGGGTGGAGGGGGGTTGTGCTCCTCCTGTGGTCAGATAATTCATAAGAATTTTCCCAATCCCTTCTGCTTCGTTCCTCCGAGCGTTCACCCGCTGATGGCTTCCAGTAGTCTAGCCTCTCAGCCGTTAGCCGCTCAGCCGTTCATACATCTAGCCAGTCCATCAGTACCTAGTCAGTCTCAGCCTCAGTACTGTGTGGGAACTCTCTCAGGGGTGGGAAATACCCCTGCAGTGGGAATTTCCCAAACTGTCATGGGTAATTCCACTGGGATGGAAATTCCCCAGTCGGGTTTGGGGAATCCCGTGGGTTTTAGCGTCGGTAATAATGTAGAGTTCCCGGATAGATTTCAAGGACCGGTGAGTAGTTTAGGTCTAGCAGCCGGGGGTCAGATTATTCGACCGCTGGGGCCCCCTGGTGGGGGGGCGATGTACCGGTTAGTCCCACCTATAGTGCCCCCACCCCCGCAGATGTTGATGTGTTCTAACTGTGGCAGCCATTCTCATGATCATCTCAGCTGTGCAGAGGCTCTGCCTGTTGACAGTCAGTCCACCTCAGGTACGTCTACTAGCCTGCTAGCTACAGCTATAGCTAGCTACCTGCTGCTAACTACTAATCCTTTCTATCAAGCCTTTCTATCTAATCTGTAACTACTAGTGTTAGTTTAGTATTGTTATACTATTGTATTCATTATGCATGCTCTGTTGTATAGACTCTCTGCTCGCTCCGATTATTTAAGAGTTTCATTCTTATATGATATGGATAATGTATCCCGTATGTCTATATTTCAGCTTTTTTGCTGATTGAATTTCATTTGTTGTATTTTTCAATTTCTATCATTCATTTCAAAACAATTCTTCTTCATTTTTCTTCAATTTCGTAGTCAAAACTTTTCTTTTAATTTTGCTGCTGGTATTACTAGGGTTCATATTTTTGCTCACTGGCTTGGCTTTGTCACAATAGTGCTCGATATTGTTATGGACGACAGTAGCACTCTAATAGTTGCTATTAGTCTAGCTGCTGAAGAGTTCGCTGACAACTTTGTATAAAGTTGTTCAGCGGAGATCCACTGCGATAGTGTATATTAAATTGTTTAAATCTACTTGAGGATTGTGATAAGAAATCTTATCAACAAAATTTCTAGTTATGACTGGATCTGTTAGTGATAGATAACGTCAAAAGGATGACGTCCCTGACATCATCCTTATATGAGGAAACGGACGTTAAACCTTTATTATTATTTCTATTATTTTAGATGATTAATAGATGATTTCTCTGTGGTTAATGTCAATCAACTGTTGTTGTTGTTGTTGTTGTACAGGGCAGTTTCAGTTGAACCTGATAGGAAAATCATCGGATACTGTCTGACAGTGTCTACCTACTTTGCACTTACTCAGTGACTAACAAAGATATCATGGTCAGGATAACAATGAGAGTTGTCAGGATAACAATGATAATTGTCAGGTTAACAAAGATAGCTGTCAGGATAACACTGATATCTGTCAGGATAACAATGATAATTGTCAGGTTAACAAAGATAGCTGTCAGGATAACTATGATAGCCGTCAGGATAACAAAAATAGCTGTCAGGATAACTATGATAGCTGTCAGGATAACTATGATAGCTGTCAGGATAACTATGATAGTTGTCAGCCGTAGCTTGACCATAGCTCAACATATCTTGACCTCTGCTATTACGAAATTTGAAGGATCAGCTCTTTCAGTGCTCAGAAATGACTGCATCAGATTGCCTCGCTATCACTGTCTCTAAACTAGTCTTCTGTTAGGAACATTGCGAGGTGGTAGATGGTCTATTTCTCTCATTATCATCTGAATTGGGAGATCTATCGACTTGTTGTGCCAATATATTATATAGTATCTATTTTAAATGGGAATCAGCAGTCCAGTGGACACAAGAACCTATGAGAGAACTCTTTGTGTGCTGTCTCGCCTGTGCTTACAGCGGCTTTAGTAGCGCACGTGAAACGAGATATAGTAGAGAACCGAGATTTGTGCGCTTGAAAACTATTTTTATTTAAGTAGTTAAATGCTTAAAATATCAATATAAACGAATAGAAAGTCTCAAATAGGGGATTGACTGATGATATGATGTAGGACAGAGAGGATTTGAGACAGTCTATTCGTATCCAGACCCTAGTTAAACTAGGATTCAAGGGAAGAAGACGATGATGACGGCGAAATGCTTAAAATATCACACACACACACACACACACCCACCAGGGATTATATGAGGGTACGCAGTGTCCTATCTAGTTGATCGCGTATTATTCGTTAAATATGAATTAATAATACATTGAGAACTCTGTATAATCTGTGATTAGAGTAATACCGTGTAGCGTATAATAAATTTTGTATAGATTTGTAATTCAATTCCTCCATTGTGTTTGAGTCGCTGAAGAATATACCAACCGCCACTTGTCATAAAAGGCGACGAAGCTAGAATGGAGGAAAGCAATGGGATACCACCTCAGAAGCCACTATTCCCGAGCTGTAGAGTAATTATAATGTGGATAAGGCGCAAATAAGAAGTGTAGTAGGAAGTTACGTGCTGTGCATAGTACCCTGCTGTAGTGTAGCCGTGTTTTGTTCAGTTTATTTTCTGTGTTAACTGTGAACTTGTGACGTGTTAATTATTTCACTGCTACATCTGAGAGTATCCCCGTGTTGTGTCCGGGTTCCCCGTGTTATGTCTGGGTTGTTTGACGAATTGACCAACCGATGACTGTACGTGTCTTAGAAGGCGACTAAAGCACTAAGATCCACACCAACGTCAGAAAGGGCATTCGGTTGGTGAGCGCCTAGGCTCCAGAAATTGCTAAAAAAATTAAACGAATGGAAAAGTCTCAAATAGGGGATTGACTGATGATATGATGTAGGACAGAGAGGATTTGAGACAGTTTATTCGTATCCCGAACCAAGTTAAACTGAGATTCAAGGGAAGATGATGATGACGATGATCTGAGAGTTGTTGTGGAAACACTAGGCGACATGACTGGACTGCACCCAAGTTCTTCACTCCTATGCCTCGATCGTGAATATGTAATGTCTTAGTAGCGTAGGGGTAACGTCGTGAAGTTTAAATGACAGATCCTGAGGTGAATTGTACCCTCGTGGGTTCGAATCCCAGCCGCGCTGATCTCAGAGTAAAATATCGGACATTCACTGGACTGGTTACACGGAAAATAGTCTGAATTGCCTAACGGTTTAAACATGTGGTTTTAAAAGTGATATCAATATGGTTGATCATTTCACCCCGGACGTGTTGTGTAGAGATTATTTATTTTATCACGCTGGGTTAACGACTGCAAGAAGATTCAAAGAGAAGCTCCTTGTAGATTTTCAGCCGATGATACGGGCGTTGATTTGGTTTGGTCTTGTTGTTGTTGTCATGTAGAAGCAAGACGTTGACGTATCGTTTAAGTGATATGATGTGTCGCTATGAATATTATGTATATACTGCAGTCGTAATTTATTAAATTATATGTTGATAATGTAATATACGAGTTCTGTTTTGTTAGAGTCACATTCTCGTTTTCTTTCGTCACATTGGCTGGAGCCAGTGGTGAAGGAAGTCAATAACGATACTCGACCGCGGATCAGTATGTGCTGAGTTCAAATCCTGGACTTGCCTGTCACTGACATCGCTTTCGATTGAGGAAACTGACGTTAATCTTAGCTTTACCAGCTTTAGTTTTACATATTTTTCGTCTTTCCTATTTGTCTAACGGACTGCACTGGAATTGATCTCACTTCTTCACGGGTTTTACACGTACTCTCTGGTAGAATTACTGGTAGTTAGATGGTCTGCCTGAGACGTCCCTGACAACTTCCTATGCTGAGGAACCGGAGGTTAAATCTTTATGGTATTGTAGTACAATACTAGTGTGCAGTCAGTACTTAACGGCAGCACAGTGGCTAGAGTGTCTGATCGCTGGTTAGTCGATGCCTAGTTCAAATGCAGGACTGGCGGGGGATAAAGTCGTTAATGGGACAGAATTAGTTTAGAATATTTGGAAATTGTAATACATTAGGATAGAGCCAGTGGAGATGTCGGTAAGATATTCGACCGCGGATCATTATGTGCAGGGTTCAAATCCTGGGCTCGCTCGTCAGTGACATCGCTTTCGGGTGAGGAAACTGACGTTAACATCAGATTTACCAGCTTTTTAGCATTAGGGAAATCTGTAGAGTACAACCGACCTGGTCGTCTTTGTATTTAAATTGGATTCTGAGTTAACAGCTGCTAATCAAACTGTTTATGAAGCAACGACTATAAACGACAACACACAGATAGCTGACTCTTTCAATGAGCCTCTTGTATTATCAGCACATAACATCTGCTAGAAGCTAATTGATCAGTCAATCAATTAATCAATCAAGATTAAAATTACACTTTTCATTGCAATGCGTTGTTCATGTCTAATAGTTAGAGAGTCAATTTAAAAACTGCACGTGTTCAGACGAGGCGACTAGACTCATATACTGCGGTCAACTGTTCTAGAAATTCTGCATGGGTTGATTAAGAGGTCACTCATTGACGAGCATCCGAATAGCCACATCAGTTGTGCGACTAGACAATCATGTTACTTAGCTTACAATACAATGCTTCTGAGACAATGTTAAATCCGCTATATATAAGTATCTCAAGAGCTATTGAAAAGTATTTCAAGATTGAATACTTCAATAAACCTTAATTTAACATGATTAAAAACAAGTGCTAGATATGATCAATCAATCAATCATGATTTAACAACAAGTGCGAGATAAAATCAATCAATCAATCAAGATTTAAAGCCTATTTTCTCGTCAGCATATGATGTAAGAGACGTCAGATAATTGCAGCAATGTAGAGATCCCGTTCAGGAGTTTTTATAAAAACAGAACATTTATAAAAAAAGTTTACAAAATAAAATTAAAGACATGACATAGATTACATTAGAGACGTAGCCATACCATATCCATTAGTTTCTAGTTTAGATTTAATTGAAAATGTTAAACATAAACATTTATGTGCTCCAGACACTTAAATTAAAAGTGTTAAACATAAGCAGAGACATTTATGAGCTCCAGACATTTACATGAAATGTGTAATTAAAACAGAGACATTTACAAGAAATATTTTTATACGACATTTACTTGGTCCATTAGTTCAAGGGTACCAGAATAAAGTCATTTAAAATCATTGCTGTCACAGGCAAGAAAACTGAGTTCGGTATAAAATAGAGACGAGATAAAATATCACAAATATGCGTTCAGCAAAGGCCACTTGACCAATAATACTATTTCGTTAAAAGTAAAAACTACAATAGTTTTAATAATACATTACCAACAAATGGTTAACAAAACACCAACATATTAAAACTCAAATTAATTTATGTACATTACACATAAGCACATAAAACCTTGCCTAATGCAAAATACCAGCAACAGCGTGACAGATTGAACGTGTATAGAGATGGCAAAGTAGACTGATTCAGGTGTCGAGAATTAAAAGACTGCGATTTGTGTATTCGCATCAGATTTATCTACAAAATAACTACATGTACTACAAAATAACTAATACAAGTCTACAAAATAACTACTACAAGTCTACAAAATAACTACTACAAGTCTACAAAATACATGTAACTATTGCAAGACACAAGTACACAAGTCTACAACATAACTACTCAATTTGGTAAAACCACACCATCTGTTTGTTACATTGCTATAAGTTCGGCAATAAAGTTCAAATTCAAATGAAATTCAATAAGTTTCAATAAAATTCAATAAGTTCGGCAGCAAAAAGAACAATAGATCTATCATTGCCTAGCGATAAAAATAGTAGTCATAAATAAAATACACACAAAAATATACACTAAAATACTCCTGCTCATGCGTTGTGTCACACGTAGTGTTCATACGACAGGCAGGTCGATCAGCTGCTCTGCTGCCCATGACGATGCCTCAGCTGCCTATGACGATGCCTCAGCTGCCTATGATGCTGCCTCAGCTGCCTATGGTGCTGCCTCTGCTGCCTATGATGATGCTTCAGCTGCCTATGGTGCTGCCTCTGCTGCCTATGATGCTGCCTCAGCTGCCTATGATGATACCTCAGCTGCCAATGATGCTGCCTCAGCTGCCTATGATGCCTCAGCTGCCTATGATGATGCTTCAGCTGCCTATGATGATGCCTCTGCTGCCTATGATGCTGCCTCAGCTGCCTATGATGATGCCTCAGCTGCCTATGATGCCTCAGCTGCCTATGACGATGCCTCAGCTGCCTACGATGATGCCTCTGCTGCCTATAATGCCTATGATGCAGCCTCTGATGCCTATGAGCATGAAGAAGAAGTGAGAACCAGGACTCACAATTGACATTGCTCAGTGTGATAGCCAATCCTGTTACACCTGAAATATCAATCAATTAAAAATCATCTATAAATCAAAAATCATCAATAAATTAAAAATCATCAATCAAAAATCAGTAATCATCATCATCATCTTCCCTTAAATCCCAGTTTAACCAGGGTTGGGACGTATTACGAATAGACTTTCTTTTATCCATTCCTTTCAATACTATACAATGATAATAATAATAATAATAATAATAATAATAATAATTAATTATTAATTATAATGATAATATAATGGTAATCAATACTATTACATTCTCAAAAATCAACAAGAAATTTATCAACCAATCAGCGAATTTCGCTATATGTACCTGAAAAATCACAACTCAACCAAAAAATTAATCAATCAAATAACATCAATCAGCCCATAGGATCAATAGTATTCTATGTTCAACAATTATTTACAATCCAACAGGTCTGGCAAATTGATAGTGTCATCAACTTACAGTAAAATCTGGAAAAATAGAAAAAATGCAAACCTATTAAAAGTAAACGTGCACTACAGTGAAATGATCAACTGTGTCGATATCTATCACTTTCAACACCAGATTTTTAAACCGTTAGGCAATTTACACCATCTTTCGTATAACCAGTTCAGTGAATGTCCGAGATTCTATTCTCAGATCAGCGCGGCTGGGATTCGAACCCACGAGCATTTAATTCACCTCAGGATCTGTCAGTTAAAACTTCATGACGTTACCCCTACGCTATTGAGACAAAACTAGAACACGCTATCAAAACTAGAGAAAATAAAGAATACGTACGAGGGACAGCGTAGAGCCCGTGTAGTGGGACAGTCCTGAGCGACATGACCTCGCTCATTGCACTGGTAGCACAGCGTAAGGCGAGCAGGCTTCTTGCATTCATCCTCACTGTGCCGGTACATACCACACTTCCTGCACTGCTGCTTGTTCAAACAGTCATGAGACTCGTGTCCCGTCAGGCCGCAGCCGTGACAGTGCTTGATGTTGTCTGTCCTGTCGCAGCATCTGCGCGCGACAGCGCCGCGGTCACGCTTCGGCGTAGCGCCGTCACGCCGCGGTGCGGCGCCGTCACGCCGCGGCTCAGCGCCGTCACGCCTCGGCGCAATGCCGTCACGCCTCGGCTCAGCGCCGTCACGCGTCGTCTCAACGCCGTCAAGCCTCGGCTCAGCGCCGTCACGCCTCGGCTCAGCGCCGTCACGCCTCGAGTCCGCCGAGCGTTTATCAGCGGCAACGTTCTTAACTAGTACACTCTCATCTCTTCTGTTGGTGGAATTTCTCCAATGAACTGAGTCCAAAAGATCTGGCACTTGAGTCGCGCTGTTTCTGGAGACAACGTTACCATTTGATGTGTTTTTCTTTCTGAGAGCTCCATTCTGGTAGTTCGTTCTCTCGGTGGCACATTTCGCATCTGCTACATCTTGATCTGCTGACACGATGTTCCCAGATGATAAATTCTGAAAACCTCTTCCATCCGTGCTGATATTTATATCAGCTTCACTTTGATGGTACATTACCACAGAGCTAGCAGCTGCTGCAGCACATTCGCATGCACTATTGTTCTCGAGTGCTCTGTTAGGAGCATGAACTGACTCAGAGGCTATATCTCCAGGCTGAACTGCTATGTTCCAGCCAGCACTAGAGATAAAACAGCCTGCGTGGTTCACTGCACTGTCTCCTACATCACTGACCACCTCCCACGAGCCATCACCTCCTCTGATAACACCACTACTGTTAGAGTTACCAGAATTATCAGACTCGAGATTGTCTGTAGCACAGACGATATCATCAGCAGGATTGCTGCTGCTGTTGCTGTTGTTGCTAAGATCTGTAGTTGATTCGTCAGAGCTGTCAGGTTCACAATCAGAAAATCTTCTCGAATCCACTTCGAGTTTAAGAAAACTGGACTCTAGAGACAACGAGTCCCTTTCAGATTCTGTGTCCCTTTCAGATCCAATATTCCTTCCACTAATAGATAAACAATCAGCCTCGCTATCAGAGGTTATCACTCTATCACATCTAAAAACAAATGAATCATCAGTATCGTTATCATACCTTATCACTGTACCATCAGCATATCTCATAAGAAATGAACCATCATCGTTATCATACCTTATCATTGTATCGTCATCATATCTCCTAACAAATGAACCATCATCATCGCTATCAGAGCTTATCACTCTATCATCATCATGTCCACTAAGTAATGAATCACCAGTATCGTTATCAGAGTCTATCAGAGCATCTTCACCATATTTCCTTTCAAATGAACTACCAAAATCGCTTCCTGAGCTTATCACTATGTCTGCATCGTTTCTCCTAACAAATGATCTAAAAGAATCGCTATCAAAGCTTGTCAGCACTCCATTATCATCATAGCTACTAACAGATGCTCTACCAGCATCATTATCAGAGCTTATCACCACTCCATTATCACCATATCTTCTATCAGATGATATACCAGCATCATTATCAGAGCTTATCACCACTCCATTATCACCATACCTTCTAACAAATGATCTACCAGCATCATTATCAGAGCTTATCACCACTCCATTATCATCATATCTTCTAACAGGTGATCTATCAGCAATGCTATCAGGGCTTATCACCACTCCATTATCACCATATCTTCTATCAGATGATATACCAGCATCATTATCAGAGCTTATCAACACTCCATTATCACCATACCTTCCAACAAATGATCTACCAGCATCATTATCAGAGCTTATCACCTCTCCATTATCATCACATCTTCTAACAGATGATCTATCAGCAATGCTATCAGGGCCTATAACCACTCCATTATCATCATATCTTCTAACATATACTCTATCTGCATCATTATCAGAGCTTATCAACACTCCATTATCACCATATTTTCTAACAGATACTCTACCAGCATCGCTATCAAAGCTTATCAACACTAAATTATCACCATAGCTTCTATCAGATACTCTACCAGCATCGATATCAGGGCTTATCAACACTCCATTTTCACCATATTTTCTAACAGATACTCTACCAGCATCATTATCAGAGCTTATCAATACTCCATTATCATCATATCTTCTAACATATACTCTACTAGCATCATTATCAGGGTTTATCACCACTCTATTATCACCATAGCTTCTATCAGATACTCTACCAGCATCGATATCAGGGCTTATCAATACTCCATTATCACCATATCTTCTAACAGATACTCTATCAGCATCATTATCAGAGCTTATCACCACTAAATTATCATCATAGCTTCTATCAGAATTGTTATCAGAGCTTATCACTCTATCACGGCTAAACAATCTTCTGGCATTGTTGTTAAAGTTTCCCTCTGCATCATATTCATCAAATCTTGCGTGTGAGCGCCCAGTACCAGGAAATGAATCAAAGAACCATTGATTATTCGCAGAAGTCGAAGCAGCGTTGCCCGAAGCCATCGAGCGATTGTTTGACCTTGAAGGTCTGGCACCCTGGTGCCTCCTGCTTGACCCGTCACTGACCTGCTGACCTCTGAACCCAGGATGACCCCTGACCTCAGGATGACCTCTGACCTCAGGTTGACCCCTGACCTCAGGATGACCTCTGACCTCAGGATGATCTCTGAACCCAGGATCACCCCTGACCCCAAGTTGTCGAGGTGTATCGTTAGGACGTAGGACAGAGTTGAGGGTCATGAGCAACGCTTGCTACACAACAACAACATCTGATAAATAGCAACAACATCTGATAAACAACAACAACATCTGATAAACAACAACAACGCCTGCTACACAACAACAACATCTGATGAACAGCAACAAGATCTGATAAACAACAACAACATCTGATAAACAACAACATCTGTTAAACAACAACAGCGTCTGATAAACAACAGCACCTGATAGACAACAATGACATTTGATAGGCAACAACAACATATGACAAACAACAACAACATCTGATAAACAGCAACAAATTCTGATATATAACAATGATATCTGATAAAAAAACAACACGAGAAATATACAAACGGTCTGTATAAACCTACACTACTAAAGAACTAAATACATTAAATATTAAAGTAGACACTACCAGTGCTAAGCAGCATTATAATACCATATAGATTAAAAGTAAACACAAATTACAGTGAAATGATCAACTACGTTGATATCTATCACTTTATACATGTTAAACCATTACGTAATTTAAACCATTTTCTGTATAACCAGTCCAGTGAATGTCCGAGATTTTACTCTCAGCTCAGCGCTGCTGGGATTCGAACCCACGATGGTTCAACTCACCTCAGGATCTGTCATTTAAAACTTCACGACGTTACCCCTACGCTATTAAGATACAACACAACCCAATCATACCAAGGTGTCCAGTGAACATCGAGCTCCAGTGTTGTTGTTGTTGCCCTCAGGACCTGATCCCATAGATCCACTGTAGTGGACAGGACCCTGAGGTGACGGAATTATGTATCCAGGACTGGGCTGAGGGAGACTTGGCTGTGCGTTTATGTATCTAGTATTTGCCCTAATAAGATTAGCAATGTGTGGATCAATGGGTCCGTGACTGGCGAGCAGAAAATTTCCCGGATGCGCTGAGTTTATGTAACCAGGATAAGCCAATATGTTGGCAGCTGAATATTGACTTCCTTGTCTAGGTGAAGCCTGCATGCTGCTAGCAGCATGGGCATTCATGTGTCCATGAGGCTGCATGGCAGGCGACATAGGATGATCTTCCACGAGTCCAGGATTAGCGTGCACTGGATCTCCTAGCACACTGTTCCCTCTTTCACGACAATCACTGGCTCTGTGTCCTTGCCAACCACAGAGAAAACAGTAACCTACACATGACATTATCATAAACAATAACATAAATAAAACATTGTAATAGACAATAACATTATCATAAACAATATCATAAACATAACATTATCATAAACAATATCATAAACATAACATTATCATAAACAATATCATAAACATAACATTATCATAAACAATATCATAAACATAACATTATCATAAACAATATCATAAACATAACATTATCATAAACAATATCATAAACATAACATTATCATAAACATTAACATTGTAATAAACAATAACAAAAATAAAACAGTGTAATAAACAATACCTAAACATAACATTACCATAAATAATAACCTAAACATAACATAACCATAAACAATACCTAAACATAACATTACCATAAACAATACCTAAACATAACATAACCATAAACAATACCTAAACATAACATAACCATAAACAATAGATCCTAATCAATGCCATATAATATCAGTATATCATAAACAATATTCTAGTTACCTTCCTCAAGATATTTCATATGTAGCCAAATTTTGCAGGTATTTTGTAGTAAATGGATGAGACTCCTATTAGTCTACTATAATTTTTCTTTATATTTTTCCTTTGCTTCATTTGTTGCGCGTTTGCGCTTTTGTTACAATCTGTATGTCCTTTGGTTGCCCAAGTGGCATATTAAATATATATATTAGCTTCACCATACGGTGGTCAGCTAGATAAGATGTGTATCATCTTCCCTGACGGCCGTTGTTCTAGTTATTACAGACTGATTGATATGTTTCTGAATTTTTTATTATATTTTATTTCCTTTAAATGTTTATTTCTATTTGTATTTGTCAGTGATTTGGTGTTGATGTTGAAATAAACACATATCTCTCTCTCTCTTTCTCTCCATCTAGTGAAAACAAGAAATATTACCAACCTCTAAACCGCTGCACCATCTAGTTAAAACAAGAAATATTATCAACCTCTAAACCGCTGCACCATCTAGTTAAAACAAAAAATTTTACCAACCTCTAAACTGCTGCACCATCTAGTTAAAACAAGAAATATCACCAACCTCTACACCACTGCACCATCTAGTTAAAACAAAAAATATGACCAACCTCTAAACCGCTGCACCATCTAGTGAAAACAAGAAATATTACCAACCTCTAAACCGCTGCATCATCTAGTTAAAACAAAAAATATTACCAACCTCTAAACTGCTGCACCATCTAGTTAAAACAAGAAATATCACCAACCTCTACACCACTGCACCATCTAGTTAAAACAAAAAATATGACCACCCTCTAAACCTCTGCACCATCTAGTTAAAACAAGAAATATTACCACCTCTACACCGCTGCACCATTTAGTTAAAACAAGAAATATTGCCAACCTCTAAACCGCTGCCTCTCTGACGCAGGCAGGTTTCCACGATGTCGACGTTGAGGTCCATCGTGTCTCCACCCCCCAACAGCTCCTCTCTCTTCATCGCCGGTGTCTACAGTGCTGCCATCTCCAGACAAATGCTCCTTGTAGACCGCGCACAGGTGACCGTTATGTGCGGACACGTAGCACACGACACAGGCACTCTCTTTGCACACCCTGCACCACAACTCAACCGCTTTCTGAACGTGCCGCTCGCAGAATCGAGTTTTGGCGCGAGCGTTGATTCGTCCATTTGTCGGAGCGGCCTCGGCCGGAACGAGGTTGTGCATTTTGGTGCTGTTGATCATCTTGTGGCACTGGAAACAGAAATCGCAGAGATTCTGTTCGCAGTCACCGCAGAACCAAACAGCTCTGCACCTCCACGCGCACTTCTTTAGATCCACGCACACGTCGCACAGCAGAATGTTGCGAGGTCTGCGGAGATTGACTTCTAAAGAACCTCTTGTTCCCGACTCATGTTCAGACTCTGAGTCGTCGCTGAGAATCGCCTCGAGATAAATGTTCTTTTGCAGGGTGGAGAGTCCACCTGGAGGAACGGAAAACTCAGTCCTACACAGCGGGCAGGTCGGGCTGGAAAACTGACGGCTATTGGCGAGCTCTACGATGCATTTAAGGCAGAATGAATGGTAGCATGGCAGCAGGCGAGGATCTGACGTGATGTCGCTGCATATGGAGCAAACAAGAATGTTCTGGATTCTAAACTCCCAGAGTGAATCGTCCGACTGGGATGAGGTTGGTTCCTCACCAGAGCTTGGATTGGCTTCCGCCATGAGTGAAGGGATTCTAGGGATACTGAAATTTACAAGCAATGACAGGATTAGAAAAATATTAAACATTATCAAAGTGATGACAGGTTTCATATTCATGGTGTAGCCAGGAAGAGGCTGGGGGGTGGTATGTGCTAATAATAATAACATAATAACAACAATTAGTGCTACAGTCATCAATGACAATATCGTGCACTATTGAGACAAAATCAAGCTGGCGAGCAAAAAGAAGGTCCAAAAATGGTGCAATTGAATCACCTGAATTTAAAAAATCAATTGAATTAATTCAAAACGGTGTTACCCTAATATGTCATGTAAATTCTTTATTAAGCACAGAATATAAGTGCAGGCACTGTATAAGGTGTGTGCCTCCCCAAAAGTGGGGGTGCCTCCCCGGGAAGATTGAAGTGCCATACCAATTTAGAGAACATCCTGGCTCTGTCAGTACTGTGTCCATTTTGAAATATGTACAAAATTAAATGAAGTATGAAATTACAAAATTTGTTGCTGTTTTTAATTAAAATGGACTACTGGTAATGTACAGTGGCGGATCCAGAAATTTCTTAAGGAGGGGGCCCGAATTTTTTTTTGAGAGTACACATTTTTTGCTTACCCTCCCCCCCTTCTCCGAGACATGACGCAACCAAAAAATTATAATTTTTCACAACTTATCTTGGCCCATAAAGCGAGTGTACCCCGTATCTTACCCCCCCCCACTTATAAACGTACTATTTAAAGTGAGAAGAAAACATAACATGCCTAAATTCCTACATTTAATTCTTTTTGAAAAAATAGGTTAATTTTTTTTACCTCTGAAAAAACTCATCTGATCTGGACGAATTGCAACAGTGATCTAGTTTTGTCGGTGGGGCGGCTTAAGCCCCTCCCAGTCAGGCTGTTTGCGCCACTGCTCCGGGACAGAATTCACATTTTTAACTTTTTAACACCTTTCTTTCCTCTTACAGGCCTAGAGTATAGGCCTGGCTAAAATGAAAATTGAGAGCTAGTGAAACGATCGACATTTTTAAGGCCCCCTTCCATTACACAGGGCTCATTGTATGCCAAATATGGGCCCATAATCGATCTAGTGTAACTGAGTTTCCTCTCGTACCCCACCCCCCTTAACCACTGCCCTTACAAACATATTGACACATAGAAGTTGCCATAGAAACAATTAAAATATGGTTTATAAAATTTTATCGCCGGGCCTAAGAGGGGGGGCCGGGCCCCCTCTGAATCCGCCACTGGTAATGTACTTATGCATACTTATACAATCATCTCCAGGCATGAGCTGCAAGAATTCAAATAATTGCAGGTCCGTGACATAAAAATTATAACTTGACCAAATAGTAGGCCTACACACATACCAAACATATATATATTATATTTACACAAGACATAAAATGACTTGTATAGGTCATACACACCTACTTGTATAATCACAGAATGACACATTAACAAAATAAAATTAGAGAAACATATGTAGGAATGTCTCAATAGCGCAATGGATAACGTCAAGAACTTTTAAATGACAGATCCTTAGGTGAATTGAACCCTAGTGGGTTCAATTCACCTAAGGATCTGTCACTTAAATTCCACCAATATTACGCAACATCAAATTGCTATCAACCTTTTCTAGAGAATTTAAACAGTATTTCTTAGAAAATTTGTCACAATAAGAAAAATTGTTTTTTTTCTCATCCAACTTCTGCTTTGTTGTAATTTAAAATATTCTATGATTGACACTTTCACTCTTTTATTTTGATTAAAAGTTTGATTTAGACATGTGGGACGCTTGTTAGCGGGCTGTTGATATCCGGGTGGTCAACTCCATAGGGTGTTATGCTCCCTCATTGATGGCCTGGTTTTTGCATGTATTAGTGTGCCTGTCTTTGCGTTTTTACTTTGTACCTTTATGTTATTCGAAATATGTTGACTGTCGTGTTGTGTGATATATGAACAAAAAAAAAAAACTCTAGTGAGTTCGAATCCCAGCCGCGCTGATCTGAGAGTAACATCTCGGACATTCACTGGACTGACTATACGGAAAATGGATTGAATTGCCTAACGGATTAAACATGTGGTGTTAAAAAGTGATAGATATCAACATAGTTGATCATTTCACTATAATGCGTGTTTACTTTTTTTACATTTTTTCGGCTACTTTAGACATATTAAACACAAACGAACATAAACGTTATTTTACACAAAATGTTTAATAAATTAAGAGGAAAAGCATCAAGAAGTTTACCTGTAAGGTAGTAAGCAACTGTCGAAGTAATATCTGGTAATAGTTTCTAATAATTACAATAAAATGGAAATATAGTCCAATAAAATTTAAACCTTAATGCTGCACTTTAAATTATTTCCCGCCCTAATTAATTAACAGGTGACTTCATTAATATTCATGACCGTCCTTTGAACTTACTATTTAATTCTTGTTTACAGCGTAGTGAAATGGTCAACTATGTCGTAATCTATCACTTTTAATACCACATGCTAAAACTGTTAAACAATTTAGACCATTTTCCGTATAACCAGTCCAGCGAATGTCCGAGATCTTACGAAAAGATCAGTGCACCTGGGATTCGAACCCACGAGAATTTAATTCACCTCAGGATCTGTCATTTAAAACTTCGTGACTTTACTACTAAGCTATTTAGACATTCCGTTGACGTGTAAAATGGCCTATATTATGATGATGATGACATTATGATGTATGTATGATGATGTATAAAGAGATATGATGTCTATCATGTTGATAGTTTTATTAAGTTACTCTCCTGCAGTCACTATAGGAAGGAAACACCGAAGTCAAATTTCAACTGAGTCATTGCACTTGTAGATTTGCTAAATGTAATCGATTAACAAATTATTCATTGGTTTGATTTTGGGTTTTCACGGTCTAATGAACGGTTAGTGTTATCAGACCATGGTATGTTTTTATACTTATCGTATTAGAGCACTTCACGAAGTTCTTACAGAAAAATTATGATCCAATAGAAATGCTGATGAATAAAACAACGAAATTTTGCCAAAATTGGTTGCCAGAAATTGTTTTCGAAGAATGCGATTAATTTAAATGTGTGCCTCACTATTATGCCTCCAATAGAATTCTAGAATCGTACTGCAGATTCAGTATGTATAATAATAATAGTGACAGAAAGTCGTTTCTTGTGCCTGAAAGATATACCTTTCAAGCTTCCTGCCAATAAAAGCCAAAACCAGGTTTAACATCAGTTTTCTGCTCAATAACATGCTAGTGACGGGGAAAGCATTGGATTTGAACAACGCACCTACTGATATGCAGGCGAACAACTTGCCAACCGTCTTAGTCCACCAGTGGAGCCAAATCAGTTTATGTTCAATAACAGATCTAAGAGTGTCAAAATTTCCGATGATAAATTGCTGTACTGTTGCAGGCAGGAGCATCTCAATGTCTCGAACACTTCCGCACTTATTCTTTGTCATAGCTTAGAATACAGGAAATCTCTCTAAGCTGAAATCTACCGCACAGCTTAGTAGCTAATGCAGATTCATATCTACCGCACAGCTTAGTAGCTAATGCAGATTCATATCTACCGCATTAGGCACATTTTATCTCGTCTAGAGAAACAATAAAACACCTGATTTTATTTGGCATTCGAATAGGTTAAAATATAAGCTTTCTACAACATTTCTGAATTTAACTGAGGGGCTAATCTCCACCCTCTCACCCCCACTAGTTCACCTGTATTTAGTAGTAGTCTGTATCTGTCATGGATGACGAAGGACCTATAGACAGTGCCTGCCTCTGCTCATAACATAAAGCTGTCAGAGACAGAGTCTAGAATCCAGTACTTATTATTCATACATCTGCTTTGGGACGAACAAATGGACAGGATTTTTATAGCCCTTTTTGATGTCTATATTAAATCAAATTAAAACAATGAAAAAATCTAATATATCTTTATAATTACAAATAGTATCATCAGTCCAGTAACACCAAACATGCATACAATACATAGAATGCAATATCGTTACAAATAAATGCTTCCCTACTACATCTCAAGCATTAAATTCTACGTATTTATCAGTAAATTGGAAATATACATGTAGTTGCAACTAAAACAACAAATTTAATTATATTGTATATTCATACAATATATTAAACAACCAACCAATAATATGCGATATTATCAGCTCTAGGATGAATCAGCTCTAGGATGAATCAGCTCTAGGATGAATCAGCTCTAAGATGAATCAGCTCTAGGATGAATCAGCTCTAGGATGAATCAGCTCTACAATGAATCAGCTCTATAGTGAATCGTCTCTAGGATGAATCAGCTCTAAGATGAATCAGCTCTAAGATGAATCAGCTCTAGGATGAATCAGCTTTAGGATGAATCATCTCTAGGATGAATCATCTCTAGGATGAATCATCTCTAGGATGAATCAGCTCTACAATGAATCAGCTCTATAATGAATCATCTCTAGGATGAATCAGCTCTAAGATGAATCAGCTCTAGGATGAATCAGCTCTAGGATGAATCATCTCTAGGATGAATCATCTCTAGGATGAATCAGCTCTAGGATGAATCAGCTCTAAGATGAATCAGCTCTAAGATGAATCAGCGCTAGATGAATCAGCTCTAGGATGAATCAGCTCTAGGATGAATCAGCTCTAAGATGAATCAGCTCTACGATGAATCAGCTCTAAGATGAATCAGCTCTAAGATGAATCAGCTGATGAATCATCTCTACGATGAATCATCTCTACGATGAATCAGCTCTAAACTGAATCAGCTGATGAATCAGCTCTAAGCTGAATCAGCCGATGAATCAGCTCTACGATGAATCAGCCGATGAATCTGCTGATGAATCAGCTCTAAGCTGAATCAGCTGATGAATCAGCTCTAAGCTGAATCAGCTGATGAATCAGCTCTAAGCTGAATCAGCTGATGAATCAGCTCTACGATGAATCAGCTCTACGATGAATCAGCTCTACGATGAATCAGCTTAGGCTGAACGCTTAGAGACGCACTCTCGTGTGGTTTTCCTACGCGGCCCCATGACTTCAGTCACATCGTCGTTTGTCGCAGTCCTCTTCGCTACATCAGCTACATGTGATGAAGATCTTCCATCAGAAGCCGTGACGTCGCCTTCCACATCATCTTCAGCAGCAAATCTCTTCCTCAGCGGTCTACCAGACCTGTTCCATATTATTATTATTATTAATATCATTAATATTATCATTAATATTATTACTTTTATTATTTTTTTATGCTCTGGGCTGTAAAGGGCACTGGGCTAAAAAAATAAGATAAAAGAGAATTTATTTAATTAAAAGTTTAATTCCTCTACATTATTATTATTATTATTATTATCATTATTGTTATCTGCGTGACAAAAAGAACATTCACCAAAAGTCTCTAACTTATTAAAAAGTCATTTAACTGATTAACTAGCCAATAAATAATAATTAATTGACTAATTAGAGAGAAATAAATGAAACATAATTTCATTCATAATATTTATTATGCAAATAATAAATAAAAAATTATTTAAAACAAATCTCACAATCTGGCGAAAACTATTTATTCCTTTATTATTATGAAAATAAAGTGAAATGTGCCAACAGGTATATGAAGGAATGCATGAAACACCTTTTAATGTTAAACAACACTTTTAAAAATAAATGAAGAAAGCGCCATTGAAAAAAAATTGCGCATACAAGTGTGTACCCTGTTGAATAGATGAGTTAAACAACCATAAATATAATTAATACATAACGATCCACCAAGAATAACGGTATATCAAAAGGAATGCTGGTTTATTTAAAGATCCACTCATATGTGGATATGAAGAGGAAAGCGGAAGACAGCTAAGAGTGGAGGCATTAAATAACATAGACCTGCCAGTAGGCAGTGCACTAAGAGAGAGAGAGAGAGATACAAAGCCGATAAAATTAAGTGAACTCCTTTTAGACTCAGCAAGTAAATCTTTCACTCAACCATAAAATATAAATTAATTAACAAAATAGAAATTAATTAAAGAAATATAAATTAATTAACGAAATAGAAATTAATTAAAGAAATAGAAATTAATTAAAGAAATAGAAATTAATTAACGAAATAGAAATTAATTAAATAAATATAAATTAATTAACGAAATAGAAATTAATTAAAGAAATATAAATTAATTAATGAAATAGAAATTAATTAACGAAATAGAAATTAATTAAAGAAATATAAATTAATTAACGAAATAGAAATTAATTAAAGAAATAGAAATTAATTAAAGAAATAGAAATTAATTAACGAAATAGAAATTAAAGAAATAGAAATTTAATTAAAGACTTCAGTTGTAATGAGATTATGCCAAATGGATAAAACTAACCTTCGCAGAGTTTTCTCTGTGTTGTGGTTAGCACGGCCTGCAGCCTTCAGTTCCTCCTGTACATTAAAAAAACATGCAAGTATATACAGGTTCTATATATAGGTCTTCTTGAAACTTATACTTTAAACTACTACTATCATTTGGATATACTATAATTTGGCTATACTATTCTTAATTATCGAACTATTACTATCATTTGGATATAGTACTTTACTACTATCATTTGGATATAGCATTTTACTACTATCATTTGGATATAGTATTTTACTACTATCATTTGGATATAGCATTTTACTACTATCATTTGGATATAGTATTTTACTACTATCATTTGGATATAGTATTTTACTACTATCATTTGGATATAGTATTTTACTACTATCATTTGGGTATAGTATTTTACTACTATCATTTGGATATAGTATTTTACTACTATCATTTGGATATACTATAATTTATCAAACTACTTGCATACAGTTATTTACTGCCACAATGAATATAAATTCTATTATATAAATACTACATCTCAAATACAATATTAAATAAAAATATTATACATAGTAGAGTACAATAAACCTGTATTACCAAATCAACAATCACATTTATTTAGTCAAATCAAAAGAAAAACTAAACCTCAATCACTAATTTTTTTATATATTTTTAAAATTGGATATATAATCAGCATTATAGCACCGAGGAAATATAAAGAAATAGCACAAAATTAGCAGATTGCTGTATAAACTTAGAAAACCAAACAGTAGAAACCTTTGCTGATTTTCTGCTTCGTTTTTTAGCTCCTGTAGGTTGATCGAAGTCTACGTCATCAGATTTAGTGCCCAAGACACAAGAATTACTAGCTCTATCTGCTTCCTTGTGGTTATCATTGAAATTATTGTCCTCATTCTTGTTGTCCTTGCTACTAATAGTACAATTATTGTCCTTACAAGCTCTCTCGTCCTTGCTACTAATAGTACAATTATTGTCTTTACCAGCTTTCTCGTCGTCCTTGCTACTAATAGTACAATTATTGTCCTTACTATTAGCTCTTTCGGATGGATCAAGCCAATCAATGCTCCCATCTGCAATGGCTGTATTTGTGCTATCGGATGATTTGACTACTGAACACATATCTACAGATTTGCCTAAATGATTATCAAGTTTATGTTGCGAAGAGAATTTGTCAAGTGTTTCTGTTTCTTTGTGTTTAATTAACGATTCAACTTCTACAATTTTCTCTAATTTCTCATTAGTTTGATTTGACAGCTCACTACTTGCAAACAGTTCAATTGAGTCGCTCGATAAGTCATCTTCTGATATGAGATATAGATCAGCCAGCTTACCGTTGGCTGGATGAAGAAAATCACTGCAGTATTTTATGGATTCTACAGAAAAAATGTTACTAGTTACACTGCTGTGATCACTGTTCCCTGTATAGTCACCAGATGTCGCTGAATTAACGACCGCTGTTTTAGATTTCGTCGGCTTCTTCTGACTGAAAGAAAAATTGAATTTCTTCGAAGGTCCAAAATCGTCATCAGTCTCATCGTCGTCAGATTCCGGGACGACGTCCATATTTCCAACGTTTTCAGTATCGTTGACAGATTTTGACTCAGTTTTGTTGCGATGAATTATGTCCAGTAAGAGACTGGCAGAGGACTGGGAGTCGCTCACAGTCACATCCGAATCAGAGTCGACAGAGTCTGTGGCATCGTGTAGATAATCGTTCCGTTTCGAAGAAGCATCGGCTTTCAATCTGTTCTCAATATCTATTTGCTGATCTTCACTAGGTACCCGCTTCTTTACACCACCCCACTCCTGGTTTTCCCCACCCCACTCCCGGTTTTCCCCACCCCACTCATGGTTTTCCCCACCCACTGGCTTGTTTTTCTCACCAGCAGACTTGTCTAAAACACCACTTTTATCACCAGTTTCCCGCACTAAATACAGCTGAGTATGATGCTCATCGAGTATTTCTATATTACTCTCTTCAGACGTTGCCGGGAGCGCAGACTTGACAGATGACGAGCCAAACACGGGAGATCTGCAGAAGAACGAAAGTAGCCCCGCAGATTTTGGCTGAGTGCCAGACTTAGTTGGTGTGCTGCCAAGAGTTTTAACAGAATCGCAGAAAGTTTTCTCGACCAACCTATTGTCAGACCCCGCCGTCGCTGACTCAATCAATTGCGTCGCATCGTTTTCCTCCTCGACACCGCTGATATTTGATTGAGATACGGGTGACAGCCGAGCAGAGGAAGACTTAGACGAACTGACCTCATTGCGTCGCCTTACTGCGGCGATGAGCTCTGCAAACTGAGACTTGTGTTCCCTGACTGCGACAAATGATATATCACAACCTCAATGTTAGGCATATATTACATGTAATAATATAATCAGTATTAGGCATATATTACATGTATAATCAGTATTAGGCAGAATATATAAGTAAATGTGCATTATAGTGAAATGATCGAATATGTTGATATCTATCACTTTTAATACCACATGTTTAAACCGTTAGACAATTTAGACCATTTTCTTATAACCAGTCCAGTGAATGTCCGAGAATTTACTCTCAGATCGGTGCGGCTGGGATTCGAACCCACGAGGGATCAATTCACCTCAGTATCTGTCACTTAAAACTTCATTATGTTACACCTATGCTATTATAAATAATAATAATAATGGTTTAATATCAGTTTCCTCATCTTGGGATGATGTCAGGGACGTCTATTAAGACATTCACAAATGTATACCATAAGCCCTCTGTGCTGCCTCAATCTGAAGTGAGCTTGCCCCTTTATCAAGCCTCAGTGATCCTGCTGTCTGCTGAAACAATTAAATATTACAACAAATTTAAATAAAATAAATACATTTAATCAAATATTAGATTAAATTAAATTAAATAACTTAAAGTAAAACAAACAACATTTTAAAATTATTATTATTAGAGTCTATTATTTACATTTTAAATAAATATTGACAAACAAAAATGCAGTCAGACAGAGAGGGTTAAAAACTATAATGACTCTAAGAACAAATAAAAATGTGAAAAACAAAGTCAATTAGCTTAGTCAGATTTCTTCTAGGTAAAATATTCAATTCAGCTTAAGTCAATCAATATATTCAGCTAAAACAAATCATCAGATATTAGCTTAGTTATGAAATAGTTGAAAACAAACCACCAATATTTAAATCACCTAGAGACAATATAAACTCTGCTTAGAGAAATATTTCTAATATCAGCTGCGCTTACACTGAATTTAAAATACTACTAAACAGGGAATTGAACAAACCACGTTTAGTGAAAATCTACCAGCACGAGACAGCTTGTCATTCTCTTCCTGCTGCATTTCTCTAATTATCTGCTCCGCTGCGTAAAATAACACAAACAAAACTCTAGCTAAATTATCCAGCTACAGCCTAAGAAAAAAATTAGAATGTGCGACAGTGGGAGTAGATACAAACTCTAAGCTTAACAAAAGAGTTGAACTGCTAGGATGCTGTAACAAAAAGGAATCTTTACGAAATTCTGGAAAATCTGTAGGACCAAGGTACAATTTGAGATAAAGCAAAATTCTGGCTGGATCATGACCCCCTCCCCTCGCATCTGTGATCTGTAAACCTGCTAGTATTTTATAATCTACACAAAAAAGAGCTTCTAAGAAAATATAATAAAATCAAATCAATATTAACAATACATATCAATATCAATAAGAATTTAACATCCAGTTCCTCGCCATAAGGCAATGTCAGGGACATCATATAGTAATTTATAATAAAACACAACCTCCCCTAAAGGAGATTTTGTGTTAACAACCTTTTAAGAAAAGAATCTTCTTTTTTAAATCACAAAATCACAGAAGTAAGATCATAAAATCATACAAATAAGGCAACATTGTGAATTAATATCTCTATCGTTAAATGATAAGTAACTTTAAAATTAGCTTTGACATAATGAAATGTTAATTGATAGTTGCTCGATATACAGAAAGCATGACCCACCTGATTTAGGTTCCGCAGTGTCGCACTCCGAATTATATCTGAGAACAAATTCCCTGTGACGCTCTATTAACGTCTGTCGTACAATCAATCAATCACCTTAATCAATATGTCAGTTCAATCAATCAATCAGCTATATCAATGTCTGCCACACAATCCATCGAACACAATCAATCAATCACCTAAAGACCTAAATCAATAATAATCAATAATAAAATAATCAATCATCAATGTCTGCACTAACATAAATAAATCAAACAACAAATCAATCGAGCAAATATCAGCTATAAAATCGAACAAATCTATAGAAAGTCAACATTTGGAATCAATAGACATGACTAACCTGATGAAATCAACATAGTATTATTTTATTAATCTAGTAAGATAAAAATAAAATATTTTATCTTAAGATAAAATTAATAAGAATAGCAAGAAACTGTGAACACCAACCTTTCTGTCCCCTATGACAGACAGTCCCACTTCATTCATCTTCTTTTTTAATTCTTTATCTCCTAGTAAGTTATAGACTAACTTAGCCAACGGCTTTCTCTTCACAGTGCTACAATAATAGCAAAGACATAATTATTCAATAATATATTTATTAATAATCAATCAATCAATCAATTAATCACTAACTTATAGATAATAGGAGCACTGTTGACAATAAACCCAGGAGCAGATAATGATACTCCTTATCAAGCCATACTAAATCAACTTTACTTGATGATCGAGGAAAGCTATTATATAAAAGCAATACGGTACAAAAGAATTGTAAAAACAGTTACTATATCATAAGACTCTAAATGTTTAAGATTCTAAATGCTCAAGACGCTAAATGCTTAAAACTCAAAATGCTCGCAGGTCTCTACAAAATCATGCTAGAGCCTGTCATGAACATGCTAGAGCCTGTCATGAACATGCTAGAGCCTGTCATGAACACAGACCTCCTGAGAGCCTCTTTCTTCTCTCCCGCCAGCAGACATCGGTCGATGTGAGCGTTCATGTTACTGATGGGAACATCCACCGAACAGACTGGACATGGTGCTGAAACAAGTTATCCAATCAATCAATCAATCAGTCAGTCAGTCAATCAATAAATCCATCATTCAATACATCACACATATATATTAATGTTTTGATTGATCAAATAATAATTTGTTAATACTAACAATCATCATCATCTTCCCTTTAATCCCAGTTTAACTAGGGTCGGGATACGAATGGACCTTCTACAGTCCTCTCTGTACCATACCATATCAACATCCATTCCATTCATTTTAGAAAATTTTGTGGCAATTTCTAAATAATAAATAATAATTAATTTATTATTATTTTAATTATAATTTCTAATTAATAATGTCTCTGACATTGCCTTATGGCGAGGAACCGGACGTTAAATTCTTATTGATTGATTAATTGAATAATACTAATAATACTAATAAACAATAACAACTGAGTTCATAAATCACAATGCTCATCTAGTGTCTACCTCTGCTATGTTTGCCTGTATTAGCTCCACCGATCGCTCCTCTATCCAGCCAATCACAAACACCTGACCTCTGACCCGCAGGGCTCCTAGCCAATGATGTTGAGCCAATGGGATGTCTACTCGCTTGGTCGCTCGTCGCATCAGCATAGTGCGACTCTGATTGGTCGAAGATTTTAACATTACGGGGTGAACCAGAGCGGTCGCCGGGGATTCTGCTGGAAGAACTGAAGACGTAGGATTCTGAGGACACCTGTGGGACTTCCACATCATCATCATCGAGTGTTCTGTCTGGATCAGAAGATGTTTTCTGGTGTTTCGAGCTTTCCTAATAGCAATACAGATTCTCAAAGTCAAAATTACTAATTAATTTCAAGAGTAATAATTGATAATTAATAATTAATATTACTGGAACTTAATAGTTATTAGGAAATATTTATTAATTAAAAATTTGTAATAATTAATCAGTAAATTTTAAAAGTTATTAACAAATAAAATTAAACAAAATTAAATTAAACAGTAATATCTTCGAAATGTGAGTAATGAGAGAGTAATATTAGTAATATATATTAGTAATGAGAGTATCTACGAAAAAGTAGCCATTTACTGTTAAATAATCGAGCTTCAAAATAAGCAACACGTCTAATGATAACTTACTGCTTGTAAAGAGTCCAAAGTTTTGTTTACATCATTACCGCAATGACTAGAACTGGATTCAATTATAGAATTCTGAAGTCTGGGTCTGTAAAATTATAATAGAGCGTTACTATCACCCCAGACAACATTCAGCAGTAAAAACCAAGCAAATCTGTCTTACAGAAAAATTTCTTGACTATATAATTTTATCAGATTAATGGAATTGATAATCTAGTTATAGTGTAGCGCAAAAGGATTGGATAAATATATAACTACTAGTACAGCATGTATCTGTGTATTAGTAACAATTATTGAAATAATCATAGAGTTGTCATAAAAATCCTCAATATACAAGTACATAAAGTTATTAATCCAATGAGAATAAATTGAAATTTACGTGGCAACACAGGCAGTGGCGTTGACATTGAGTCGATTGCAGTAATGAACATATGGGTCCTTTCAATGCATAGAATTATACGTTATGCATTCTTAGTTGAATGATAATAAAGCAGGCAGCATTACACATAATGACCGCAGCACACTGATCATAAATTATACCCTCAATTTTAACTCGTAAGTGTCAAATTTCAATTAGAAAAGTAAACGTGTCATATATCATACGTACTTGATATCCCTAAATACACGAATAATGTCGTCGAGTTGTCGATTGTTTCTGAGATCTGTGTCAACTGCTGTCTGTAAGAATAAGAATATGACGTTAAGAAACCTTAATGAACATACAAAGAAGAAGGATAAAGAAGACCTAATTTAGTCGTGTCATATTTGGGTCATTGAAGAATAGATCATCTGTAAACTTTATGTGTAGTAACTTACTAAGACGTAACTAAGTAAAAACTGAAGAAGGTAATGGGAAGCTCAGAACACATATTTTCTCATTTACAGGTGACATTAACAGGAACATTTGTTATTATCATTGTGGAACAGACAGACTTGTGCGAATAAAAAATAGATGGCTAAATAAAATAAATAAATAGATTGCTAAATAAAATAAATAGATTGCTAAATAAAATAAATAAATAGCTAAATGTATAGTTTAATGCTACTATTCCATAAAAGAGCATCTGCTCACAAAATATTATATTTAATTTGAAATTTAATTACATAAATAAATTTAAAATTAAATGTAAATATTCTGTGTACGCTTTTAAAAACTTAATTTCATTATATAGTCGCAGAAATCCTACCTCTCTACACGTGGGACACTGCTGTTTGTAGTTTATGTAGCGACGAATGCATAGAGAGCAAACTGAAAATATAACAACAAGTCGAGAATAGGTTTCGCTTAGACAGACTTAGACAAAAAGATAATTTTTCTTAGCATTGCTAATGAATTGCCCTAAGATCAAATAAATGAAAATAATAGCCTTTTTCTATATATCTTTGCTACTAATCAACAACAAAAACTGATCACCAAAAAATATAAATGAATTAGAAATAATGAATTATTCAACATCCTACTGAAAACAGAGAGAAATAGAATAAGTGAGTTTACAGTTATGCGAGCACTTGTTCAGCATCATAGATGTTGACATGTACTCCAGACATATTCCACAGCACAACAGTACTTCCAATTCCTAACAAAAATAACAAAAACAGAAAATGCAATACATTAGTCAACAATCTAACAACAGTGAGCTAAATAGGCTAAATTAAGTAACATCCCAATTTCTAGTCCAAGTAATAGATATCTTACTATAATCTTACAGACATTTTTATTACTAAAATGTACTAGAGATGTTGCAAGAAAATGCTATATATATATATATTATATTATATATATATATATATATATATATATATATATATACACATATATATATATATGTGTGTATATATATATATATATATATATATACACATATATATATATATATACATGTATATATATATATATATATATATATGTGTGTGTGTGTGTGTGTGTGTGTGTGTGTGTGTATGTGTGCGTGTTCTTTATTTATTAATTCCAGAAGCCCGACAAGTTATAGGACAGAAAATAAAATTATAAAGTAATTAATCAGAATACTAACTTTCAAAGAAGAAGTTGATGTCTGCACCGATGAATTAGACATTGTGTAATCCTAAATTAACTTAAATTTTCAATTCGCAGTTTCATCGCGAAATATGGAAATCCCTGAAACTAGTATTTTTTAAAATTTATATATTTATTTATATTTAAATGGCATAGACATCATCCTTCTCTAAGTACCAATTTACTACCCATAGCTAAGTTTTATATATTACGAAATTAATTAATGCAATCTTCTTAGGCATATGCACCAAATTCGAGCATAATCCAAGCCTCAGATTTATTAACAGAATTAAACATTATGCCAGTTACTAACGTTAAAAATTAACTTGTAAATGAGAGTATCACACAACGTTATATAGAATTATAGATGTATAATTGAACACTCATTTCATGTAACTGTAATTCTCTAGTTTTATAACGTTAATCTCTACATTTAAGAATATATCAATGAAAGAACTGATGATTGTTTTAATAATAATAAACTAGCCAAAATCAAGTTACATTTTGAAAAATGCAATTTGTACATAAAACTTTCATTCACACACAAATTGTAAACAAAAACAATGCGGGCATGTTGGCGGGTTTTTCTTATTTTGTTTCTTCTGCTTTTCACGAAATTTAATTCTAAGGAATATTCCTTTTTGTTATATCAGAAGTTAATCAGGATTTTCGAAATTAGAAATGAAATCTCTAACCTTGACTAAATTCAGAAATATATATAAAGTAATTTTGAATAAGTTTAACGGAGGAATAGTTTTTGCCTTCACTACAAATATACGTGTTATACCCGATGCTACGTTGTACAAAGACCACGGTAAGAATAATTATACTATCTCCAATTCGACGGATGTTAACTCTCTAATAGATTATCGGTTCGTTATAATTATTGCCAGTACTTTTGAGCGAGTTAAATAGTTTCTTGACACTTTGACACAAAAACTCGGTCTATTTACTAACAGTACTTTTGAACAAGTTAAAAAGTATTTTTGACACTTTGACACCAAAACTAAGAATTTTTGAGACAATTAAAACCCAGACTTTACAAGTTATGTAGATTACTACATGGTCTAGACTAGAGACTCTAGATCCCTGCATGCATTGATCACGTAAATTAACCAAAAATTAATAAATTAAGTAACCTCCATTCCACGCACAAGTTCCTTGGAGTTATATTCCCAGATTTTGATTCACATAATTTACTGAAACCCGCACTCTGCTCATCGATTTGATCGTAAAATAAATAATTACTAAATGCTTAGAATTACTAATCTTACTTCTTTGGGTTGGATTTGAAGTAATATTGTCGTAGTTCTCAATGTTGTCGTGGACAACATCAGTACTAGACACACCCACTGTCGTGATATCCTGTTTGTTTACGATGGTTTGTAATAAAATTATTTCAATTTTTTAAAATAAATTGTGTGTCGCCTAATTTATTCGATAGGGTTATTTGCATTTCTTACTGGTTTCAAATTTAGTATTGAGAATTAGATTATTGATAGTCTTGAGAAGTGAATACTAATCTTTTATTTAGCTCAATTAGGTGGGGCGAAATTAGGAAGTTTTCAGTTTTTCATTTAATATTTTATAAGAGCATTGCGTTAAAGATGTAGTTTATATCCTAAAATAACTGTATTAAGCTCAAAATAAAGTTTTTTAAGTTAGTTGAATTTTCCTACATTCCAGTTATAAATTTTTGGCATATATAGGGCTATAACTAATTGACGAAATTGACGAGTTGGGGGATATGATTTAACAGCAGGTTATCACTGTGAATGCTTTTATATTGCATCCATGGCCATTCTGTATTAAAGTTGAAACTAGTGATATACGGAAATTGAATTGAATATTTTGTTTATTTCTAGTCGGCAACGCTAAAGCCCTACCTGGATGCAGTGCGGCACACACTGGACGCTGCAATGTGCCTCGAGAACTTCTCCTCACAAGTCGTAGAGCGGCACAACAAACCTGAGGTGGAAGTCAGGTATGAGTCGGCTAAGAACATGTAGTAGCACATTGATACATATTAGTAGCACATTGATACATATTAGTAGCACATTGATACATATTAGTAGCACATTGATACATATTAGTAGCACATTGATACATATTAGTAGCACATTGATACATATTAGTAGCACATTGATACATATTAGTATGTATAAAATTATATATATTAGTATATTATATTACGTTGATACATTTTTATGTAGGGATAAAAAGGAAAGCCGATGATAGAATTGGTTGAAGGACTTATACACCTAGGACCTGCAGTTAGGCATTGCACCAAGGGAGAGAGAGAAAAAGAGAGTCTTCTATATTAAAATTCTCTCTATCTTCAATTGTTTTTTTAAACAATTATTTTAAGTTTAGTTGTTCGCTCAGCGAAAATTTAACTTCAGTTTTAGCTGTGAAGAAAGAGATCTCAGCCAATACTCTCATTAGATCTTTTTATATGTATCGAAGCAGTGTCATTATTTAAAGTAGTTATTTTAACTAAATATTGAAAATAAATGAGAATGCAGAATGCTCACACCTTCTCTATATGTGCTCTTGCATATTCAATGCATCGGCATTTTATTGATTACTGACTAAAGAGCTGTATGTATTTACTAATAGTTATTTTGTTGGTATTAGAGTATTTTGTGCATGCAAAAGAGCAAATAATATTACTGTCTATTTATGTCGACGTACACACAATGTTAGTCCTGATTTGTGCGTCGTGATTTGTGCTTGATTGATCGATTGATTGATTGATTGATTGTGTAACAGGACGAGCAGGGAACTGCTGCTGACACCTGTTGTCATCAGTCGTAACGAGAAAGAGAAAGTTCTTATTGAGGGTTCTGTCAACTCTCTCAGGATCAGCATTGCCGTCAAGCAGGTTCAGTCAATCAATTCATCGATCAATCAACTCAATCAATTCAATCAGTTCATCAATCAATCTATTCAGCAATCAATAAATTCAGCTATCAACCAATTCAGTACTCAATCAATTAATTCAGCAATCTGTCAATTCACAGATGTGAGAACTAATTGCTAATGTTATAAACTTTTGCATATGTAAAAGATTCATTGATGCAGGATCGAATGATTTATGGAATGATTGAGGTGGTGAGACATAGCCGATATTGTGCCACAAATTCAAGAGGTCTATAATTGATTGATTGATTGATTAGGCTGATGAGATAGAGAAGATATTGTGCCACAAGTTCATGAGGTTTATGATGATGAGAGCAGAAAACTTTGTTGTGCTGCGACGAAAGCCAGTCGAGGTAACGTCTAGTATACAAACTGTTTACCATAAAACCTGTCGAAGTAACGTCTAGTCTATAAACTGTTTACCATAAAACCTGTCGAGGTAACGTCTAGTCTATAAACTGTTTACCATAAAACCTGTCGAGGTAACGTCTAGTCTATAAGATGTTTAACATAAAATTTGTCGAGGTAACGTCTAGTCTATAAACTGTTTAACATAAACACCTGTCATGGTAATGTTTAGTCTACAAACTGTTTAACATTAAGCCTGAGAACGCTAGATATTATAGAATATTTCAATAGCGTAGGGAAGTTTTAAATGACAGATCCTGAGATGAATTGAATTCTTCTGGGTTCGAATCCCAGCCATGCTGATCTGAGAGTAAAATCTCGGACATTCACTGGAATGGTTATACGAAAAATGGTCTAAATTGCCTAATGGTTAAACATGTGGTATTAAAAAGTGATAGATATCAGCATAGTTGATCAATTCACTCTAATGCGTGTTCATTGTATTAAAGGCTTATAAAAACTAAAAGCTAATTTTAACATCAGTTTCTTCACTCGAAAGTGATATCAGTGACGGGTGAGCCCAGGATTTCAACCCCGCGCATACTGATCTGCGGTCTAATATCTTACCGACATCGCCACTGGCTCCAGCCAGAATGAATGCGCTTGGTGAGCGCCAGTTGTTAACAGTTGTTTGTTGTTGCGCTGTGCTGAGGGTTACGACATCAGCTTCCTGAGTTGTTAACAGTTGTTTGTTAACAGTTGTTGTTGCTGCACTGTGCTCAGGGCTACGACATAAGCTTTCTGATCACTAACTTCCACACTGAGCAGATGTACAAGCACAAGCTGGTCGACTTCATCATCCACTTCATGGAGGAGATCGACAAAGAGATCAGCGAGATGAAGCTAGCCGTCAACTCCAGGGCCAGAATATCTGCCGAGGAGTTTCTCAAGAGATTCTAGAGTGTCTACGCTAGCAGTAATGTGATCTCTACGAGCAGTATGCTAAGAGATGTACTGTCGTGGGTTAAGTTTAGTTCAAGAGATTCTAGAGAGGCTATGCTTGCAGTAATGTGATTCACAGTTCTCTACGAGTAGTACGCTGAGAGTTGTACTGTCGTAGATGTAGTTCATTCGATCATGTGTAATGCCTTACGTAGAATATATCGGACATTCTTAGTTTTGTTTTTACTTAATTTTCTTTTTCTAATAAAATCTGCACTTGTTGTTTCATTTTCTAACGGCACTACTGGCGTTGCTGTAAAAAGTCAAAGCTGATTTCATGGTAATGGTCTATATTGTTCAGAATGGCGCCATACAACGAATGATCGAGGCATAGGTTCTGATTGACTAAAGAGGCGGGGCTTAGATTTAAAGCTGAATTGATTGACATACTTTATATCTATCTATAGCTTCGATAATGAATTGTGGTTTGTTTTCTTACTACTCTAGATCATTTGCTGCTGGAATGTAGTATTACAAAAATAGTATAGTATAATAATGATAATGATGAAGATTTGATGCCCATTTCATCATTTGAGAATGACATCAAGGACAATTTATAACACAATTCAGTGAATTGTTTGTATAGGATACAAGTTATATAGTAGAGTTGAAGTGTACAGAACCCACGCGTTAAGCTGTTACATTGCTACACGATAATTCTGTGTATCTCTAGGATACATACATTCCACAATGGGATTCTACATGTATATTAATGTTCAGCTGCTTACAGTGTACTAAAATTACTCATAAAATAGTAAATGATATTATTTGTATGCAAATACTTGAAGCTGTTAGAACTATTCTTGTAGCAATTGTTGACAGATATTGCATTCGTTAGCAAATAAAACCGCTGTTTAATATAACGTTGCTCCTTGATAAAGCAATAGTTATAAACCAAACTGCATAATAGATATTTCTAGTTCATACTCGGTATGTAGATTGGCTTGATAGTGTTCCACTCGATGTTGTCTAATGGATTAACGCTTTCATTACATGAAAGATTAGTAAAACTCATTTATTAGAACAATAACTACTGTATTCAAACGTGCAAATATTATGATTTTACATATACTTTTATAAGTTCATGACAACATTGGGAATTTCCTGTGGAATATATATCTACAACTAAAACACAAGAAAATTAACAAAACATTCAAAATAGTAACAAATTATATTTTATGGGTAAATATATGAGCAAAATATTTTTGGAACCAGAATCCTAAATAATTAATTGATTGATACCAGAATCCTCATTAATTGATTGATTGATTGATACCAGAATCCTCATTAATTGATTGATTGATTGATACCAGAATCCTCATTAATTGATTGATTGGAACCAGAATCCTCATTAATTGATTGATTGATTGGAACCACAATCCTCATTGATTGATTAATTATAATCTGAATCTTCATTAATTGATTGATTAATAGCTGAAAAATTCCCACGCAAACAAAAGTATGAAATCACAGTATTATAAGTTCAGAGAGAAAACAAGAATTAGCGCAATAACTCGTGGCACAATAAGCAAGAGATTAGCATCAGAGATGTCTAGTAGAGAACAACGTTATGAGTTTACCAAGTTTCAAATTATGCTTACCATCAGTACAACTTTATTCACAATCTTCAACAAATTAAACTCCATTTACTCGCAACATTTAGGTCGAGGAAAGCAGAAGACAGAGAAGAGGCGTTATATACCATGGACCTGCCAGTAGGCAGTGCACTGAGAGAGAGAGAGAGATTTAGGTCGAGAGTATGATGATCTATGTCCAATACGAGACCCTTAACGCAGGCTTCTTGGATTGGCTTTGGCTTCAAACTGTTGTGGGTATATCCTTCAGAGATACAGTTATGACTGTCATCTCCACAGTGAGACCACAGAATTACAGTGGAAGTGATTTACATTCTGTTGTACCATCAGAACCATAGGCATAACCACGAGCTAAAATCTGGGGGGGACAGAATTAGGCTCATGTGAAATTTTGTACTGGTAAAATTGAACTTTGTCTTTATTCTGTTTAACATAACAACAAATAGAGTGCTACTATGTCGTCCATGTCAACATCGAATATAATTGAGACAACTCCATGTCGCTGAGCAAAAAGAAGGTCCGAGATAGTGCAAAATTCCCATTTAAATCTAAAATCTAGAAAACTAGTCAATGAAATGAATTACAGAAGAGGAGGTTTTTCAGTGCCTCTGTTCAATGGTTGATAAGTTGACCTCTCTAGGACAACGTACAGCAGCAGCCTATAGATAGACCTACATGTATATCGTTTTACCCAGCCGGCCGCTTAGCCCAGCTGGTTGGCACTCTTCTATGTTTCGTCACCCTCGATTAACATTGGTAGCTCAGCATACACCATTAACAACTGATTCCATTAATAAATTTAATGGAAGTATATCAACTTCTACTCCACAGCACGGCTCTATGATTGGTGATTTTTAAGCGATCTTGAAAATGCGCCATATTTCTCAAATTAAGTATACATGTATATGTTTGAACCTAAATTCTGGGGGGGACATTTACATGCGTGTCCCCACCACTCGAAATTCCGGGGGGACGTGTCCCCCCTGTCCCCCTCGGTGGTTACGCCAATGATCAGACCAGTAAAGAGAACTTTTACTGAAGGCCTGAAATAGACCCCCACACTTTCCTGCCTCGCTACTTAGCATTTCAACAACAACAGAATTAGAGTGCTACTGTCGTCCATGACAACAATCCAATCCAATGAGCAGAGTGTGGGGTCCAAAAACAACAAGTTAAGAAATACAAGTCACTACAAGTTAAGAAATTACAAGTCGTCGTTTGAAGCAAATAACACTGATTAGTATTTTAAAAAGATTCACAATTAATAGAGCGACATCAAAGAAGCAAAGGCGTAACGTTCTTTCATCCATGACGACATCCAGCCTGAGAGCTTATCAATCTACTTGGACCCGGCAATCTTCTTCAAATCTTCAATCTTCTTTTTGTGTCTCTCAATGGCCTCCTACAATATTACCAGCATCAATCAATCACTCAATAGCTTAATCAATATCTCAATCTCTTAATGTCTCAATCAATCTCTCGTAAATTAATCTCTTTTGAGAAATGATTAAAATTTAAAATACAAATAAATTGATTCAATTAAATGGAAATCATCCTTTTATATTAATTTAAATTAAAGTTGAATGTTTGTAGACTTTACATCACATACATCACTTACATCACATATCGTCTGACATCACCACTATAAATGTAAAAACTGCCTGCCGCATTTCAAATACTCCCACACATGGCTAAGCTGAGAATTCCGATGTTACGGAATTACTTTTTCTCAGCACATTTCTTTTGCATATCCCTGGTTGAGGAAATAGACGTTAAACCTTTATTATTATTATTATATCACTTCTCCATTTACAGCACTGTTCATCCACAGGATTAAAACAGACAGGCATACCTGGTGATCTTCTATTTCATCTTTGTGGTATTCTATTTCCTCCTCGAACGAGTTCCTCAGAGCATCGAGCTGAGACTTGTTCTACAACATAGTGCACTAGTCCTAGATTAACATTCATTAACAATCATTGACATTCATTAACAGTCGTTAACATTCATTAATATTCATCAGGTGGTCCAGCTGAGACTAGTTCTACAACATAATGTAGTAGTCCTTGATTAACATTCATTAACAATCATTGCTGCAAATTTCTGTCATTATCCAATTAGATATAGTCAATTTGCTAGTAACTGCAGCCGAGGGCCATATGTATTAAAGAACAACTAAACTAAAACGGATCATACAGTTTACAAAAATGATGAGCTTCTAAAAGTTAAACAAATACATCACTACCTTAAAAAAAGCTTTAAATGTGACAAACTAGCAGCTTAGCTTTCTTATTCGTTCAGTAGTTACGAATTTAAAAAGGCTGAATAATGAATGAATGAATGAATATAACCAACCAGGTTATGGAAATATTCTTCTTCTTTACCAGCCTGTCTCTTACCAAATGCACCACCAGCATCTCTGTATATAGCAGACCATAGAGAAATATAATTAATGTAAAACGCTATCAGAAGAGTATTAAATATGCATTGCTCAGCATATGTAATTCTGTATAGCAGAGTATATATAAACATAACTTTAATTCTTTTGTATTGGCCACACGTCTACATAATATGTAGAATATCCAGTGTCAGACATCTGGCACTCAGTTTATAACATTTAATTTTATTCTATAATTTTATTTTATTTTAGAAAATGAATTTGAATTAAAGATGAATTTAATTTCAGTAATTTTATTTTATTTCAAGCGTCTCAAACGTCTACACAGCTATGATGACATAATAACATTAAATTTAATATTTAATTTAACATATAATATTTTATTCTGTAATTTTAATTCAATAATTTTATTTCATTTTATAATTCAATTTTATCAAAAGAATTTTATTAAAGATGAGTATAATTTCTGTAATCTAATTACAGAACTCTCATATTTTAAAACAAGTGACAACAACAATACCTGATGCTCCCACCTGTTCCACCTCCCTACAGAAAATCAAACAACAAAACAACATTATGCTGCAGCAATAGAACCACTTAAGGACTTCGTAAATAATGCAATAAAAAAAAACCAGTGAACAAAGTCTAAATAGAACTCCGCTTACAATCTGCTCTCAATCTCACAGCTGGAGATACAATAAAATCTAAAAAATCTTCATCTCGCCCAAAATCTTTACCAATCTTAAAGAATCTTACGTAAACAACACCGATGAAGCTCTCAGCTTTCAACAGCGGAAGTGTGAACCATTATACATAAAGGAATTGCCAAAATTAGCTTCGTGAAAATCATATAATTTTACAAAATTAGCAATATATATTTTAAAAATTAGAAAAATTAAATACAAAATTAAAACAAAATTAGTTATATATATAATTTCATAATTAGTTTGCTAAAATTTTTATTTTGTTACAAATTACAAATATTATTGACTTACCTTACCAGCTCCACTTCCTTTTTCACCATTTGACATATTTCTTGAAAATCTACAATGTAGAGAAATAAAACCGTACAAAACGTTTAAAACATGACAATCATAACACAAGAGTATGGACAAGCATCAGAAAAACATTAGCAAATAAAACAATTTTAAAATAATTATTTTTATTAATTACAACTTTCTGTATATTCCAAAACAAATTAGAGACTGTAATAGTACAAAAACGATAAGTGAAGGAAGTTTTAAAATGAAAAATTAGCAACAAAACTTCAAAATGTATGAACAAGTCTAAAAAGTAAATGCTCATTTGTAAAGGGGTGTCATAAAATTGATTATTCAATTAATCTGAAATAGTTAAACAAAGACGTGAAACTAATTTCAAATATGACGCAAGACGAAAGAATAATTAAAATACGCAATTACCAACAAAGGAAAATAACAAACAGTATAGATGAATTATAATTGGCTAATAAAACATTTCGATAACATGACGCTATATATAATAGCTGAATATATTAATATAAATTCTTGTAATTGTAACAAAAAAACCCAAGAGTTAGGTTGAGCACCTCTTGAATTCAAGTAGATGTGATCTTTGAGGTTCCAAAACTGACGAAAAACTCAAGAGTCATTGCGCCACGAATTTTGAAAAACACAATAACTAAACGAACGGAACATTTCTTAGCAGCGGAAGTACTTACAGAATTAGCCGAGCTGGCTGAACAGCAGCAAGACGAATGTAGCGCAGGGACATGATGATGTAAACAACCTTTTTTCCTTTTAGCGGTCAAGGTCGAGTTTAGTAAATAAACAACTAAGAACTGAAATCAAGAACAGTGACTCTCTGACACTTTATTTTTGACACTAAGATTTTCCATAACTAAAGCTACATTTGAGGATCTGGGTGTGTTTTTTAAGTTATTTGAATAATTATAAAACATTCATGAACATGACTTCGAAGTCGGTAAGATACTCGACAGAGGATCAGTGGGTGCGGCGTTCAAATCCTGGGCTCCCTCGTCACTGACATCGCTTTCGAGTGAGGAAACTGACGTTAACCTTAGCTTTACCAGCTTTACTTTACATCAATTATTAATGAATCAATTAATTATTCCATTGCATGTGAAATTATTTACTTTGAGATTAATATGTAATCTCAAAGTATAATATTAATGATATTGATTTTGCGGGATGAATGCATGCACTGGCTTGATCGTGAGCTGTGCGCAATATCACTTGGAGTCAGATTTTGATCACAGGGCGTCCCAGGACTGTTTCTAGCAAAGTGCGCTCTGGTCTATAGGAAATTTGTTAAGGTTGGATCATCACTCAGTCTAGTCTGTTGGATCATCACTCAGTCTAGTCTGACTGCTGCATACTTTGGTTGATCGATCTTTTTCAACCACGGCGATGGTCGAGTTTAAGGGGGTACAACAGATAACATGACGAGGAGCCTTGACGAGGAGCCCATCCGGCTTCTGACTTTGACGTTAATCACGTTTTAGAAAATCCTCTTTTAAGCGTACCCCTCTCTGTTCCTGTTCTTTTTACTTCAGGAAATCATGGCCGTATGTTGATGTTTTGAGCGATATAAGTTATCCTAACTGATCGCTGCTTTTCTCTTGATATTCTGTGAATACTAATCATGTTTAGTGGATAGATATTATTTGTTGCGAAGATAAATAGTTCCTTTTCACTTGCGTTTGCACATAAATTATTTTTTGCGATGTTTTGATCAATGTTTACATTTTTGCCGATGATATTTTCAACAAATTTATACTAAGGCTGCTGAGTTTGGTTTAATTTCATAATTCTTTCTATATTTTAAGTATCTATTCAGTGATATCAAACTCTGGTCTCATGCTTCTAGTATAGTTTTTCTGCTCCGATTTAACTCTGCAACCGGCAATTTAAAATTCACATTTTAGCCACCAACCTGTATCTTAATTAAACATAAATATAAATATCTATTCTATAATTTTAGCTATTAAATTCCTTCAAATCTTAAGCACTAACCGAAGCTTTTAATAGGTTAAACAATGAGTGATGCTTGCATATTTGTAGCCAAAGAAGGAAGCTGCCGCTCCGGCGGAGGACAAGAAGACGACGAACGCTATGCGCGAGGTAAGGATCATGAAGCTGTGCCTGAACATCTGCGTAGGAGAGTCCGGTGACAGGCTGACCAGAGCCGCTAAAGTGCTTGAGCAGCTGACCGGACAACAGCCCGTCTACTCCAAGGGTTCGTACTATTTCAACCTGTTTGTGTGAATTAAGTTAGTTTGCATTTACTTTTGAAGTTTTGACTTACCTTTTCCCACCTTAGACATAATCTATCTACCCTGACCATTTTTGATCATCGGCTTGGCTTTCATTTAGAATCTTACTACTCCTCAGCACATTTCTTTTGCAGATTGGTCTGGGTGAATTGATCTGTAGTGATGTGTGCTGTGGGGACATCCTTGACATCATCCTTGGCTGAGGAAATGGATGTTAAACCTTTATTATTATTAGTATTATTTCTCATTCTCTGACTCCAATGCTGTTATCTTGTAATATATTATCTCTAACAATAGAATGTAAATATAGAAATCGTAGTGTTCAATTGTACTTCATTTATCTTTCTACTCAGTTTTCCACTGCAGTTTCTCTAATTCCATTGTTAGGCTAAAATAATTAATACTTCATTTTATTAATTACTATCTTGTATCAAAGTTTCTGCATTGTTTTTGACAGATTAGAGCAGATTTCCTTGAGATTTTAGGTGATGATAAGTCCATAAAAATGTCATTCATTTGACTTATTGAAACTGCTGCAAAATGACTAATATTGGTTCTACCTCTACAGTTATATCAGATTTATTAAATCAAAATCTAGATTAAACTTATATCTACATTTTATATCAGTTCATCATCATCATCTTCCCTCGAATCCCAGTTTAGCTTCTAAAGGTTGGGATGAAGTCAGTTAAAGCTAATATATTTGTAGTATTTTTGAGGATTAAGTTTGAATTTTGAAGCACAAAGATTTCACTGTTCTATAAATATTTTGATCAGCACTGTGTAATAGGCACTCTCTGCAAACAATTATATAAATTTGTATATATTCATAATTGGCCAATTTATGTAAATTCGCACTAATGCGTATCAGTGCGTAAAACTTTTCAGTTGTAAATCAGTGTGAAGATTGATTGATTTGAAGATGATTGAGTTTAATGATTGATTGATGTCCCATACTACAGCGCGTTTTACAGTCAGATCTTTTGGGATTCGTAGGAACGAGAAGATTGCCGTTCACTGCACTGTGCGAGGAGCCAAGGCGGAGGAGATCCTAGATAGGGGTCTCAAGGTACTAAATTTGACTTTTTCATCGTATATTTGTGATTTTATGTTGCATTTCTGCCTGTATCTGTTACATTGCTATGTTATCTGTCATATTGTTAAAGTCTGCGGTTTGTCAGATTGATTATGGAAACAAAAAGGGATAGATTATTATTATTAAAATACGTAATGTTTATAAGTACGTCAATAAGCTAATATATTCATTAGATCAGTTGTTAAGTGTGTAATATATATACGTCCACTATGTGAAGAAAAGAAACGTATACTGATTTACTTTCAAAATATATTTTATCTCCATTGTCTTATTCATTTTCAGTCAGTAAGCATAGATGCGTTATTAGTATTAGTGGACTTTATCCTAAAGGAATTCAGAATCTCGTCTAGGGGTGCAATAAAGAGTTAAGATAAGTATTTAGATCTTATCACTGAACCAGGTATTGCATTGGGATATCATTTGACAACAAAAATAGTTTTGTACTTCACTAATTACAAGTTTATGTCTGGTGAGGTATAATAATCGTTAGACTGGTGTTACAAGTCTTAACGATTTCCTGAACCAGTATAATTCATCATCATCATCTCCCCCTAAATCCCAGTTTAACCAGGGTCAGAATACGAGTGAACCAGTATAATTAAATTAATCGCTTTTATCTACCGTGCAGGTGAGGGAATACGAGTTGCGTAAGGGTAACTTCAGCGCGACTGGTAACTTTGGGTTTGGCATACAGGAGCACATTGACCTGGGCATCAAGTACGACCCCAACATCGGCATCTACGGCATGGACTACTACATCGTGCTCGGCAGACCCGGTCTGTTGTTGTTACACTAATATATATATATATATATGTTAATTATTATAATAATAATAATAAGGGTTTACGTCTGTTTCCTCATCCAGGGATGATGATATTAATAGATATAAATATAACATATTAACATATTAATATATATATTAATATAACTATTAATATATATGATTTATGATTTTATATATATAATATATATATAATATATATATTATGTATATATTATATATATATAATATATATATAATATATATCATTTTATATATATTATATTTATTTGTTAATATATATATGTTATAATATATATGATTTTTATTGTTGTGAGCAATTTTCAGTAGAATTAGATTTCTCTGTAAGTGTTAGCAATTTGAAACTGTTAGATTTCCGATGTTAATACCTTTTTTGTTGCTGATGATTTTATTATATAATATTTATATTGTAGTAACATTAGGATCATGTGTTACTTTGCAAAATTTGCTGACTTTAAAACTGAATTTACATCAAATTATTTAATTGTTTGCTAAATAATTAATAATATTAGTATAATAATTTATTTAAATTATTTAGTTATTTGTCATAAGTAATAAAATAATTTATTTATAGTTATTTTATTATGCATAGACTGTTCTCTGATGACCAAACACTGCGCAAAATTTAAGATCACCGTTTCTGTCGTGCGCTGGCTCACCTGACTCGCTCGATCGGTGTCACCGGCTGTGGCTTGAGTGTGAGCCGGGCGAGCGGCTAATCTGTGCTCAATGTTAACTGTGATGTCTGAGAACGGCCCTGCTCTTATAAGATTTCTTTACTCTGATACTTGTGTGCTCTTAAGTATCTTGCTTTTGTGTTGACGATTGCCTATATGCATAGTATACCATATTTGGCTACAAACAGCTAGCCTTAAATGTGTATTGGTTAATTGATAAGAGAGATTTATGTAATTGATTTGCTTGGCTTTCTTGCTGGTTGTTGACCTGGTGACACGGTGGTTGTTGTTGTGACATGTTCTGTGCACGTATTGATGTGTTTTGTGCACGTTTTGATGTGTCTAGTGCACATATTGATGTGTCTAGTGCACGTTTTGATGTGTCTAGTGCACGTATTGATGTGTCTAGTGCACGTATTGATGTGTTTACACGCAGGCTACAACGTGCCTAAGAAGCGCCGCACCCCGGGACAGATCGGCCCAAAACACAGAGTAACAAAGGACGAGGCCATCAAGTGGTTTCAACAGAAGGTTTGCGATGCTTGATTCTTATTCTAAATAAATTGAAGGAACCAACTAATCAATCTTAGTAGTAATAGTAATAATAAAGGTTTAACGTCCGTTTCCTCATCCAACAATGATGTCAGGGACGTCCCCACAGCACATATCACTGCAGATCAATTCACCCAAACATGTGATTATGACTGCCTAAGTTGACCAGACAGTGAATATAGAAGCCTCATCCGCTACGTCTGAGCCTGGAATTAAATGTCTATTTCTCTAAGCAGACAATGCACGTCGCTCAGTCGTTGAGGCTAGAGTGAAGTGACAGTTTGGTGTACGCTATTTGTAGTTATATAGTTATCATCACCTTCTCTTAAATCCCAGTTTAACCAGGGTCAGGATACGAATAGACTATTTTTTGAATAGTTATATAGTTATTAGCAGTCGTATTGTTTGTGTTGTTGCAGTATGACGGAGTTATTCTACCTGGTAAGTAGAGCCGTGGAGACGAGTGGTGAGAGGTGACGTTTTGCTGCTAGAAGATGAGGATGTCAGCGTCCAGTATCTGCTGTTGTCACTCTAGAACTGCTGCCGTATGTGCCGTTGTGCGCAAACTGTTGTGCTCAGTGCTGCGTGTTGATGATTGCACCGCGCATTATTATACGCAAAATGATAAACGTGTATTATACGTTAAATGATAAACCGTTGAGTAGTAAGCTGTTGTTACGTCTTTTTGATCGTTGTCAGATTATTAAACGTTCTACTGCCAATGTACTATCCATGATAACATCTTGCACTGATGAATAGATTATGTTATAGTGGTTGGATTGCAGAGTTGGTTGATCACTGAGAAGAAGTCAGTTTTCAAATATTATAATATAGACATAGTAAAGGTCGAGTAGTGTCAGTCTCTAGTTCTAGATGGTCGATCCTAATTTGTCTAATTGCTGTATGTAAGCTTGTTGTAATCTCCCACGTCTATCTCTACACTTCCTTGACGGCTTCATAGTGTAGTAAATTTTAAACTTTATAAACACAGTTGGAGTTTGTAAAAAGTCCTAGACCAGTACTGCATAGCTCGATTGTCTGAGAGTTGATCAACGAATGCAAAGTGTCTGATATCCAAGGTATCAGATATCCAAGGTATCTTTGATGGACTGTGGTAATTCACTTGTCATTTGCTGGCTGAGCTCTGGTGTTTCTATATCATATTTCAAGTTATGCTAGGCTTATGTTGCACTACCGTACAACTCAGTGACTCACCTTGGGTTTATCGACTGCTTGTCATGCTAAACTTCTACTGAAGGTTGACCACTGAAGCCTTTTATAATGGTATAATATTATAAGGTACCTGTATGATCCTGTAAGGTCATCATCATCATCTTCCCTTTAATCCCAGTTTAACTAAAGTCTTGGAAATGTGATCATATAAGTACAAATCTATTTCAGAATCAGAAGTAGTTACAAAGATTTTGATATGGAAAAATGTATTAAATAACATAAATGTTATTTAATACATTTAATGTTGCAATCATATTCCAACATAAATCACAACGGTATTTAAGCTTATTTTAAGTGAGGGGATGTGGCGTAGTGGGTAGAGTGCTCGCATGCACAATACAAGTGACCTGTTCAAAGATCTGATCAGTCAGCTAATAATAGATATTCTCTTGGAAGGTTAATCATGTATCGGAACTTGCTTCCTGTTGGCTTATCAATAGCAAAGACATGATTCAGATTAACCGTGGAAGGAATAACAGTAAGCTGCCAGAACATGTGAAGCAGTCAAAATAAAGTTAAACAGTTAATAAAGCAGTCAAAGTAAAGTTATGGAGTTTTATACTTCTAACACCACATCTTTAAACCGTTAAGCAATTTAGTCCCTTTTCAATATAACCAGTCCAATGAATGTCAGAGATTTTTCGAACCCACGTACGAAAGTTCAATTCACCTCAGGATCAGTCAATTAATTAAAAGTAAAGTAAACACTCATTATAGTGAAATGATCAACTATGTTGATATATATCACTTTCAACACCAGATGTTTAAACCGTTAGGCAATTTAGACCATCTTCCGTATAACCAGTCCAGTGAATGTCCGAGAGTCTATTCTCAGATCAGCGCGGCTGGGATTCGAACCCACAAGCATTTAATTCACCTCAGAATCTGTCAGTTAAAACTTCATGACGTTACCCCTACGCTATTAATACTATAATATATTAATACCCTACTCTATATCTTTCCGTTTATAATATTGGATACTATTAATATAAGACATTCAATAATATTAAAGGAACAAACTAATTAATACTAATTAATATTATAGTTAATATTAATATTATAATGTAAAATAGGTCTTTAAGCAAGCAATTAACTAATTAATACTAATTAATATTATAATTAATATTAATATTATAATGTAAAATAGGTCTTTAAGCAAGCAATTAACTAATTAATACTAATTAATATTATAATTAATATTAGTATTATAATGTAAAATAGGTCTTTAAGCAAGGTTATAAGTGCTTTCTTTCCCTCTACTAGTGTAGCTCTATATATCAATCTATTAACATTAATATTTTAAATTCTCTTATTTTATACCTCAGAAAGTTTATAAATTGAAGAAATGTAAATAGTTTGGCAAGGATAAAAATTTTCAGAGGAGAAAGGAGGTTAGGAAGTAGAGGGAAATCGCCATTTTATTTGTTTGTAAATAAAGCAATGATTATGAAACAAATCAGGAAACTATTTTATATTGTATTTGCGTATAGTAATTAGTATATTGGTATTACAGTTTAGTGATAATGAAATTATGGCATATTATAGTACTACTATCGATTGGCATTGTTTTACAGAGCGATAGAGGCTTATTTGAAGGTTTGTTCATTTTGTCTTATTGGAAATAATATTTATGATCATCATCTTCCCTTGAATACCAGACCTGATAGGGAATTAAAAGATAATAGTAGAAGGCTAACGTCTGTTTTCCAATACTACAAAGATGTCTGCAATCCCATCACACGTGACGCATCGTACTTAACTACTAATGGATACATCCAAACGATTTAGGAAAAAAGTAAGTGAATATATATATATATATATATATATATATATACATATATTAGTATTTATGTTGGTTCGCGCTGATATCTTTAGTTCTTTTGTGCCTGATTGATTGCACTGTCAAACATCAGATTTAGGTCCTACTCTCCCGGAGAGAGGTATCTTAGAATTATTTCTTGCTCACCAGTGAGTATATCAGATGAACTGCTTGATTGGGTTTTAGTAAATTTAATATTTGGTTTTGATCTGAATGATTGATATACGTAATTTAAGTAAACATTTATTGCATTTATATTTATTGATATGATGCTTACATAATGTATGATGTGATTTCTTTTGTTTATTTTTTCATTATGGTGCTAATAGACTCAAATCTCAAATATCTTTCTTCAAGGAAAATTTATATCTTTTGATTTACTGCTCATATGCCTTTCTCATTTCCTATATCACTCGACTCCTTCAAAGTATTGACTCGCATCACTGGACACTAAATGTTATTCTTATATTTTACATTCTTACATGTATTCAATTGTTATTAATGTATACATTATGACTAAAGAAAATTTGGACTGGTTTTCTGAATTTAGGATTTTTGACACCATTTTGGACCCTTTAACGTTTTTCAGTTTGTATTTGTTCCAGTGGTGCTCAATGTTGTCATTGACAACAGCGTCACCATAATTGTTGCTGTCTAATTTTTAATTGACAAAAGCGTTTATATTCTGATGAATATGTTTCTGTCAACGTTCCAGATGACGTCCCACCGATATCCGATGGAGAAATCGCTGACAACGAACGAGTCGGTGAAATCCTGCCATCGAGTCAGTGGGAGGAAGAACCAGGATCGTCTGCGTTTCCCTACGAGTCGTCCTCGGCCGTTAGACCTCTGTACGAGCGAGAGTTCAACAACTCACAGTTCAACCTCTCGGAAATATTCTTCGGTCTGCCTCTCAGAGACTTCTCCACATCCGAGGCGGCTCTGGTAGTTAACGGCTCTGGAGAAGATGTGAAGGGAAAACCACCCGAGTACCTGAGGATGTGCCCTAGTGGATTGCAGTGCTCAGAGTTGAGTGCAGAGTGTATTGAGTGTGAGCTGAGCGGTGGCTGTATGTACGGGAGAAATGTGTCAGTGAGTTGTACTGCGAGAGAAAAAGTCGACTGCTTGGTGTGACTCTAACTCTATCCATTATATTTATTTCTCTTTAATTAATTTAATTCTATTTAATTCTGGCTGGAGCCTGTATTGAATTATTTAATTCTATTTAATTCTGGCTGGAGCCAGTGGCGATGTCGTAAGATACTCGACTGCGGATCAGTATGTGTGGGTTCAAATCCTGGGCTCTCCTGTCATTGACATCTCTTTCGAGTGAGGAAACTGATGTTAACCTTAGCTTTTACCAGCTATAATTCTAACTAATTCTGTTCAACTCTTTCTATTAATTATATTCGTTTACTTTAGTGCTTTTCTTTGTGTTATTGATGTGTTGACGTGTTTTTGATGTGTTGACATGTTATTGATGTGTTGATGTGTTATTGATGTGTTGATGTGTTATTGATGTGTTCACGTGTTATTGATGTGTTAACATGTTATTGATGTGTTTACATGTTATTGATGTGTTTACATGTTATTGATGTGTTTTATCATTTGCTGTGATTTAGGGCTCGAGGAATTTCACAAGATGGTTCACATGTCAGTACTGCTATCAGACACCGGTTAGTAACTGATTGTAGACACACTGTTAATCAGAATAAACCCTGTTAGTATGACTAGTGTTAACTGTAATGTAGACACACTGTTAATCAGAATAAACCCTGTTAGTATGACTAGTGTTAACTGTAATGTAGACACACTGTTAATCAGAATAAACCCTGTTAGTATGACTAGTGTTAACTGTAATGTAGACACACCGTTAATCAGAATAAACCCTGTTAGTATGACTAGTGTTAACTGTAATGTGGACACACCGCTAATCAGAATAAACCCTGGTATGTTACTCAAATTTAATTGTATACAGTTTTATAGTCTAGTTTTCTGTTCTTTGGCATGTTGATAAGTTGTTCGACCACGGATCAGTGTGTGCGGGGTTCAAATCCTGGGCTTTCCCGTCATTGACATCGCTTTCGAGTGACGAAACTGACGTTAACCTTAGCTTTACTAGCTTTTTGCTCCGAAGCTCGTCACTCTAATCATTGACGTATGATGGGTGTGTAACTGACAATATCATTGGACGAAAAAATGGACGTAAAATGTGTTTATGTTTGATTGACAGTCCTGGCAGCATACTTGTACGAATGACACGAGTTGTAGGGTGGTGACCGCCCCGCGACAAATGTTCATTGCTAACTGTACAGTGAGTGAGGATGTACTATGTCTCGGTTAGTTACTATTTCTCTCTCTCATCTCTTATCCATTATCTCTATCTCTCATATCGTATAAATTATTTCTCTCTCTCTCATATCTTATCCATTATTTCCATCACTCATATCTTATCAATTATTTCTCTCACTCATATCTTATCCATTATTTCTCTCTCTCATCTTTTATCATTATCTCTCTCTCATCTCTCCCATCTCTTATCCATTATTTCTCCCATAGCTCCCTGTATCTTACCTCCATATCATGTCTATCTCTGTATCTTACCTCCATATCTCTATCTCTGAATCTTACCTCTCTCTCTCTCTCTCTCTCGTGCCTCTTTTCTCTCTCCCTCGCTTATGACTGAAGATACTAAAAAATTAACCGTCTTGAAAATCGTTCCCAGTATATGAGACAGAAATCAACTCAGCTTTATGCCGTGGTGTAAAATGAAGAGCTTTAGTGTTTGCAATCTGTAGGTGATAAAATTATCTTGAATTAATTCACATTTGTTGTCTATTTTAGGTCGACGAAGGTTTTACAAGAGACTTCCGTGCAACTGGACCTCAGGAAAGCGGTGGTCCGTGGCTCTAATCCTAAGTATAACTCTGGGGGGGTTTGGGGCAGACCGATATTATTTAGGACTTTGGCGAGAGGGTATTGGGAAACTGTTTAGTTTTGGGGGGTTGGGCGTTTGGACATTGGTTGATGTAGTGCTGGTAGCTACTGGTTATATAGGACCCGCTGATGGGTCTATTTATATTTTCTAATAATACGGTTCTTACGTTAACATTGGTTTTGTGTGGTTTTCTAATTTTCTACCGCATATTTTTATTCCCATATACACTATTGATGTAGTTGGTAATATAAAAAGAAAGACAGATGTCTCAAATTCCACAAATATTTTAAGTATAGTCATTTAAATTACAAATGTTGTTCTAAATATTGTTAAAAAGGATTGAGAACATTGTATAAACTGTAGAATAAAGTTACACGAGATGTGACAACAAGACTTTAATAATAATAATAATAATAATAATAATAATAATAAAGGTTTAACGTCTGTTTCCTCATCCAGGGATGATGCCAGGGACGTACCCAACAGCACACATCACTACAGATCAGTTCACCCAGACCAATCTGCAAAAGAAATGTGCTGAGGATAAGTAGAAATGTGCTGAGGAGAACTTTAGCCGCTTATTGACAAGGACCTGTTGCCTGTTATGTAATTAGAGAAATTAATATTATATCCGCAGTCAATATCGTATTACATCCGCAGTCAGCTATCTACCGACATCGCAGTGTTGAAAATGTATGCAAATACATAACACAAGTTGACTTCACGTGATCAGTCTTGTATTAGATTGGTGCAGCTTGAAGTGGAGATAAAAATATCTTAACAAATTAGCCACACTTCTCTTGTGACATTATGTTGAAAGATTTTATGGGCTAACAAACCTACTCCAGACATTCTATTAAAACGACTTAACTGCTACTTCCTGCATTCATTACTACGTCTGATGTACAACATAATAATAATAATAATAATAATAATAATCTCGGCTGCTTCTTCCCGCATTTGCTACGACGTTTGAGCACAACAGCAGCACAAACTGCTTCAGTTACCAGACAAACATGATATATCTCTTAACAGTCATTAAAAATAGCGAAATACATTTAAAGTTCATGATATTCTTCAGTAAATATTTATTGAAAAAAGCAGATATAAAATCGGTAAAAATGAAAACAGAACACAAGCATGACTGATAAATAACTCCAAGGAGATTAAAAAGTTTAGCACCAATGCGTGCGAGATAATGTATAAATGTGAGATAATGTATAACACAAAAGACTAGGTCAAACAATAAATACTGTTAAATACGGTTAGTAACTGTAAATGTTACAACTGTATTAGTTAGTAACAATAAATGTGAGATAATGTATGAAACAAAAGACTAGGTCACACAATAAATACTGTTAAATATGGTAAGTAATTGTAGATGAGAGATTTAAAAAGCCTATAAATAGAGAAATGTAACTACAAGCCACACACGAGACAACAACAACAACGCTATTAACAGCTTCTACAAGGCACTGAGTCCATCACACTTGATATCAACACAAATATCTTACCAAATGTTATTTAACAATATCAGAAAACTAAAGAATGAATCGTATCAAGTTTACTGTTCATTAATATACCTATACTAAAACAATTTAACGAGAATAGCTAGAAACATTGGCACTTTATATCACACACAGAAAGAGCTATTCTAATGTTAACGTCAGTATCCTCACTCCAAATCGACGTCAGTGGCGGGAGAGACCAGGATTTGAACTATGCACATACTGATCCGCAGTCCAATATCTTAAGTACCAACATCGCAACTGGCTCCAGCCAGTGACACAATACCTTGCCCATAGCGCATCTGGGTTAAATTGTACCATTACACTTCAGAGCTAACTCTCCCCATCAAGCTTCCAAAGTAAGCTTTAAATTATAGTTATTATAACAGATGAATTATACAATTTGTTACATATTTACATATTTTATATATGTAAATATATTTTTATATCTATAGAATCTGGTTGTTCATATATTTCTGCTTTGAAAAATTGACTAGTGTAAGTATTAGACTATAAACTATATTAAAATATCGAGATGATATCTTAAACCATACATTAGGTTACCATGAGGTGCCACACTATATAATATATTAGCTATTGTATCTAATTCTACATTATATAGTATAACCGTTAGCTATATATATAGCTAAGCCTTCACATTCTCTGCATAACTGTTACTCACACAAGCTATGACTCCCTGATACGCAGTATAACGGTTAGCACCACTCAACTAAGCCTCCATGTCACGCAGCATAACAGTTAGCAGTATAACGGTTAGCACCACACAGCTCAGCCTCCATGTTGCGCAGTATAACGGTTAGCACTACACAGCTAAGCCTCCATGTTGCACAGTATAACGGTTAGCACTACACAACTCGAAGTGGCTGGAGGCAGTGGTGAAGTCGGTAAGATACTCGACCGCGGATAAGTATGTGCGGGGTTCAAATCCTGGGTTCGCCCGTCACTGATATCGCTTTCGAGTGAGGAAACTGACGTTAACCTTAGTTTTTCCAGCTTTACAACTAAGCCTCCATGTTGCGCAGTATAACGGTTAGCCGCTGGCAGCAGCTCTTCATGCACCCGGAGCAGTCGACCTGCTGCTCTCGCGCCGTCGTGCAAGCCTCGCACAACAGGTGCATGCCGGGAAACGTTGTGGGCTTCTTTCTCTCCAGCACCATCCTCACCTCTCTCAGCGACTCCACGCTCGTCTCAAACTTGTCCAACTTCTCAGACAGAAGCTCCACGAGGAACGACTGGTCGAGCTGATCGAAGTCCTGCTGAGTTTTGAGCCGAGCCATCGGAGCACGCTTGAGGTAAGCCAGCATGGACTCATGCAGGCGAGTGAGGTTGAACTTCTGAGCGACGACGAAGAGTTTGACAGAGGAGGATTGGTTGCAGAGGCATTCCTCCGCCCGCTCAAGTAGAGCATCCATCTGATACTCCTGCAGTAGCGGCAGCAGCTGTATGGAGTTATCACCTGCAATATTAAGCATCATGATGATATATAGCACTTGTGTCTAGTGGTAGCAGCTGTATAGAGTTATCACTTGCAACATTAGTTTTCCATAATAAAATCTAACAACTGGAGTATACAGCATCTATTTGATACTCTTGCAGTAGTGATAGAAGCCATATAAAGTTATCACTTACAACAATAAACATCCAGCATGACATCTTGCACCTGGAGTAAAGGATTAATTATTGGTAAAGTTGTATAGAGTTAAAAATATCATATACAGTAACTAAAAGCGTTACAGAGTAATTGAAAGTATAGCATTGGATAGCTAAAAGTACTGCATAGAATAACTAAAACCATCGCATAAATTAACTCAAAATATTGTCAATCTTAAACTAAAAGCAACACAACTTACAATTCAGTTCTTTGTTTGGCGGATGTATCACCAGAGCAAGTTCAAGGACGTCGACAAATTTCTTTCCAGGCAGAGAAATCTCATTGGCCGTCTTCTCCTTGAAGTCGTTCTCAAACATCGCTCTGAAGACGGGCGACCACATTTCCAGAATCATCTTGCTCACGTGTAGCGGCTTTTCCTCCACTACCAGCTTGAGGTCTGCGTGCTTCCATGGCTGTGTGAAGTCTATGTGTTTCACCCGCGACTCGCTAGCCATCTCTCTGCAACCAATCAATCAATTAATCAATCAATCAATCAATTAGTCAATCAATCAATCTATCAATCTATCAATGTGCTTGACGCCTGACTCGCTAGCCATCTATCTGCAATCAATCAATCACTCAATCAATCAATCAATTAGTCAATCAATTAGTTAATCAAATAGTAATTCATTCAATCATTCAATCAATCAAACAATAAGTCAATAACCATCTCTCTGCATATGCCAATCAATCAATCAATTAGCCAACAGCCATCTCTCTGAACATGCCAATCAATCAATCAATTAATTAATCAATGAATTAGTTTATCAATCAATTAATTAATCAATTAGCTAACATATCAATCAATCTTCTATCTATTAATCAAACTATGGAATAACCTTCCCCCATTGGTTTAGTGTAAAGGCAATGCTCCATTCAAATAAAGTTGCTATTGACTGCTAGTTATAGCAACTAAAGTGGCTTGCTAAAAGCTGCCGCATTATGGCTAGCACACTATTCAATCACCAAGTTTTGATTCTCTAATTTAATTTTTATTCTTTTTAAGTAGTATAAATATTGCAGTAATACATTTAAATATTAAGAAAAATTATAAAATACAAAGAAATCAATACTAACAGAAATCTCTTTTCAGCAACTGAACCAGACGTAATGAGCTGACGCTTCAACAAGAGTTCAATAATTTCTTGTAGAGGAACAAAAGTACTTTCTACGGGATGCTCTTTCTCGCAGGTTAACTCATTATCCATAACATAGAGGCCGTCACATCGAGTGGGATATCAGTCACAGTGCATGGGAACAGATTATGAGTAACAGGAAGTTTTCATTTCTACCATAACAAATAATGACATACATTAATACTGACATAGACGTTTCAAAGGAGAAACTCATGTGGAATTGATTAATGATGCAAAGGCTAAATGTAAATTCAGTAAATTAATTATGTTAACTCGTTTAAAGTAGCATCTAGATCAGATTCCATTCAGCAAACTTTAACAGTGTAAATATTCTAGATACAAGTCTACATCAATGGCGCATCAATTATTGCATATGCCTCATCTGTTAAATTAAAAAATTTTCTTTATTGAAAACTGAGGCTGAGACTTTTCTAAAAGTCAAGCCTTTAGCTTCAGGTTTCTAAAACTGTCGGTAGACGCATATTAAAATTTTCCTCCAGGGCACAGTGTAACTAATACAATCACTGCATATAAGTGGCCTTTGCGATAACTGATACGTCCGAAACCAATATCATTAATATAATAATAATTTAATTGAAGTCCAGCACATACCAAAATGAGCTATGAATACATTTATAGCTTCGGCTCTCTGCATAAATACGCTTCATTAAATATTTTAATTTCATATGTAATTAAAATATCTATTACAGTTTTAGTATAAAATTAACCTTAGATCTACTCTACAATAAAGTACTCTCAACAAATTAGTTTACTAATTACTTTCTTTGCACAAACTGATCTGACTTTATAAATGAGCTAAGCCGGAGACAGAAAATCGAATAACACATGCGGATGCTATAACAATAAAGAGACGCATATTCTAGACTAAAATTAACACAAATTCCAAAAAAATTCAGCAACTTTATAATAACCACAAAGTTTTTCACCTTCAACAAAAGTAAACAAATAGAGTCTCGTTATTAGCAATCTGAGCTCCTAGTTTCATGAAACAAAACTTATAATTATATTGGCCAGGCCTTCTGAACAAATGGAATAACTTAATTAATTAATTAATTAATTAATTAATTGATAATTACTATTTAATTGGTAGAAATAGGTAGGTCGAACTAGGTGTAATTTTAACGATTTTATCTTTTCACACTCATTCCACCAAAAATCTTTAAAATATGCCCTTTTCTTTATTCTGTTCTACTTAGAATTTAATTACACATATGTAGACAGAATGAATTATTTTGTGGCTAATTTTTTGCAATTATAGCCTCTTTAGTATGTTAACTATAGAGGGAATTACCTGTTAATGCACTTAATTCGGAAGGAGCTTTACAGTTTTAGACTGGGGGGGGATTCATCCCCATCCCAGTCGTTCGTTAATAGATTGATTCAAAAGTTTGACCTTATTAGAGTTTGTTTCTTCTCCTTGTGTTAAGCCCGATTGTGTGCATGTACTAGATCGATGGACGGTAAGTGGTAATTTATAATGGGAGTATGTACGGTGCGAAACGCTTTGTGCTAGAGAGCGCAGTGGCCTCGCAGTCATTCACCGCTCTAGAGATCGAGGAAGAAGAGCAGTGCCGTAGTTCCATTAATTAATTAATTAATGGTAACTTAACCTAAAGGATTTAAATTAATTGAAATCTTAAGCCGTATTAATTAGTTTCTTATTTTTAAGCAAACCTGTGCTAAAATTCTTAAAAAGTGAGATTTTTAAAGAGAAATTTGATGTTATTTTCGGTTGTTGTTAGCAACGATAATTATTATATGACTGATCAACAGTCATATGCGCATGTAGTGTAATAATAATAACAACAATTAGAGTGCTACAGTCATCAATGACAACATCGAGCACTATTGAGACAAAATCAAGCCGGCGAGCACTTAGGAAGTCCAAAAACGGTGCAAATTCCAAAATCCAGAAATTCAGTCCAAAGTAGAGTAGTTCGGTTTCTATTAAGATTTGCCTAACTGTTAAATCTCTGATCATATTACTTTCTCAAAAGTGATTTAATTTACGTCTTCGAATCATATTAAAATTTATTGGATTTAATTTTTGATCAATATAAATTTGTACTGTTACAACTTCACATACAGTTCTTTCAATATTTGAATGTTTTGCTGTAGCCTACACAATATATTTGAAGTATTATGAAAGAACCAAGACTCACAAATAAGAAATGAAGAGGTACATGCTAAGTTAGGACAGATAAACTGCTAATAAATACTTAAAGATATAGGATTAAGAGCTTGATAAGAAATATTTGTAAAAATAATATTATATTGACCTAACAAACATCCACTATTTGTGCTTATATGGATGGTATTGGCAACACGTAGGAAACAAGCTGCATGTAGGAAAGACGAAGGCAAAAGTCAGTACAAGAAATTCAATATTAGGAAAACTGGCGAACACTCTCTGGGATGCAAAGGCCAACACAATACGCTCCCCAGCATTGGCCCTCTGCTACTCTAGCGCTGAGTATGCCTGCGTTGTTTGGGGTCGCTCCACACATACCCATAAAATTGACAGTGCTCTTAATGCTGCGTGTTGTCATATAACAGGTTGCCTGAAACCAACAAGTAAGGACAGTCTGTACTTACTCTCTGGCATAGAGACCAGCCATCAGACGTAATGTCGCTAGCCAAGCTGAAAGAAGTAGACAAGAACAGGATCAACGACATCCATTACATGGTGAAAATCCTCGGAGATCGCGACTCAAATCAAGGCGCAGCTTCTTAAATTCAGTGTCGCCACTAACTTAGTCAGTGGAGCAATCTCGCCTCCAGATGTGGAGAGAACATCTCCAATCAGTTCCAGAGGATAAAATATGTGTAGAAGCGTCAGAGATTCTTCTGTGTGGATGCGATGAGGATCGACGAACGTGGTTATGCTTAAATAGATTTTTGACAGGTGTCGGTCGGACAAAGGTTGCAATGAGCCGATGGGGTTATAATAATGGTTCTACAGTAGGTGAATGCGGCCTGGAGGAGGAGGACATTGACCATTTGATGAACTGCAACTTGACCGGTGATGTGGTCAAGCGTGAGGATCATAGAGAGTTTAATGATCGGGCGAGAAATTGTGTCAGACGCTGGATTAATGCTGTATAAGGACACGATGAGAAGAATTGGCAACACTGTAATGTTCTATGCAATGTTCAAAATTGATCATTGCTGTTTTAAAGCCTCAGTCGTGCAGAAGTATAGTACTTAGAGATGTCTCATAAAGTTTTGAGGTAAAGTCAAGTTTAGCATTAATAGCTTCCTGTCTCAAAAAACATATGAGTGCTGGAACAAGCACTGGATTTGAACACTACAGCTACTGACCAGCTACTGGACAACTTGTCGACTTGCTACCGAATCAACCTGTGTAATAATGCTGTCTGATATTACAAATCAAAATTGGTCAATATTTATAACTAATGAATAAATAAAATATTTAAAACTTAATGGAATAATTGATCAGTATATTTTTCAGTCTCTGAATGTGCTGAAATGCACTAGTTGGCGATGAATTAAATATGATTGTTCTGTTTTCAGAGTCTGCTCATTAACTCAACTGAATCCTAAACCAAATAAAAATTGTAGCAAAAATTTATAACATAGTGTGAAAGATTAGAGCTGATTATACTGAGATTTACTGCTAGATTAAATAGTATAAAATAATATCAGAGCAGTCATGTCTGTCGCGAAGAAGGAGATTTACATAGATTGTAACGGAGACGGTTCTTCTGCTTCGGAGCCGCTATTGCAGTCTGAGACACTCTCTCAGGATAGGCACAAGCAATCCAATGGAACGATTCACACTGCACAGGGCACTTGTGGTAAGTTTATATTTTGTTTTGTGTATGATTCAGTCAAATTAAATCTATAAATGGGCATAAACCAAATGGATCATATTATTAATTGACGATATCTATCTATATATGGTCCTGGGCCCGCCCGTCACTGAAATCTCTTTCGAGTGAGGAAATTGACGTTAACATTAGCTTTAGCTTTTGCTTTTAAATCGATAAATGCACTTCTGCAAGTTTTTTCATAGAAAGTACTTCTACAATTATTTATCTATATTCAATGGTGGTGTTGTTTTACCGAAGTGAAACACTACTGTAGACAGTGAATGATGGATGGAGAATGGAGAGGATAAGTTGAATTGAATATGCATCAGATAGTATTTCTATTTTGTCTTGTAAATATCTTTAATTCTATTCCATTTTTTGTTCTGAGTGACATCCTTAAAATGTTTCATTTATTTGGTTCTATATTCAACCTTTCACCTTTCAGTTGTGTAGCCATTGGAAGTCAAAATTGACCTCTTGTGGAGTTGATTTAATATACACAGTTTTCTCTCATTTTCTCTCTCTCTCTCGTTCTCTCTGTGATTTTGATTTGATTTGATTAGACTGGGATAGGAATAGGTCTTCTCCAATCTTCTCTGCCATATCATATCATCAATCAATCCCCTGCAGATAATCTTTTCTGTTGGATTTAGAAATTTTTTTATCAGTTTCTGGAGCCTGGGCTCTCACAACCCAATGCCCTTTCTGCAGAGTAATATTCCGATGCTGGATGATATTTATTATAGTGGTGCATTGCTGGAATATTATTCTGCTGTAGATGCATCCAATGGGTAAACATTCTGCTGATCATGGCATTACTATATTGTCAAATGCTACCTGTGGTTGCTATGACGCTATGCACTGGATGACCTCAGTGCATAATGTTATAGATATGTCTCTCATTTGTATTGCTCCTTGTCTAGGTGGAGCTGTCATTTACTGCTGTAATTTTGGCTAGGCATCCAATGTGATGACGAAGCAACATTGCTGTTATAATAATTTTTGTCAGTTTTGCTTTGTTCTGAATTTAACACTTTAACCACCAATTCTATGACTTCAGAAATCTGCTAAACTTCTCCAGGAAAATATTACAAATAACGTAAATGAGCGTCCATAGCAAGGTGACGTGTAGTCAGGCCTGCCAGTTAGTGTGTGTCAGTGTGTGTCTGTCAGTGTGTGTCTGTCAGTGTATGTCAGTGTGTGTCTGTCAGTGTGTGTCTGTCACTATGTCTGTCTCTGTGTCTGTCACTGTATCTGTCAGTGTTTCTCAGTGTCTGTCGCTCTGTCTGTCAGTATCTGACTGTCGCTGATAGAGGTTTTTAAATGTAGAGAATTGAAGGAGATGGTTAACATTTATCTGGGAGCGTATGGCTGGGTGGATAGCGTAAGAGCTGATATTTCAGTCACTACGCAGCAGTAGCAGTGTGTAACAGTAGTAGGCGTTTCTCTAGTGGTTTAATACTGGAGGCGAATAATATAGGCTACGAATGCCTCGTGTCGAATTACATTCTAGTCTTCTACCTGTAGGTATTAGCATAGACTGGTACCCTGTCCGTACCTGTAGAAAGCATAGACTGGTGCCCTGCATCATCTCGCGCTGTACCAGATTACGACCCGATGTGTATGACGCAACGCGAGGTCTTTTTGTAGGGAAAGCGGAACTGATCGATAAATATTATAGTCTGCCACCTCGGTCAATGTTAGCTACGATGTATAACAGTGGGCATGTGTTATACTCTGCTAATTACAGCTCTATGCTTGTGGACCAACCCGTGAGGAAGTTTACCGGGTAATGCGTGTATTATTATATTTGACATAAGTTATTATCGTTTCCCGTGTTGTGCCCGGATGCCGTTGGAGCCACTGCAGAATAGGGTAACCACTAGAAAACTGCCGCTTGTACGTAAGAGGCGACTAAGGTATGGGTGAGGAAGGCAAAGGGGATCCACCTTACCATGTAATTTTTGCCAAGCTTTAAATGTCATAGACAGCTAAAGGATGTAATGGAAGGAAGAGTGCAAGGGGAGAGAGTTAGAGGAAGACCAAGACATGGGATGTTGGATGATCTGATAACAAAGTCCTATTTAGAGATGAAAAGGAAGGCTGAGGATAGAATTGGTTGGAAGAGTTATAACTCTTTGATTTGTTTGTAGCTGGCTTGTCTGGTGTTTTGTCTTGAACACTGAAGAGTAGATCAACTGTAAACTGCATGTGTTGTAATAGGCAGCTTAGCAAGAACTGAGGAAGACAATGGGAACACACCAAAGTTGCCATATATTTTCTAGTTTAAAGATAGAGAAATCTATTGATTACAGATTGTGGGTAATAACACGTATGCATGTATGCTATCTATGTTAGATCTAAGCCCATAGATTTAATTGTGAGTGCTTTATGATGATTCAGAGAGGTGTGCGGGTAGTGAGTAATAAGAGATATGTGTACATGTGATAGTTCTAGTAAATGAGAGTCGTAGATGGGCTGAATGAAATCAAGTGTTCTTATCAATTAGTCTCACCTTGGCCTAAATTCAACAAAGTCCTTGATAGGATAGTACTTATCCCACTGTAATGTCGCTATGTGTAATACGTGTAATTATGTGATGTTTCTAGATAATAACGCGTATAAGTTATACAGTAATTTCTCTATTAAATAATACATGTATGTAAATTCTAGTGTAATTATGTTAAGTCTCCACGTGTAATAGCGCGTATAAATCCCAGTGTAATAATGTAATATCTAGAGCTACGTGTAATAACGCATATAAATCCCAGTATAATTATGTGATGTCTCTAATTAATAATTCTTGTAAATTCTTGTGTAATTATACAATGTCTCTATGTAATGACATGTAGAAGTCCCGGTGTATTTATGCAATCCCGAACCCCAAGTCTGTGCCAATGCAGTAGTGCCTACTGGCTTTACTACTACTGTAAACTGATAGGGATTTGAACCTGGGCCTCTAGAAACATTTTGATCCTGAGTGCAAACACGTTAACCATTGCTCTATTACAAGTATTAAAACAATATGAACAGATTAAGTCTGGTCTGTGTGAAGGATTAGAGGATGTGATGTGTGACTGTGGAAACTAAGTGATTTAACAGAAAAGTCTTGGGTTTGCTAAAACTATGACTATAGAACTTGTCATAACATCTATGCTAAATGACTTTAGAACTTATCTATGCCAATTTTTTAAAAACTGTGACGTTCTTGTATCTGTACATATCTCTGCAGTTTTGTTCCTTAATACGTTGTAGTTCGTTTGTCTGCATCGCTACTTGTACGCTTGGCCCAGTTTGTTCACTGAGAAAATGTCTGCTTAGCTCATTTACTTTATTCTTTATATATATATATATATATATATATATATATATATATATATATATATATATATATATATATATATATATATATATCTGTTTCTTTCTTTCTTTCTCTCTCTCACTCACTCTCTCGCCCTGTGTGTGTATGTGTGTGTGTGTGTGTGTTTGTGTAATTAGCCGCTCGCTTGTATCGCTGCCTGTACGGCTGGTCTAGTTTGTTCACCGGTAAACGTGTCAATGTCGTTGTACGATCGTTTCTATGGTTACGTGTATCTGTTCGCTTGTAGGGCTGGTTGTATCGCTGTCTGTATCTCTGGCGTGGTTTATTCGCTCAGTGCACGTGCACCCAGCGTGTCTGTCGCGTGCTCATCCGTGCGTAATTAAGTCACCGTGGTCTAATTGCGATTCCTGATCGATGAAGGCATTGTCTTGTAAAGATTTAAATTACCTAATCCTATTCGATAGAAAAAGCCTTGTAATCTCGTTGAATTTTTGAGATGAGTTCATCTGGATCAGTCAGTCCCATGGCTATGGGTGATGCACAGGGTGTATCAAAGCAATTTCAGGGTACTCTGTTTAACTAGACATTGCAAAGCTGTCGTCTATTTATGTTTATACAAGATTTTGGACCCACATAAAATCTTTTAATTCTTTTAACATAAGTATTAAGATGCAAGTCTCAAATAGGGGATTGGCTGGTGGTGTGGTGTAGGACGGAGAGGATTTGAGACAGTCTATTTGTATCCCGACCCTGATTAATCTGGGATTCAAGGGAGTAGATGTAGATGATGATAATGATGATGTAAGTATTAAGATATGATATGAGATAAAGAGGAGTGGAGAAGGTCCATATCCCGACCCTAGTTAAACTGGGATAAAAGGGAAGAAGATGACGATGATGTAAGTATTAAGATACATCGTAACCAGTTAACAACTCATCCCAATAAACTAGTTTAGTAACTAGTGGAGTCTGCTTGACTCTGTAGTAACGATGGAGATATTTCACTAGTATTGACTTAGCTGTTTTACTACGGTTTCTCTGTTTACAGGAGGCCCCGATCAGTTGGCCCCGGCGACGGACATAAAGTCCTGGGCTAGGGATGGTGCCGTGAGGCTACGCCTAGGCTCTGAGGGCGGAGCGGCAGACAAGCCCATGTCGGTGATCACCTACGTGCGAGAGGCCGCTAGGAAGTATGGAGACTGTGTAGCTATGGGTAGGTAGTCCGTCATATGTAGCTCTCTCTGTCTCTCAGTCTGTCTCTCTCTGTCTCTATCTGTCTGTCTGTCTCTCTCTCTCTCTCTTTTTCCTATTGATCATAGTAGCATGTTAGACTGATTAAAATGATTTCTAGAGTTGTGCCTTGAGATGAGATAGGAAATTATGTAGAATTGGTTCCTTGCTGACATTGGAAATTTTGTAGCTTAAATATATATTTGTGTCCTGGGGTAGGTCTGTAAGAAATTGTGTTGAACTTGTTTCTGATGACAGGGAATTGTGTAGAATTGTGTCATGGGATATAGGGAATTGTGTAGAATTGTGTCATGGGATATAGGTAATTGTGTAGAATTGTGTCATGGGATATAGGTAATTGTGTAGAATTGTGTCATGGGATATAGGTAATTGTGTAGAATTGTGTCATGGGATATAGGTAATTGAGTAAAATTGTGTCATGGGATATAGGTAATTGAGTAGAAACTAATCAGCACAGTTGTTGTTGACAGCTCACAAGGTTGATGGAGAGTGGAAGAAAACGACGTACAGTCAGTACTACGAGCAGATAGTCAAAGCT